>OY747700.1:21793019-22358019 GCA_963556495.2 Valencia hispanica | reverse complement strand
GCAGATTACATGTGCTGCACTTATTTATTATGTAAAGATTCGATGACGTCATAGAGGGCTTTATCATACCTTGCAAATTATCATAATGAGTTGTTAACTCATAACACTCATTATAATATATAATAATGAGTGTAACAACTAGGGTCTTCAAATATATTATATGAAAACACTCATTATATAAATTATAATGAGTGTTAGCTGATTAAGGTAATCAGGCTCTGTATGTCTGTAATATATTTGAAGCCCCTAGTTGTTTAATGCAGCATAAAAAGTTTTAGAAGGTAAAGAGGTGGTGAGGTTGTCAAGTCATTAAGAAAGAAGAAACAGTACACATTCAACATTGCAGATGAGCTGAAAGCTGCAAATAAATTTACCAGGGTTTTTTTTCTTTGGTCTTATGTAATAAGATACTGAATTCTGGGTTTTAATTAACTTTAAACCTTAATCTTTAGAATTAACCAAATTAAACACTTGAAATACATCACTCTGTGTGTAATGAACCTATATAATACACTAATTTCAGGTTATTAACTGAATTAGTGAACTACATTTTTTTCTGTGATTAGGATATTTACAAAAAGATTTCCAAGACCAAGAAGAGATGATTCCGCTCAAAAGCAGCATTTTTGAATATTAAAATATGTTTGAGAACCTTTACATCAGAAGCAAAATGCTTGTACTCACTCTGGATGACCAGATTAACTTGATATTCTTTAATATCTCCGTTAGCCAGCACCATGCAGGTAAAGGTGTGTTGGTCACTCAGTTTGGCATCAGTAAGCAAAAGACTCATATTCGCTGCTAGGCTGACACGGTCCTTGTATTCATCTGTAGCGGAAACCACAGTGTCCTCGCCCTTTTTCTTGAGCAGGAGGTATATAGGCACAGACTGTTCTTTGTTCTGAAGACAAGAGAAGAGTGCATTTGTTACCTATCTGTCAAATATGTCTTCTAATTCAAATAAAAGCATGCACAAGGTTTAGCTCCCCTGCCTCATTTATAATGCGGAGTCATATTGGGGTGTCAGATGTATACTCTAATGCACACCTCCTGCTCCCAGTCTGGGTGTGGTTCAGACATGATAAATGGGTATCAGATGGATGTCACCGTAGTGAATCCATTGACCTCCACTGTGACTTACATATTTCCATTTAGTCAACCCGATGTCTTCGACTTTAGTAGCTCCAAAGTTGCAAGGAATCTCCACCATTTCCCCATACAGGCCGGTAATGGTTTCCAAACCCGTCACTGAAAAAGGATAACAAAAGAGTTTATTAATCATCTCAATCATGTTTTAAGACAAAACACAGACTAAAATGCACTTTCTGTACCTCATTTTTAGAGACTCTTGACCAGTAACCCATTGGTTGGAAACTCAAAAGTCAACAGTGCTACCAACTGCACCATGGTGCAGCCCAAGTTTCTAGATATCAAACTTTATTTATTTATCTAAAAGAAATTGCTAGGGAGTGTCAATAACTTTGGCACTATTTATTATGCTTGTATTATTTTAAAAGGTAGAGTTTTTCTCCACTCCAATGTAGAGAAATGAAATATTCTATTTACCAAAATACTTCAGTAGAGCTCAAGCTACTGTTGTGGATTTGATATTTATTTTATTTCATTCTTAACTATTGTTAAGCACATGCTGCAAATTGGACAAAAGGTAGAAGGACAGCACAAAAAAAGTTAAATCCAACTAAAGTTTATAATTCTTTTCTGAGACACACATCTATTTAGAATCATCATTTAAGTTTTCATACTAACATTTTATTTGACTTTTATTAAAAACACAATTCCTGAAGAGTATAAATTCTTTTATAATTAATTTCGTGTTTTAAATTTTATCCCAAACATGGAGACAACATGTTTGAGAAGAGGAGTGGGGGTGTGTGCCTGTGTAGGTGTGTGTGCGTGTGTAGAGGTGTATGTGGGGGGGGGATTACCAGCAGAAAGTGTCTCAACACTTTGTGATGAGGCGATAGAGCCAGAGGGCCGCAGGGAAGAGGAAGCTGCTGCGGCCCGACTGAAAATGAGGGACTGCATACTTCCCTGGCGCTCAAATTTACATTTCAGACTCTTCAGAGTTCAGGCTTAGGTAAATGCGCAAGTGGGCGTGCGGAAGCACAAATCTGACAGCTAAAATCCCAAACAGCTCGACAGCAGTTCAGCACATGAGAACAAAGTAGTGGCCAGCCGTCCTTCTCTTCTATCTCCTGAATCTGTGACATGTCATGCTTGTGTATTTACAGGAAAGGCATGAAGCTACTAGAATATTTGGTTGTGCTCATTCAGCTCTGAAATTGTCTGACTTATGTTCTTGCAGAAGAAAAAAGAAATGAAAAAAACAGCAGCACACTTTGAGAGTTTCGCTCTCAGTTTCTCTCTAAACTCATTGAAGCTTTAAAGGTTTACTCTCTGCTGGGGCAAAGTTGGAGTGAATTAATTTGCTGTGTGCATGAGCCTCATTTGAATCCTGTTTGAATGAAAGTAAATACTTTTACTATGGTTACCATTGTCCACTTTAGGACAGAGTAACAAGTTGGACCCCAAGGGACAGTTTACAAAGTTGATGTGATGTAAAGCTGAGGTGACACATTTAGAAATGTTTCTTTCCTGTCTGGCATCAAGTAAAAATTATCACACAAGTTCATAAAATAGTTAAGCGCTGCAGTGATTTATTACTGAACAGAAGAAAGAAAAAAAAATCTAACAGCCTGCCTGGAGTCAGCAAATTCTGCTCTTGTTGCCATGTTCTTGGCACTCAGCTGAACAAGTTCCAGCGCCAACACTTGTCGCTCATCATTATGAGCTGTCAAAGAACTACCAGTCTGGTTGCAGTCGGAACCAAACAGCAAAACCTGTTTTTAAAGCACCAGAAACAAGAAGGATGACAAAATGCAGACTTAATTACATCTGTTTGAAACAGAGCCGGTTTGACTCACAGTCCTGGAGCTTTTAAGGGTGTTACAGCCATTTCTCTGGCTGTTATGACTTCATCACCCTGTAGCAATATACTGACTTTAAACTATTGCTTAGAAATTTGGGAAAAGCTTACTACCTCTGTAGAGAATTAAAAAGCCATGCTTTAAGAGATGCAACTTTCATTGTTCTTAAACTTTTCCTTTTAATGAGATGGCAGAGAAAGTAATGGGAGGATCTGAGTTATCTCTCTCAGTATGGAACAGTATAGTATCATGTTGCCCCTCCCTAACCTGTTTCTTCCCACTTAAGCTGTTCCTAAACTTCTCAGTTGCTTAAAAAGAATACAAGTCATGTCTAGCAAGTCATGTTGTGGAAACCTATGGAGCACCACCCATCACTCTTATTAAGGTTACATGACAAGCTTTCTCTCCAATTAGAACAACTAATTAATCAGCAAATAAAACTCCTATTTGAATTAGCAAATTCTGATTTTTTCTTAGAAAAAGATTTTAAAAATCTGGGCCAGTAGCAGCAGCTTTATGACTCAGTCAGTCAAGGTTAGCTGGTATGTAAGTTGTGATAACCTGTCCAAAGCTTTTTAACAGCTTTTCACTCCCAGTTACAAATGCACTAAAACCTTTGGGGCATATGTCCAATTTGCAACTCTGTAAATGTTTCAAAGGTTCCTTTTAACTTTTAAGGGAAGTCAATATCCAAAGGAATTTTTTTATATTTTTTTTAGAAACCTTTATAGCCATCTTATAATTTGATAAATATGTTAAGACCACTCAAACAATGTTTTCTTGCCATAGGTAATGTCTTTATCAGCAATACTTGTTTATCTATTCTTGTTCCTTTATATGGTTGAATGACAAATTTTTTTTTTTACTTCTTACACCTTTACTGCAAGATATATCCTAATATATATCCTAACTAATATGTTAGAAATAAAAATATAAAAATGATATAACCTAAATGCATAATTGTCCCATTAAACCTCTTTAAGCTAAATATTTAAGCCTTCAAAACCTGGAACTTTAACAGTAGAGTCTACATGTTTGAGAGCTCCTCTATATTAATAAACCCTTGAAGTTTTATGTTTAGTTCTAACTTTTATTTAACCACTGGGTTTCTTGCTTCTAATTTAATTGTCAGATTTGAAATTTTTTTGAGGCATCAGAACTTTACTAAAACTGTTGTCCCACTCTTTTCCCTTGTAAGTAGGTGTGTCAAGCGACACATTTTACATGAGTCCAGATGTAAAGAAGGGAAGGCCTTGTGAAACATCAGCTCTGTTACATAAACTGCCAGTGTATTGGGATAAAAAGTGAAAACTTCGTAGTATGTATTGTTAAAAACTGAGAGGGTTTGTAAAGGGGGAAATGGTTCAGGACTCCCTGGCTATGTTTACCAGGCACTCTGCATGTTAAGTTGAGGGACTCTTTATCAGTGCAGACAGAGCGACTGCATGGTTTAAATTGAGTAAAGTTAATGTATTTTGTCTATCGCCTTTATTAATTCTATACACTTTCTATACACTCATGACAAAACCTTGTTCGTACAATATCACGTGTAGAAGAGTGATGATGGGTCATTATTTTGTTAAAATTGTGCATTTTGTTACACCACTGAAAAAAGTCAAGATCAAATCATACAAGTTGTATATCTTCATATTGATTGTGTGTGGTGCAGGCACAAAAAAATCTTTAAGTTAAAGATATTTGACAAAATTATTCACCTGTATTTATGTTTTTTTAAGTTTGTCACAGTAGCTCTAAATAACAAATATGCCTTTTTCCTTTCTTCATTTATTTCTAAAACATTTTTTTGATAATTGATGCTTTTTTTTGTTTTTTCTTGATGCAAAACATATTTACAACTAAAGGATACTCTATGTTAGTTCTTGCCTTTTCCAGTGCAAAAAAAGCATGACAGATGAAAAAACATAAAGCATTTTGAATACCGATGTTAAATTAATTTCTTAATTTCCCTCTGGGATCAGTAAAGTATTTTTGAATTGAATTAGATTGAATTAAATGATAAATACACTATATACATACAGATGTATATTCTGTATGTATTCTATATTCATACATTCTATATTCTATATGTATATTCTTGCCTTTGAAGTGCAAAATGTGGGTAAGTATGACTGATGAAAAAACATAAATCATTTTGAATGCAGATGTTAAATGATAAAAAAACATTATATACATACAGATAAATCTAAAACTGTGTGGATAATGGTGTGAGGTGGAATCTGTGAAAGTGATGATAATCGCCACTGACAGCTGTGTCCACGAAGCAGGAACAAGTTATGAGAGCATCAAAGCGGAATACTTCCACCCCAATGGAAACTATGAGAGACACATAGCCCTACCTTAGGGCTTCAACCAAAGAGCTACAATCCCTGCATTCACAATGAGACGTGGCGACATTTACTAGTGACAGCATGGGACAGGACAAAACATCACCCCATTTCTAATACTGACACCTTCACCGGGAATTTTTTTTTTCTTGCGAACATGGAGATAAGCCCAGTCGCCTGTCAACCAGGTTACATGAATTTCTTCTTCCGATTCCTTTCATCGTTGAAATATCGTCCTCTAATACTGAAAAGTTCATTTAAAGGATTTTATTATTTATCTTATTAAATAAATTCAGGAACTAAAAAGATGTTCTGTATCAATTAAAGCCCTTTAATTCTTATGAGTTTAACAGTTGATTCAAATGCTGCATTGCATACTCCAGCTATGTACATTTGCACTTTTCTGGACATTAACTATACATCTACTCTGTGCTTGCACTTACGTTTTTTCAATGAAATCACCTGAAACAGTATTGCAGATAGCTGGTTTGAACACAGCATGCTGATGGAGCTATCCCGCACTCTGCTATTTTGCCTGTCTGATGGAAATCTAATGAAACGTGCAGGTTTCTGATCCAGGCAGAACTGATTGCACACGTTGGGTGGAAGGGAAAAAAAAGCTAATGGAGACATTGTGAATATATTGAGAGGGGGCTGTTAATGAGCTCTCTTTGGAAGACAGGGGGATATGTTTTGCATATGTGTCAAGTTTGATGACATCCTGCTACATTTCATTTTTGGAGGTATTTAGGGTGCCAGAAATAATCTGTCACTATCTTGATTGTGTGCTCCACCTGTGTGTGCTGGTACTTAGGTGACGTAAAATAAAAAATCTGAATGCATTACACAACATGCTGGAGGAGATTATTTTTTGGTATGCATTCTGTGAGCATGTATGCAACCAACAACAGTGTATATTGTATTTTAAGTGATGAGGGGCAAACCTCTCTGGAAGAAATGCAGCATCCTGCTAGGATGAGTCAAACAACTGCTCATAAAAACAAGAGTAAGTTAGAATGAGATTACACCATGAGCACAGCAGACACTGAAGAGGTTATCACTCTTCCTGTTTAATACAATCCTTTTGATTTAAAATTCAAATAGATTTTTTTCTGAATATTCAAATAATGCTGCGTCTCTGAGAACTTTAAAAGAGTATGCATTAAGTAAAGCCATTATCTGTGGAGATTACACCATAACACAATGAGAACTAATCACATACGTTGAGTAGAGACAGCAGAGCTCCTGCTGCTTGCTGAGATAAGGTAATCCTTCACAACAGAAGAAGGCGAATAGTGTCTTCAGAGTGACAAACATTTGCACACATTTTCACACACAATGCATAACAAAAACAAGTCACCACCTCCTATGGTTGTCTATACAACAAGGTAATAATGGCAGGCATTGAGATAAGGAATAAAAAAAAAGAAAGGCTGTTCAATATAGGCTCTTTTATCAATATCCGATATATCAATATAGTCTAAATCTTAATTTCCGATATCGATAAAAATCGATTACCACTGATTGATGTCTACCTAAATGTTCAAGGTTGGCTCAGAAATGCAGAAGCCCAGTAACTGAACATCCACTGTGTCCTGTTATCAACTTTTTACTTTCTGTAACATAGAAAGTTATCTTATATCAGATCTTCTGTTCCTTCTATGTTTCTGCTCTGTCTTCTCAAACCCCCAGACGGTCGTGGCAGATGGCCGCTCCTACTGAGCCTGGTTCTGTTGGAGGTTTCTTCCTGTTAAAGGGGAGTTTTTCCTCTCCACCGTCGCTACATGCTTGCTCAGTATGAGGGATTGCTGAAGGATTCCTGTGGTTGGAAAGTCTGCATCAACGGGGCCCAACCTAAAGCCAATGACTGACGCAATCTGCTGGGATTCCTTAAATAGGAAACTTTTTTACTGATTGGAATGTTTGTATAAATGTATTGAAATGACTTCTTGTTAAGTGCCTTGAGATGACATCTGTTGTTAATTGGCGCTATATAAATAAACTGAATTGAATTGAACTGATATATTGCAAGTTTTGCCAAAAAAATCAAAAAGTGTATACAAATAAAAACTATACATTGGATCTGCCATATTTTGACTTACAGGAGAAGAAATTAATGTATATATATTATGTGATTGGTATGAAAGTAAGAGATAAAAGTTGTGTCCTTAAAAAAGTAAAAACCGATACTGATTGTTTTCGATATTACATTTTAATGCCAATATCAGCCGATAATGTTAGGCTGATAATATCAAACAGCACAAGAAAACAGTCATCTATAAGTAAAATTGAAGATGAACCAAAAATATTCTTCTTGATTGGCTCTGTCCAGTGGTTGAGTGGTTGGAAACTCGAAAGTGAACACACCATACCAAGGACTAAAAAGTCACAACAAAACTCTTTAGTGTGGATGCCTTCATAGAGGGAAGAAAACTCAGTGTGAACTATTTTCACCATCAGTGAATTGTTTAAAAACGAAGTCAGAAAAAGCACTAAAGATATATGTGGTGACTTAAAGGTCTCATTCCATGAGAAATGGTGTAATACTTGTTCTTTCTGAAATACGATTGGTCAGTCTGAGCTTCATATGCATGCTGCACATGAACAATTTCTCCAAACCCCATTGCCTGCATTAGCCGCAGAAAGAAAACAGACGGCAAAACGAGCGAGTCAGAAAAAGCCAGTCCCTTCTACGTCACAGGATAATTAGTATTCATGGTCTTGCCCACCTTGACTTGCAACCCCCTACTGGGAGGCTGATTTTGTAGTCTTGGGTGAGCAGAGCACGTCTCTGCTAGTACAAACTAGAAGCCGAAGCGAATTGTTAGCAACTCCATAACATGGCAGAGCATGGCTTGTGTTATTTGTGGACATTGCACATCAGCGTCCATTTTTGACGAAAAAACAGCCTGAGGAAGACACTGTTGGAAAGTGTCTTGGAACACCACCAGCAAAGTAAGTTAAGTTAATTATTTGTTTGAAGGCAGCATAAGACTTATATTGCTGTTAGTCAATCAGAGACAAGACATTTGCATATTGTGAATAATAATGAGTTCGACTCAGGTTCCTGACATTTTACCCTACCCATTACAAACTGAAACCTCCTGAAACAGGAGCAAAGGAGCATTTATTTCACATAAAACAGCTCACAAGGCATATAATTGGGCTAAAGACCACAAGAAAATTCATTGGAAAAACGAGTGAATGAGACCTTTAACAGGAAACTGTAGGTTCAACGGCATGTCAACATTTCCTTAGGGTCAGCGGGAGAGAGCAGGATTTGGATGTGGAAATCTCACCCCCAATTTCCACTACATGCCCTCCAATCCGCCATGCACTCCGCAGCTGTTCGCAATTTCCACTGCATGCGCTCTAGATCCGCTCCACTCCGGTCCGCAGCCCAGAGGTGCTCAAAGAAGCATGCACGGGAATAGCGAGATCTCGCGATAAAACCCAGTAATAAATGTGGAAGTCAGAACAAAATTCTTCTTTCCGTGGATGACGAACATAAAAGAACAGTTATTCTCTGTTATTCTGTGTCAAGATATTTTTGACAACATATGTATAAATTTACACGGGTTTATATTAATATAGCTATGCATACAAGTCCGTCTTCATTGATTTATTTTGAAAAACACCCAGAAATGTGGTTGTTCTATATCCTGTTGATGCTTAGTGAATTGTGTAGATTAACTGCGGACTTGCTCCGGTATCCGACAAAAATGGAATCGATCCTATTTTTGCCGGACGGCGAAACGGCGCCGCTCGGTGGCGGCAGTGGAAATGCTCTCATTGACTACAAAGGGAGCGTTTTTGCTGAGGAGTGCATGGCGGAGCGGAGCGCATGCAGTGGAAATTGGGGTTAGAGTGCAGATAAGTGTATACATTCGATAGAATATACAAACAGAGACTGCTATTTTGTAATGGACAGCCACTTTGATAAGCTGCTAAAGGCAATTTTTTTATTTATCATTTTATCATCATTCAAAATAATAATTAATGACCACTTGTGGCAGATAAACTGAGAAGATATTTCGAATGCTGTATAGATCTTACTGTATATCCGAAATTAGTTAGCTATAACCAGTATCACCAAAATCATTGATCAGAAAACACCCAAAGCAAGGCAACTTTATCTGTATAGCACACTTTCAACAACAAGGCAATCAAGGTGCTTTAGATGATTAGGGGAGAACAACAGTAAAAGCATAAAATACAACAGTAAAGAAACATATGACACATTTAAACCTCTCTGATTAATCGTTTACTCAAAGGCAGCTCTAAACAGATTTGTATTTAGCTTTGATTTAAAGGAATTCAGTGTTTCAGCAGTTTTACAGTTGTCTGGAAGTTTGTTCCAGATAAGGGGAGTATATAAACTGAAAGCTGTTTCTCCATGTTTGGTTCTAATTCTAGGGATGATTAGTAAGCTAGAGTTGGAGGACCTGAGTGGTCTGGGGGGTTGGTATAGTGACAACAGATCTTCAATATACGTTGGTGCTGCTAAGCCATTCAGTGATTTATAAACTAGTAAAAGTATTTTTAAGTCTATTCTCTGAGCTACAGGGATTCAGTGTAAGGACTTTAGAACTGGGGTGATGTGTTCTACTTTCCTGGTTCCCATAAAACTCTGATCTGTGCATCTTAAGAAAAACAAAATTAATTTGTTTGACAAAGTTTCATTTAAACAATCTGGCTCTTAAAAGATTAATAAGTGAATAATTGAATCTGTTTATCTTTGCAAGTTGTAGGATAACATTTAGAGGATGTTGGTAATACTGTAATTATGTATCTTGGAGTACAGTATGTATGAATGGTATCCCTTTAAATTCCGTGATTGACTCTGCAGAAAAGTCTTGACTTCAAAAAGGCTGGAGAGCTTTATGCCCGAAACTCCAACTCACCCGTTATGAACAATGTGCAAGTAACCTCTGGCCTTCAGACCTACACCCTTTTCTAGAACAGGCAAAGCTACTTTTGTAACCCCTGCAACCTTTCATGATCGTAAAAGATAAAGACACAAAAGACTCTTTATAAACAACACAAAAATGCACCAATGAGGTTTTTACTACTTAATACTGATTTCTGTTTTGCTTCAAGATTAAAACACTTTTTAACATTGTCCTTGCAATAACAAGCAATAACAAGAAATGCGCTGGAGGTTCTTCGATAGAAGTAGGAGTAGTAGAAAACGAGATTGTCTTCATTTATGCAATGCGCTCCAAATTTTAATTGTGTTTTACTAAACTGAAAACAAAGTGCATTAAAGAACATCATGTTGACTTGTTTGGAGACCAAAAAAAGGAGTGTTCATTTTTGTATGCATTTATTTAACAGAAAAAAGAAATGAATCCAGTCAGTTAGGTAGATTACAGGCATAAAAACACGGATGACTCTAAACCTTTTGCTCTTAAAGGAGTCATAACCTAGTATTATCTTGAATACCCACGCTCTATTATAGTCCTTCAGGCCCTTCTAAAAAAGAAAAGCTGAAAAAAAGTGAAAAAAATAAACACAGAGCTCCTCTGACCCTTATTTCTGAAGGCATTATTGTCTCGCGAGATCTGATGCGATACTTTGGCTGTCGTGGACGGTCATTGTAATAATGCAAATGAGGGGCGCGTTGATTGGTGGCAGGAAGGAGGGGGGTTGACACCGCAGGTAACGCTTCAGCATATCTAACCCATATCTACTACTCCCGCTAGCATACAATAGCCACATTAGCAGTTAGCTGCTGTTTGTTACACACAGCAGAGCAATAAAAACACAGCCTTACCGTTTCAATTGCAGGCAAGTCTCTGATTGTTGGAATGGCCCCTTTTTCCAAACGGAGCTTCGATGCCAACTTCGCCTGATATTGTCCCAAATTCGTAAAGGATTCCGGCGTAAAAAAAATAGAAAAAATATTTCCATGTTGATTCTGGTAGTCAACAACAGAGCAACTCACGTGTGCACTACGTTTCTGGTAGAAATGGTTTTAGCTGATTTAGCTGATTAAAATAAAAGGCTGACACGAATATGTCTTCTTCATGCATTATTGCGTGAAGAAACTTTCTGCATCTTTCACGGTGGAGTTCGTACTTCGAATCGGTGATGTGTCGGTCACGATCGAAACCGGCTCTAAGACCTAACTCTTTGAAGTGAACGATTTGTTTTTCATTCCCCCCCCCCCCCGCTTGTTTGGTACACATCGTTTTGCTTTACTTTTGGTAATAAATACACTTTAGGCAACAGAAAAATCTGAGGAGCCGAAAGATCCCAAAAAGAGCTGGAATTCCCATCACTAGAATTCAGTAATGGCGGCGCTCGACTGAATATGAGGGGGAGAAGAGCGAGGGGGAGAGGGGAGCGAGGGAGAGGAGCGAGGGGGAGAGGGGGAGAGGGAGGGAGGGCGGTCTTCCTGCAGCATAGGTAGGTCTGCGATGGCTAAATATGGTATATCCTGCGCCGACTTAACGTCAAGTTGGCCAGAAATTAAAACCACGTATTTGAGTGCGCGTGCACGTGGGCTGGTTGACGAACCCAGGAGTAAACTTACGCTTCACTTTTAAACATCGGCTTCCCGGGCAGTGTATAATCGTTTGGCAATCATAACATACATTTTTTCTCATGGAAAAGTGAAAATTACAGATCATGACAAGACAGAAGTTGTTGTCTTTGGACCAAAAGCTCTAAAAAAGAAACTGCTTAGTCAATCACTTCATCTGGACTCCAGTAATAATGTAAGGAACCATGGCGTTATTTTTGACCAAGAAATGACATTCAAATTCTGTATTAAACATGTTTCTAGGATTTACTTCTTTCACCTCCAGAATATTGCTAAAATCAGAAACATCCTGTCCAGGAGTGATGCTGAGAAACTAGTCCATGCATTTGTTACCTCAAGGCTGGACTACTGTAATTCTTTACTATCAGGTAGTCCACAAAATGTAATTAAAAGCCTTCAGTTGATCCAAAATGCGGCAGCAAGAGTTCTGATGAATATTAAAAAGAGAGATCACATTTCTCCTGTTTTAGCTTCCCTTCATTGGCTCCCTGTTAAATCCAGAATAGAATTTAAGATCCTTCTTCTTACATACAAAGCCCTTAATAATCAAGCTCCATCATACATCAAAGATCTGATTGTTCCATATGTTCCTAGCAGAGCACTTCGCTCTCAGACTGCAGGTTTACTTGTAGTTCCTAGGATTTCTAAATGTAGAATGGGAGGCAGATCTTTTAGTTATCAGGCTCCTCTCCTGTGGAACCAGCTCCCAGCTTTAGTCCGTGAGGCAGACACTCTGTTTACTTTTAAGGCCAGGCTTAAAACTTTCCTTTTTGATAAAGCTTATAGTTAGAGTGGCTTAAGTTATCCTGAGCTACCTCTGTAGTTATGCTGCTATAGGCTTAGACTGCTGGAGGACAGACTTACCACTTTTCTTGCTCTGCTACTTTTCTCTTCTACTACTCTCCAGTTGTACTATTTGCTGTTATTTCGACTGTTAACTTTGTTTTTTCTCTGTGTTTTTCTTTCCATAGAAGCTACACCTTGTCTGGGAACCATGCAATGCCCTGTTGGACGAGGCATTATCAACTTCTTTTAAGGTTTTGTGGCCACAGTGGCCTTTATTTGAAAGCTGATGGACATAGAAAGGGGGAGAGAAGTGGGGGAAGACATGCGGCAAAGGTCCACTGGGATGGGACTTGAACCCAGGACAACTGCGTCGAGGACCGAGGCCTCTGTACATGCCTCTGTAATCAACTTTTTACTTTCTCTAATATAGAAAGTACTCTTACATCAGTTCTTTTTGTTCTTTCTGTGTCTCTGCTCTGTCTTCTCAAACCCCCAGACGGTCGTGGCAGATGGCCGCTCCTACTGAGCCTGGTTCTGTTGGAGGTTTCTTCCTGTTAAAGGGGAGTTTTTCCTCTCCACCGTCGCTACATGCTTGCTCAGTATGAGGGATTGCTGTGGTTGGAGTCTGCATAAACAGGGAACAACCTCAAGTCAATGACTCGATGCAATCTGCTGGGATTCCTTAAGTAGAAAATTAACTAAAAGTTTAAACTGATTGGAATGTTTGTATGATTGTATGTCATGATCTTCTATTATTTAAGATCCAAATGCAGTGAGGTACGAAAAAATTTGAATTTAATTAAACAAAGAACTTACAAAAACACAGGAGGACCAGAAAATGCAGAGCCAGGGAAACAGGAATTAAAGACGGAATCTTTGACGGGGAACCAGCGAGTAGTGATTGAATGAGAACTGTTTAAATACTGAAGAGGGAGTGAGGAAATGGCAGAGAAACTTGATGACTAATTAGTGGGAAGCAGTTGCAGGTGAGAGGGACAGAACAGGTGGAGCCAATTAGCAACTGGGGCAGAGAGGAAAAATGGCAAGGAGGAAACAGAGAGGGAGGCAAAAAACAAAACATAAGAAATGACTAGACAGATTAACCTAAGAAGGCATAAGGAAACACTAAACACAAAGTGGTAAATAGGAAATAAGACTAAGAGAAACTTGAAGCAATACTAAACATAAGAGAGGAGGGACACATAACAGAAACACAAAAAACGTTAACTCAACTGCCCAACTGATAGCTGCATCACAAATTAAAACATAAAAAAGTGTAAATAAATTATTAGACCATCTCTGACAACTACAAATTATCGAGTGGTTGGACACACAAAAAAAAATTAGCAGAGGCAGAACTGAATGGTTACTTCTTAAGAGCCAGTTGATAAGATGATGATAATCATCATTTTTCGTAGAAATCTAATAAATCGAACTTATTTCCGACTGTGTGCACTAATGTCTTGTTTTCATTAGCCAGTACAGCATGGGTTGATGCAGTTTGGGATGGTATTTTGTCTGTTTCCATTGTAAAAGTAGCAAATACAACCGACCGATCCATTTCTGTGCCAACCTATGCTGTACAGCTCAGTGAAAACGGGGGATAAAAGGACACCTTGTGATCAGCCCTATAGCATGGCAGTTATGCCTGGACCCTGCTTACATCTGATACGGAGCCTAAGCTTTTTGCAATCATATAAGGGTTGTTTTTATTGGCAAAATTATGTTCTTTTTGAACAGCAATGATTTTGGCCATGGTATTCCCCCATGGATGTTTATCTATCTATTTTTACTCCGTTTCTTTCTTATTGTTTAATAGTGACCACTGACAAAAGCTGAGGCAAGTGAGGCCAGTGAACTGAAGTCAGTGCTTTAAATTTTGTACTAGGTTCTTTTGCAAACTCCTAGATGAGTTGTTCAGGTAAAGTAATTTTGGTATGCTAGGCACTCCTGGGAGGGTTCACCACTGCTTGCTCTTGCTGTGATTAGCTGCAGACTCAAAGCCTTAGAAATGCCCTTGCAAACATTTCCAGGCAGATATCAATAACTTAATTTGTCATATGTTCTTGAATTTCTTTAGATCGGCCAGTATTTTGCTATTTTTTAAAGATCTTTTAGCCTACTTCGTGTTGAGACAGGTTCTATTGAAATGATTTATTGATTCTAAAGGTCTGGCAGAAATCGAGTAATTATGGTGTCGCTAAAAATAAAACAAAGTTTTCCAAAAAGTCTACTTAATCATTGTAAATTTGTGGTTTAATGGCTTACTTTTTCACATAAGGCCAGAGTAGTTTGGATAGCTTTTCTCCCTTCATACCAAAAACATCATTTCAAAACTGCTCTTCTGTATTGGGTCAAATTGCCTTTGTCTGATTGTCTGTTAAAAATGTCTTTGGTAATCTGCAACACGTGAAACAGGTTTGGCAAAAACACACACAAAAAAAAAATAAGGTGATAAACACTTCTTCACAGCACTTTAGATTCTGATCGGTCAGCTCACTAAAGACACAAATGCACAGCTCAAAAGGATTTTCTTGAGACTGAGCAAAAAAATCTCTTGACAATCCACCTGCCTCTCAAGACAAACGTTCCAGTTCAATACATCTGGGTTTTTACAAATCATAGAAGTCCTCTGAACCAAAAATAACATGGCTCCCAGGGTTTTATCTGAATTCCTCTTCAGTTATAAAAGCAGAGCTCTCATACTGGGCAAGAAAAAAAGTTTGCTAATGCTCCTGCAAAAGGTAAATCAAGCAATAGACAGGTGAGTGATGGAGACAGAAGGCAGCACCACAGGAGATACTTTCATGTTCCTGATTAAGGCGCCTCTATCCGTGAGAGGAGACAGCTGACGACAGCTCAGATAGAAGCTCGCCTGGGAAATCAGCTTCCACCCTACAAAAGTCTCCATATCCTTGTTGTGCTACCTTACACCTATACCTCCCATTTATGTGGAAGTGTATGTGTGTGCAAATGTGTTCGTGTCTTTCACCTACAACATCCCAAAGAAAACGGAGGCCCAAACTTATTAAGTGCCGAAAATGAGGCTTGCTCAGTGAATAGAGATCCCATGGCGCATGTCCACAAAGAGTTGATGGCAAATAGCCTCGCTTCAGAGGTGGTTCAGTGTAGAGGGGGCAAACAGACCCACTCCAGCTAGATCAATAAAACTCGGAGAAAGGCCAGATTCTTCAAGTGAACTGCACTTGCCTAAGGAGAGAGAAATCAAAGAAAGCCTAACCTTCCGTGACATTCCGCTTCTCGTCCTTGTCTTTCCTTTAATAATTCAACAAGTGCTGAATTTTGATTAGCCGCACCAAGTACCTCGAATGAGAGAGATCAGTGATTTAATAAGCTCAATCTCTAAGTGCTTGCTGTCAGGAAAAATTGCCGTCACAATGGAAGGTGAGAACAGCCAGAACAGTCTTTCACCGGGGTCCCCAAAGCATCCTTGTAGCTATCTTTTACCATTTGAGCACTGATGCTTTGTCACACCTTTCACCCTTCACACACTCAGCCAGCTCATCTGTTACTGACTATGACAGACACATGACTATATTGTAATTCTGCTCCAGTATCGCGCTCAGGAAGTGTATAACATCAGAACGCTGAAGAGAGACATTAAAAAAACTACACAGCTACATCCTCACTATCTCTCTGTCTCTCTCTAGGGAAGAGGTGTAATCATGTTGCTGATGGATAACTGACAGCAGGGCTTGCACAACATCCCTCTCTCCCAGCTCCTCTCTCCCTTTTTGCCTAGTGAGCTGAACCATTGAGGCACCATTCCAACCGTCAACACTGTATGCTCTGTAATTTAGCTCTTTCCTTCCCACTGTAATTGCCTGTCACTGTCTTTGGAGCATAAAACTAAAGCCATCAGCTTGTATTTTTTAACTGTCAAGAGCTGGGGGGCGAAAAAAAAATCTCACTCTACAGCTGACTGATTTTTAAACATATAATGAGAAAGAACGTACAACTTTTACAGGATGGATGCAAATTTTGTAACCATGCAGTGAGAAAATCAAGAAGGTTTGTAAGTCAGCAATAGGCGATGACCTGAGGAATCAGCAGGTGACCAGATTTTACCATTATCTGGCAATTATCCATTCCAGTCAAAAACTAAAAAAGAATACTAAAAGTAGAGAAACATATATATTTTGCTATTTATTGTTATCAAACATAAATTTGAATTGACAAAAATCTGTATCAGCATGTTAGAACTTTATGTAATTGATCATTGGAAATTTCCCTCAAAATCTCTGATCTGTGCACCGCCACTAACGTCAGGAAAATTATATTAAAGGAGTCATGACCTGTAATTTTCACCTTTCCACAAGAAAATAATTATGTTATGATTGCCTAACGATTATACACTGGCCGGGAAGCCGATATTTAAAAGTGAAGCGTTTGTTTACCCTTGGGTTCGTCAACCAGCCCACGTGCACACGCACTCAAATACGTGATGTTAATTTCTGGCCGACTTGACGTCAAGTTAGCGCAGGATATACCATATATGGACATCGCAGACCTATGCTGCAGGAAGCCCGCCCTCCCCCTCGCCCTTGCCCCTCGCCCTCGCCCCTCGCCCCTCTCCCCCTTATATTCGAGCGCCGCCATTACTGAATTCCAATTCGAAGTACGAACTCGAGCTCCGTTTGGAAAAAGGGGCCATTCCAACAATCAGAGACTTGCCAGCAATTGAAGTTTGCTAGCGGGAGTAGTAGCTTCGAGGACAACACGGGTAATGACTGCTACTTTGCAAACAACAAATTACCTAGAATGCAGTTACAATTGAAGTTGCGCTAACTGAGCAAGACAGTCTGAGTAACCCCCTCCTTCCTGCCACCGATCAACGCGTCCCTCATTTGCATTATTACTATGACCGTCCACGACAGACAAAATATCGCATCAGATCTCACGAGACAATTATGCCTTCAGAAATAAGGGTCTGTGAAATTTTTTTCCCCCACTTTTTTTCCACTTTTCTGTTTTAGAAGGGCCTGAAAGACTATAATAGAGCGTGGGTATCCAAGATAATACTAGGTTATGACTCCTTTAATTGTTAACATTAAACAGCTTCTTACCTATGAATGCATAGCTCAATTAGATCTGGTGTTAATTTTTTATATTTAACCCAAAAGACATATAACGTCATTTTTAAAAGCCATATATGGACATTTTAATTTTTCTGTACAAAACCAAAACACCTGTATTTTATGTCAGTTGTAAAAACTACAGACCCTATCCGAAAAAATTTCATATTATGGAAAAGTTTATTTATTTCCATAATTCCATTCAAAATGTTAAACTTCCATAGAATATAGATTCAGGGCCCACAACTTAAATTATTTCAAATATTTAGTTGTTTATTTGTAAAGAAAAAATAAAAGAAATTAGGATCACATCAAATCAATCAAAATATGGCTTTACTTTGGTTCAATTGTCTCAGTTAGGTTCAATGTGGGGAAGACTGCAGACTTGACAACTGGCCAGAAGACCATCATTGATACACTCCATAGGATGGGTAAGTCACAAATGTTCATAGCTAAGGAGGCTGGCTGTTCACATAGTCCTGTGTCCAGCATATCAATGGAAAGTCTAGTGGAAGGGCAAAATGTGGCAGGAGAAGATGCACCAGCAGAAGAGCTGACAGTGGGCTTAGCGGATTTTCAAACAGAGAAGATTCATGAATCTGGCAGAGATCCAGAAAGATTAGATAGGCTACAACTGTCTGGTTCCTCGGATCAAACCACTTCAGAGCCTGAGCCAACATAGGAAGTGTCTCAACTTGGCCAAGGAGAAGAAGGACTGGACTGTTTGCCAGTGGTCCATGGTCCTCTTTTCCAATGAAAGTAAAGTGTGCCTTTCAATGGGGAATCAAGGTCCAAGGGGTTGGAGGAAGACGGGTGAGTAACAGAACCCAAGCTGCTTGAGGTCCAGTGTGAAAAATCCACAGTCTCTCATGATTTAAGGTGCAATGTCCAGTGGAGGTGTTGGTAAACTCTGCTTTCTTAAATCCAAGGTCACCGCATCAGTCAACCAGAATGTTTTAGAGGACTTCATGATTCCTTCTGCTGAGGATCTGTATGCAGATGCAGATTTCATCTTTCAGCAGGACCTGGCCCCTGTCCACACCAGAAGCACCAAAACCTGATTTGATGCCCATTCCATCACAGTGCTTGACTGGCCAGCCAACTCACTGGACCCAAACCCCATTGAGAAACTATGGTGTATTATCAAGAGGAAAATGAGGGGCACCAGAAGCAAAAACAAAGAAGAGCTGACAGCAAGTATCAAGGAAATATGGGCTTCAATAACTCCCAGGCAATGCAACAGGCTGATTGCCTCAATTTCAGAGGCAGTGATTAAGGCAAAGGGAATCCCTACAAAGTATTTAAGATTGACATATCATTTTGAAAGTACCATATTTTTATTGATTTGATGTGATCCTAATTTCATTCTTTTTTCTCTCCAAAAACTGAGAAGTAAATGGTGATTTTTTTTTTATAGTGTTCTAATTTTTTGAATTCCTGATTTTGAGGGTTTCATGAAATGGGAGCCCAAATTATGTACAAATAAACAACTAAATACTTGAATTACTTTAAGTTGTGGGCCCTGAATCTATAATCTATGGGGTTTAACGTTTTGAATGGAATTATGGAAATAAATAAACTTTTCCATGATATTAAATTTTTTTGGAAAGGGTCTGTATTTCTAATTTTCTTTATTTTGCAATCCAACCAGCAGATTTAGATTTTCTTCCTTGTTTTACACGGTTGACAAAAGCCTAATTGTGGAAAATGAGTAACACTGAGATTGTGACATATGGATTTGCAACAATCTTCCTACTTTATGCCATTCCACCTGCTTCTGGGTACAGAATGACACAAAAACATAAAAATGTGACTTTGCAGCTTCCTGACCTTTTAGTGTGAAAAAAGGGTCAAATATGGAAAGAAAGAGTTGAGACAAAGCTTTCATTTTCTGACAAAGCCCCCCCCCCCCCTTCACCCCAAAGGCTCCATCTGCAGCTTGGCTGGCTGAACTAGGCCTGTCTGCTCTTTTTTTGGTTTTTAATAAGTGATCCGCTCTCAATGGATTCTTATCTATAACTTCTACAAGAAACATTGTCTGAAGTCTCACACATTTATAAGCTTTATGAGGGAAAAGAGTATGTGATATTTTCTGACACTAATATAACACTGCATTCATGCATGGCCATGCAATGAAACTACAATGAAATGTGAAATTGGTCTCAAAAAAAGCAGAGCAATTTACTTTTACACATTAAATGCTACAGTATGTGAGCAATTTCCCACCAAGATAACACTGGATGAAAAAATCCACTTCCAAGATTCATAAAACTGCAGTTACAAGCCCAGTGTTTGCAATTTGTTTGTTATCAATTCAAAAATAATTCAGCAAAAATAATTCAGTATTTAAAAGTCAAAGCGGGGAAAGGATAAATCTTGGATTCTTTTAACTGAGAAATATGATAAAGGAGGACTTTCAGGCTACCACTAGAAATGGCCTGAAGTAATTAAACATCAAATAAAAATGTGACTTTGACATACTACCTGCTTGTTGCCGTATAGGAGGGAAAGAGCATGTTAAAAACTTTCCTCACTAAAAGTTAAAGTTGTTATTTTTAATTCTAAAATCCAAGATGGAAACAAGTGAATGCCACACCTGATAATTTTCTATGCACCCCACAAAGTGATGGATGATGTCACATTTGGGTTAATTGTGTTATAAGCCCTCTAATGCTCTAATTCAATACTTTAAAGCACTTTTGCTGGCATTTTGCAACCATCAGCATAATACTAAACACATTGCACAACCAACAGCTTAAAATGATTAGCATTTATCCAGCCATTATCTATGCCGTCTATCCTATGCAGGCTTGCTGGTGTCTATCTCCAGCAATAATCGGGCGAGAGGCAGGGTACACCCTGGACAAGTCGCCAGTCCATCACAGGGCCATACTGAGACACACAGGACAAGCAACCATGCATGCACACACTCATACCTAAGGGCAATTTAGAAAGACCAATGAACCTAACAGTCAGGTTTTTGGACTGTGGGAGGAGGCCGGAGTACCCAGAGGGAACCCACGCATGCACAGGGAGAAGATCCAAACTCCATGCACAAAGACCCCACGCTGGGATTTGAACCCAGGACCTTCTTGCGGCAGGGAAACAGTGCTACCAACTGCGGCCACTGTACAGCCCTGATTTGCATTTTTCTATACCTAAATTAGGCATGGTTCAGTTTCTGGTGTTAAGGTATACCAAAGTATTAAAAGGATCCAGTTTGTTTGGATTGTTTAATCGTTGATTTTTATTCCCTCTCCCTGCAGGTGTAAAAGCAGATTAGGATGCTTTATTGGATTTTCTTTATTGCCCTTCCTGTCTTATATCTTAAATGAACCATTTCCACTTTTTGTCATATCTTTCTTCATCTTTTTACGCTTTTCCCTTTTATTTTCTGTCTCTGTGTCCATAGTAACTTAAAAAAACACAGCAATTTCTAATAAAGATTTCTTCCACATAAATATCAAGTGGAGTATTATAGCAAAAGGTGCAATGTTCCACTTGTGAAAGTGAATCTGTTCTACTTGGTACTCATAAATTCTGAGTGAAAAATAAATAAATAAATAAATAAAATAGAAGGACCCTGATTTGAAATTGTAAAAATCTTACAGACGCACCATTCCTGCAATTATTACTAAAATAATTATAACTAATAACCTATATTTTACTTATTCAGTAACTTAAGCAAGATAAAATATAGTTTTGTCAATTCAAAAAGGTGTTTTTTACTTGACTGCTTTTACACCTAGGTTAACTAATATTAATGCTTAGAATATATAGTAAACTTCAACGCACTTGTAGTTCAACTAAATTCGTCACTGTCTGATTTTTGGGGCCAGCAGTTTTGTCATAGCATATTAACACCTCAATTTTTCAGGCAAAGCCACAAATCAGAGTTTTGAACAGATGAGCATTTTTAAGACTCTGTAAGGCCTAAAATTTGGTTTAATAAGTTTAAGTTTAAGATCATGCATATATACTGGAAAATGAGTTTCAGCTTAGAGCATCATGCAACATTTGACCTTGGTGCCATAAGTTGTGTGCTGAAAAACCAAATCCAATCATACAGCAGAGAAGTAAATTTACTTAAGGAAACAGCATCTGAGAAAGACAACAGAACACCATAGGCTTAAATACACTGGGCCAAGTTACGACAATAAGCTGCATGTGGGTTGACAGCAAACAGAAACCGGGTGTGAAACTGATATGTTAGGCAAACTGAACTGAAAGCACACAAGGAGAAGCACTATTAATCTAAACTAGGGAACAATATCCCCCGATGACATGGACTCAGAAAGGCAAAAAGTCATAGTATTCTAGGTAAAAAGTACAATTACTTTAAAAATGGACATTTTTAATTAAGATTATCACACCGTGAGAATATCTTAAAGGTCCAAATAGCAGCAAATTTCCATATGATCAGCTACTGAGCTAATCAACGGATAACCTTGGCTCTGCAGCAGGGTTTTTAAAATGGATCTTATAATTCAGACTACTATAAAAATAAGTAAAAACTCTTCAAAGTTTTTCAAGCTGTCAGGTACACAGTGTTTGGACTAAACAATTCTGTTTTCTTTTTAAAAGATGTGTGGACACAACAAACAGAGAACCTGTGCAGAGCGTACAATGCACGGTGTTAGTCTGAGTCTATTAAATGTAATAGCTTCCCTTCTTCAGCCCAGCACCATGGTCACATTTTTAGTCCACTCTTTATGGGATCAGAACAGTATCACCTTGAAATGAAACTGAAAATAAATATTAGCATTGAAAAATATCATTGTAACTGAAAATATTAATTTTGAATCTGAAATAAACCTAGTGAAAATTGTTGTATTGAAAGTGATTTTTTTTTCTATGAAACTCATGTATATGCATTGAAAGAAATAACTCAAGTTTTCAAACTTTCATTTTTTATACAATGCTAATCTTTTATTACAATGCCAATCTTTTTTTACAATACCAATCTTTTTTTCAATGCCATTATTTTTTTCAGCTTCATTCAGGTGAAACTGTTTTGATGCTTGTGTGTGCACGCACATGAGGGGCGGGGCTTCAAACCCCCCATATGTTTGCATGAACGAGGCAGGAGAGAAACTCCGACTGTCCAAGGCGAAACGCGAGAAACAACAGGACATTTACATTGCTAATAATGTGGTTTGTGGAAGAAAAAAAGACATAAACGGTTTCTTCTCAGTTTCTTCTACTGACCAGTAGACTAGGAGTCTTTGTAATAAAGTTTTATGCTTGTGTAGCCTGTCTTTGTTGGAGGTTCTCCTCATTACAGACAGTGTGGTATGAAGGGATGTAAATACACACTATATATAGCATATTAAATAACTGTATTTTTTCCGATCCACAATACATATTTACAATACATGTCAATAACGTTAACAAATCAATTAAGACTGGTGTAAGCAAAGCTAACAACACTGACAACTCGTTTTTTTATTAGATTGCAAAACGTAATTGTGACACACACTGTAAACCAGAAGGTGGCGGTAATGCGCGCGAACTACCATGGCAAACTGAGAAGAACCCGTTTATATCTTATTATTTAATTATTATTATTCCACAAACCACATTATGCTTTCTGTACACCTAGAGACTTTTAAACGATTTAGAAAAGACTCTTAAAGATGATCAGCTCACATCTAAAGATTTGGGTTAACAGTTTTTTAGTCTCAGACTAAAGATTTTATAAACACTGAATCTGGTTGGGACACTTATTTAAAAGACAACACCTAGGCTATTTTAGCTTCCCGCAAAACTCCTCCCATTATGCTCAGCATTATACAGTTTCTTTATGTGAGAATGTTGTAGCATTCTTTGCCAAGATTAATGTTATGTCAAATAAAGAAAGTGGGTACTGTATCAACAAGTAACTGGTTAACTCATATCTTTTTAATGCAAGGTGTTTATGCTGTACCACTTGCTCCATGCAGATGGACAGATAGCGCTGGTTTGTGCCTGTATTCCAGGGGGCAAGGTTGGTATACACTTTGTAATTTATGGCCCATTACTCAGCCATGGAACACAAATATTGTATTTGTTGTGTATAGACCCTGCCAGGCTCCATAGGTGGCTACAAAACTGTTATTTATAAAACCGAGGGTACAGATTCTTACCTCTCAAAAATTATTTCTGCACCTGACCCTTGCCGGGCTCTGTAGCTTTGTGCTTCCGCTTGTGTGAGAACAGCTTTATTGGTTGTTGGTTGATTTACGTCACAACGACTACACTAGGACTAGGATAATATCAAACATGTTTGATTCAAAAGACTACAGAAAGAGTGTCATAAATCGGGTCCCCAAATGCAGATTATCACCTTCCACAAACCACATTAGTAGCAAAGAAAATGTTGATCCCGCTGTCTCGCCTCGGACAGTCGGAGTTTCCCTCCTACCTCGTTCATGCAAACATATGGGGGGCTGAAGCCCCCCCCTCATGCGCATGCACACACAAGCGTCAAAACAGTATCACCTGAATGAAGCTGAAAAAAATAATGGCATTGAAAAAAAGATTGGTATTATAAAAAAGGATTGGCATTGTAAAAAAAAAAGATTGGCATTGTAAAACAAAAATTCACTTTCAATACAAAAATTTTCACTAGATTTATTTCCGATTCAAAATTTATATTTTCAGTTACAATAATATTTTTCAATGCCAATTTTTATTTTCAGTGCCAATATTTATTTTCAGTTTCATTTCAAGGTGATACTGTTCTGATCCCATAACTCTTCTCCAAAAATGACTAAACCAGTCATGCCTAGCAAACACGTCACCCAATTTATGACAGATCTGAATATATTACAGGAGCATTCAAATCAAGCGTGTTAACAAAGAACATCAGTGCAACAGCACACGGCCTAACAACCACAGATTCTTAAAGCAATTTACAAGTCTGGAGCAGTGAAGATCTCTCTAGACAGATACAAAGTTCCTTCCATGCTGTGGAGAAAAAACATTTTTCAAAAGCAAAACATCGATTGGCCCATCTCTACCCCTCGGGCAAAGAAAACAATGTTCATTAGCCGCTTCATGTGTGGTCAACAGGCACATACAGACCACAGCAGGCGGGAATGAGGCTAATGCACTGCCTGCAGTCTCACCTGTCGAGATCCCATTGTTGCCCTGTGACTAAAAATGCTGCCTCTGTGTTCTCTGGTTTCAACTTTGTACCGATGAGGCCCTAAAACCTGCACAGACCTGCTGAAGAGGGATCCGATTCTGCCTTTGTCTCTCATCAGGGAATGAGAAGAGAGGACAAAGACAAGAGAGGAAGGCTTGGGAAGGAGAAGATTTATTCTATCTCAAGGCTTATAGGTCACTTGTGTAATTTTTGGCTATAGCTGCTGAGAAGAAACATGTCGTTTGAAGAAAATCCTTTTATAATATTAATCAGTGATTCTTTCAAGGCGGCATAAAAAATGCTATTTCTAATCATAATCAAGAAAAGATGAAGTTACAATTTAAAAAAGAACTTACATACATACATACATATGTATATATATATATATATATATATATATATATATATATATATATATATATATATATATATATATATATATATATATATATATATATATATATATATATATATATATATAAAATTTATTTTCCTATTTGACTCACACTTAATAAGACTGGGAATGTTCAGTTATGAGTTGTTAATATCACATACTTTCACCAGTCAGCTTGTGAACTCCTTATATACTGAGGACTATTAGTGCATTTTATTTGGGTCTGATGTGATAGACCAAAACAAGGTGGTGCACATAAAGTGTTACAAAGAAGCGCATATAAAAAGTGTTCACCACCTACATTTACAAAGCAATCACGAATAACACAATTTGGCTTTTTTGCCCAAAACAAATACAAAAAATGCCCCTCAGTGTCCAAGTGAAAACTGATTTCTACAAAATAATGACAGGTTAAAAAAAAATCACGTAGGTTAAGTGATAGTATTAATATTTACCCCCTTTGAGTCAGTATTTTAGTAGGTGCATCTTTGGCTGCAATCACAGATCAGAGTCTGTGTGGATAGGTCTGAGTAAGGCTTGCCCATCTCATCTGGACACTGCAATTTTTCTTTATTCTTCCTTGCAAACTGTTCAAGCTCTGTCAGGTTGCGTGGGGATCGCCTGTAAACAGCCTTTTTCAAGTCCAGTGATAAGTTTTCTATTGGACGGAGGTCTGGGCTTTCACTGGGCCACTTCATAACTCCGACCTTGGTGTCTTCAAACCATTTTTGTGAAGCTTTAGCAGTATGCTTCGGGCCATTGTCTTGTTGGAAAATAAATGTTCTCCGAAGCCGTAGTTCTTTTCCAACAAATATCTTAAAAAACAAATTATCCTTCAGAAGTCTCCCATATTTTACTGCTTTTATTTTATGTTCTATTTTAACCGGCTTTCCAGGGCCTGCTGCCAAGAAGCAACCCTACAGCATGAGGCTACCAACACCATGGCTGATGGATAGTGTGTCCAATTTTGAGTTTTCCACCAACCATGTAAGGGACACAGCAAACATGTGGATGATGGTGCTTTGGTCAGATGAGACCACAACTGAACCTTTTGGCCTATATGCAAAATGCCATGTTTGATGAAAAACCATAAAATCACCATCCCTGTACCTTCAGCAGGTATAGGGAAGCTGGTCACAGTTGATGGGAGGACAGATGGAGTTAAATACAGGTCATTCACAAAGAAAACTTGTTAGAGGCAGCAAAAGCTTGAGACTGGGTCAGATGTTCACCTTGCGGGCAGCAGTGGCCCAGGAGGTAGAGGTTCGTTCTGTAACCACTGGTTTGTTCTCTGCTTTGTCCGTCTCCTGGCTGCTGTGTCCTTGGGCAAGACACTTCACAAGCCTTGCCTGCTGGTGGTTGTTTAGAGGTGAGCCTCACTTCTGTCATTGTAGCTGTGGCTACAATGTACCACCATCAGCGTGTGAATGTGTGTATGAACAGGTGAATGACTGATTGTATTGTGAAGCTCTTTGGAGTCCTCAAACATGACAGAGCTTTCTAGTACAGTTCATTTACCATTTGTACGACGACACCAACACTAAACATACAGCCAGAGCTACAATGAAATAATTTGATTCTGTGTTAGATTGACCCACAGTCCAGTAACTAATCCCATTAACAATCTGTGGTAAGATGTAAAAATTGATGTTCTGGAAAACTGATGTTCAAAAGTGAATTTAAACTTAGCATACAAGTTATGTGGTTAGTCACAGTTAAAATAACTCATGCTCTGACATTTTGGGCAAAAATGTCTGTATTAGATGAACAAAGAAGATAGAAAAATACACCAAAAGATTAGCAGCTCTACTTATAATTACAGTAAAAATGGTTCTATAAAGTATTGACTCAGGGGGCGGAATACAAAGGCATGGAAAGGTTTTCAGACTTTTATTTGTATAAAAAATAAAGAACATTTAGCTTTTTCCTTCTAGTGTACAATTAAGCACTACTTCTGTTGGTCTATCACAAGACAGAGTTGTAGTCTTACAACACAATGTGGAAAGGTACAAGGGGTATCCTTTTGCAAGGTTCTTTGGCAAGGCTCTTTGGTTTGCCTATTTAAGCAGTGATGGAAAAAGAAAAGTTTTTGAATTCAAATTCTAATCTTATTGGTACAAACTCAGCTCACAGCATCTGAAACCGAAATACATTTCACTTATTTTCACTTCTAGTGGGAAGCATTTAAATTCTCTCTGTATCAAGTGACACATTCTGCAGAAGATGACTCACACCATGACTTGTTTGCTTCTGCTTCCTTTGATTGCCTACAATTCCCAAAATACCTGTTGACAAGCCCTCAAGAACAGGTAGAAACTGTTTGCACCTGCTGCGTGTTATCTGAGTGGGTGGAGAGAACAACAGCACCAGCACAGAAAGAATAGGCCCAGAGGAAGAAGAAGCGAGGCTCTTTAGCTGCAAACACAAGACATCTCGTGATTCTCCTACATTCTGGAACAGTGAGGAAGATCATTTTCACTCTGTGACACTCGGTTTAGGTAATAAACGTTAATGTACTGAAGTAAGCTGTTATTTCTAACTAATGCTTTCGCTAGTGACAGTTTCCATTAGACCTCATTGAAATTGAAGTAAATAGATTACAATATGGTCATACCACAAATTCTTGGCCCATTACCTAATCAATATCTACTTATGACTAACATTAATTTCCGGCATTTAAATCTCACACATTAGCATTTAACTGCAGCAAAACAACGCTGTTAAAAACATATTTTTTCCTTATTTAGATTCCCTTTCTTTTCTTTGTTGCCACACTTACATGTTTCCAATCATCCAGCTAATTTTTATACAGTGAGAGATCACCTTTGGAAATTCAAAATGCGTTTTCTTTTTCAAATTATGAATTTATTTAAAAGGGGAAAAAAGCTTTACAACCCAACCTGGCACTATGTAAAAAAGTAGTTGCTCCACAAACATATGAACTGTTTGTAGCAGCCTGCGCAGCAACAACTGCTGTTAAACCTTTACAAAATCGCTGCGGTTGAATTTTGGCTCACTCTTCCTTGCTGGTTTGTTTTGATTCAGGAATATTGGAGGGATTTTTAGCGGGGATAGCCTATTTAAGGTCTAGCCAAAGCATCTTAATCAGATTTTAGTATAAATTTTGACTAGGCCACTCTAACGCCTTCCACTTGTTTTTTGTTTTTTTGTTTGTTTTTTGCCATTCACGATCTCCCTCAGGATTTTCTGGACTAAAGCAGAAGTCATTTAGTATGTTTACATGTATCTAAATCGAGCTATTGGCAAAAATCGGACTAATAGCTTAACAAGAATGGGAGCCTTTATCCCAGTTTACATGTCTCTCAAAAAAATCGAATTATTGAATGAAGGTGTTCGCCACTGTGACACTAGGTCGAGACATGCACCCTTTCAGGTTGGATTTTTTGGATGGCCTAGAGCAGGGGTGCCCAATTCCGGTCTCCTGCATGTTTTAGTTCTTTCCCTGCTTCAGCACACCTGAATCAAATAATGGCTCATTAGCAGGGCTCTGCAGAACTTTGACATGCTGAGTAATAGGGCTGGGCGATAAGATCTATAGCATGTGCGGTAACGATATCTATTGCGATATATTCTCTTCTTTTCTTTATATATGTCAAAATGAACACTCTCACTTTCCAGATACATTGCAGCAGAAGAACAACTTTTAAACAATTTACCATTACAAGAACATGTATTGTGCAAAACGCATTAAAAAAAATATTCAAATCTTTTTTCCAAAAAATACAACTATAACATGATCACAACATAAAGATTAAGATATTTTACATAAATTAAAAGCTACATGGTATAAAAAAAACACACAGAGTTAAAAACTGTCCACTTTCTATGGGCAGAACTTTGTGCCACTAGGAACTGAATTTGAATATGTTTGGTTTCACTCTGAGTCTGAAATGCTCAAATTGAATAAATGTTTTTAAGAATTGAATCTGAATTATTCTGATTTGAAATCCAATTTCCACTTGAATAAATGCTTTTAAAAACTGAATCTAAATTATTCCAATTTGAAAAACAATTTTCAGTTTGGAAATGATTGTCACTAAATTGAAATGTAATTTTATATTTTGAAAATGAATTAATTTGCTTTGAAAATGAATTTTATTCTACTGCAAATTCAGCCTCCAAACGCTCACTTTCACTTCTCCCCCTCCAGGTTCAGTTTTGCTTATTAAAATTCGCTTCTAAAATTCACTTCTTTCTGTGCCAGACATCTGGGTCCTTTGAGAGAGCTAAGAAGCAATCGAGCACAGAGTAATAGAACTACGTCTCACCCAAAGTGCTCTGTTTACAGCCTGGTATGCTGCAGCGGGCACGTAGCTGTTCATGGCTGGAGTTTGTCATGTCAAATGACCAGCAAATGAATTCTCAGGTTGGTAATAAAATAATTAAAAGTGTAAAAAAGGCCGTCACGTCAACAGGTAGTAGTGTAACAACGATAACTGTTGTGCTAGTTGTAGCAGTTAGCAAAAAATGCTAAGTTCCCATAGCTTGACCTGGGTTCAGCTTTGACAATGACCGAGGTGATCGAGTACCAAAGTTGTCAGCCTGTAGCCTTTTAGAGTCCTGTACGTTTGCAGAGATCCATACAGTAGGGAAACATAAAAGAAAAAGTCAAAATCATTGTATTTTGGGTTTGTTTACAGCTGCCGCACATCATCCCAACTAGCTAACATAATTACTTCAGCTAAAGCGAATAGTGACTCTCACATTACCGAATACGTTTTAATACATTTCTGCAATAATCAATCAATCTTTATTTGCTTCGTATAGCACTTCACCATCAGCCATAAGTGAACCAAAGAGCTTCACAGTGTTAGGAAACATAAAAAAGTACAAGAGAATAAAACTAGATAACTCCTGGGACTGGGTGTATGATTAAGGTGACCAAACGTCATCTTTTCCCCAGACATGTCCACTTGACTTGACTTTATTGACATGCTTGTCCGGGGCATCCTTAAGATTTTACAGATCGATGAAAATGGCTGTGTTTTTATTGTTTTTCAGGGGACTAATAAGCACATAGAACTTTACAGATGAACATATTTGCATGTGTTTTCTGGTTGACAAGTGTTCCAAAGATTACACAGACACAAAAAATATAAAACCGGTATTTCTAAATGAGACTTCATCTATAAATTTAATGAGAAGGATTAAGATGGCAACCACAGACTGAAGTATGCATTATTATTATTATTATTACTGTTGTTGTTAGTGAATAAAGCTTACTTATGCTTTTTACTTCATCATTACACTACATTACATTACAAAAATAAAATACTTGATTCTCAGAATTATTTTCAGATTTTTGTTTAATTTTTGTCGAGCATGACCTAACAAGTTAACTATTTTTGTCCTACTGATATGGTTTCTAGTTAGGGACATTATATTGTTTTAATTATTAATTAACTTTAGAAGTTTTGAAGTAATTTTTGTACTTGTAAAATGACTGGTGTAAAATGACAGTCTGAATGACTGGTGGTTAAACGTACACAGTCACATGTCATTTTAACTAGTATATCATATATGTATATAATCTAAATATTTCTCAAACTTAGAATACATTTTCTCTGCTGGTTTCAGGCATCAGTGGAGCTCTCTGGTGGGACCAACTGTCTTCTGAATACGTCTTAGTGGTGTGGCAGCCGTCGATTCACCTAGCTCTGCAAAGCCAATTGGTGGAAAATGCAGTGGACAGTAGGAGGAAGCTATCCAAAGCACTTTCTGCAGACCACCAAGTATGAAGTTCCTCTCATCAACCAGGAAAGACCAGCCACGAGTCTCAGTTGCAGCATTCGATCCACATCTCTGATCTTACTTCAGTAGATCCAGCAAAGCAGTCAGAGACTTCTTGTTTATTCTATGAAAGTTTAAAGTTGTGGTCCAGGAACGCCATTCTGGTTAATCCTGCATGAAAAACTATCAATAACTATACAATGTTTTTTCCTTCTGTAAATATTTTTGGTATCTTACAAGTATTCTTGTTTCATAGTTTTCTTTTTTCATTCCTTCATAATTTTTAATTGTTCCAAGTTAGCTTTATGTTCATATGTTAAAAAAACAACTGTAAATAATAAAACAGTTGATAAATTGAGTTTGAGTTTATTTTAATCAGTTCATTTATAAAGAAAATCATACAACTAAACAACAAATGTGACAAGAACAAATAAATTAACAAACAGAAAACTGTTTATCCATCATGTCCCTGTTCTCCTGGGCTCTCCAGGTTCCCTTTTTCTGCCATATCCTAAACAGGAAATCATAAGAAAATGTATATTTAACTTGAGCATTTAAAAATTATATCTTCACTACACATGTTCATGCAGTCATTTTTTTTATCTTTACATTTGTTTTAGGCCAGTAAGAGGATTATGTTCCCCTGCAAGTCCATCTTCCCCAGAATTGTACTCAAAACATGGATAGATAACAAGTGAAGAGGTTAAACAGGCAAACTGTGTTAATCTGTGAATGCAAAACTATAGTTTTTACAGCAGAACACATGGGCAACTACACTCTACTGAGATCACAGGTTCTCTAGTGCTTGATGGTTAATAAAATAACTATAAGCATAAGGTGTGTAAAATTAGTATTACAAAAGTGGCAATACCAAAGAAATACAGGACCGCCATATAAGCTTGTTTACGAGCAATGATTTCCACAAAAATATTTAAAACAATGTCTATGCAAATGGCAACAGCCAACAAACACAACCGCTTTAAACTTTTAGTTTTTGTACTGTCCGATTCTAGTTTCATGTAAACAAACGCCCAGGCCACACTATGCTAACTTAGCGCTTTTAGTCAACAGCTATAGTTAAGATATCAGTTACTGTTAGGCTATCATTTACATGACACTTCTTCTGATACATTTAATACATTTATTACCAACCTGCGAATATGGCCGCTGCTCATTTGACATGAAGAGTGACATCTGACAATTTCATATGTGCCCCTCTCCAGCTCAGGACACCGTAGGTTGGCTAAAGTACAACGCCGTTCTATTACTCTGCGCTCGATTACTTCTCAAGGACCCGGATGTCTGACACAAAAAAGCTGAATTTGAGAACTGAAATTGAATAGTAGAAGTGAAACTGAAAGTTTTAGAGCTAAATTCACAATAAGATTAAATACATTTTTAAAGCAAATAAATTCATTTTTAAAATATAAAATTCAATTTCAAGTTAGTGACAATAATTTCCAAACTTAAATGTGATTTCAAATTGGGCTAATTCAGATTCAGTTTTTCAAAGCATTTATTCAATTTGAGCATTTCAGATTCAATCTAAGTGATGCATATTCAAACAAAAGTAATTCAAATTCAGTTTCTGATGGCACACAATTCTGCCCATAACTTTCCTGGTTACTTATTCATAAATTGAATATCGCACAAAAAATATAGCTGCACATATTTGAATTAAAAAGGCTTCAAGTTCAACAGTTTTTCTTTTCCGTTAAATGGAAAACAACAAATTTTAAACTTGCAATATGTAGTGTAAAGTCGAACACTGAACATCAGTATTTATCTTCAAAATGAGCAATCGCGGTATGCCGGTATAGTCAAAATCTCTACCTTTGGCTAAATTCATATAATTTCTACCTTATACCTTTTAAATCGCCCACGCCTACTGAGGAGGTAGTTGGACCATTTGAATCAGCTGTGTTGGAGCAGAGACACATCTACAACTGGCTGGAGGCTTGGAATTGGACACCCATGGCCTAGGGCGTTACACAGACGCTGACAGCAGTGAAGCAGATGGAGTAAAAGCAGAATATGCATAATGAGCGAAGAAATGAACGCTACAGCACACAACATTTTGTAAGTAATGTACAGTTTGATTGTGTTACAGTCCTTGTTGCTGCTGTGTTGTTATTCCTGTGAAAAGCTCAACTCAGCATGTTGGACTTGCATGCAGAGAAATTCCATATTCCAATCGCATTATCTGGGTCCCTTAGTCCGATTACTCTAACTCTAGTTTGGCTCGACTTCAGTCGGACTAAGGCAATAATTTGTTTATCCTTTGCCGCATGTAAACACACTGATTGTTTCATGAATTGTTGTCCAAGTCTTTAAATAGTGACAGAGCTCCCGACCATAACACTATCACCACCATGTTTGTCTTTAGGTCTGATATTCTTTTTTCCAGAATGCTTTGTTAGTTTTAAGCTAAATTTAATGGGATGCCCACCTTTTACATAAGTTCACTTTTGTCGACTTTATATGTTTTGTTTTTGCTTTTTTAGTTGTTGAAACTATAAGACTGGCTTTTGTGTAATTTAAGGTATTTTGGAGACTTTTCTGGTAGGGTGGCCTACCCCATTTCCAGACTGATATATAATAGGCAAAAAATTTATTACATCAGGGTGTGAAGGGTTGCTTTTTAAGATGTTTTAGCCTAATTTGTGTTGTCAGACGTGCTACTTAAGTTAGTACTTGATTCTACAGGTCCGGCAGCAATCAGGCCTTGAAATGGGAAGTGAGATAAACTTAGCATACACGTTATGTGGTTAATCACAGTTAATTAAAGGCTTAACAAAGGCGGAAATTTTTTTTTTTTACAAAGCACCAGGTTAGTTTAAGTAGATTTTTGTCCTATTTTAAAATGTGTTGATCTAAACCCTTTGATGATGACAACTGACAAGGGAAGACATTCGTTAGGGGGGCAACTAATTTCTCAAATCACTGTAAGATGAATAAAACGGAATCTTTTTTAAATGTGTGTGTTTGTGTGTGTATATATAGCAGTATTCACACCTGATAGTCCGGTAGACTCGGTTCGATTGGGGAACAAAATTGCAACATTGTTGCTGTTTTTCAGCTGGTGCGGTTCACATTCACACTGCTCTTTTTGTCAAACATACCAAAGCTTTTAAGCAACATGTTTACCTCCCCGCCTGTGGTGGTGCTGCACTTCTTGGTGTGGCGGGGGACACTTCCCATACAGTTAAATGTAAACTAACATTGAGTGGGAGCAGATTGTAGCGGTTTTAGGAGTGCTCCGTTGTGTTTGGCAAAAGTCCTAGATAAAACACTGCAGCAATGGCCTCAGGATGAGCATAGAAGAGGCAGAGGACTATGTAGAACAGTGTTTCTCAAACTATGGGGCGAGCCCCACTAGTGGGGCGCAGAGGTATTGCAGGTGGGGTGTGACATCAACGGGATTTAAATAGTTTTCCCCCCCTAGATTCTGTCGTTGTGAATGTTTCACTGCACTGTAAATTAAATCAACCAGCTCCCCCCTCTCACAAAATTAAACACACCCAAATAAATTAGCAATTGTGATCATCATTGTAAACAGAACCGGGACCTGGAACATCGGGCTGGGAGTTTGACGTCGGAATATATCGCAGCAGAACAAAACAAGCTGAAGTAGCCGCATTATTAGAGATTCCATCTACAAAATGTACAAATATCTAAAAATATCAGGGAACGTTTCAGAGTCAGAGAAGTCACACAGTCAACCACAGAGGAGTCGCCGTCTTGTTTGGTCCGAATCAGAGTTCGATTGCGCATTCACACCTCCCCAAACGAACCGGACTTTCTGAGCAAACAAACTCGGGTTCAATTTAAGCGGATTAAACAGGGCTGGTGTGAATGCACCCTAATATAACCTACAAGAAAAAACTGCAATTCAATGGTCTCCTGCATTTCTTTTCTTTTATCAGTGAGACAGTTCAATATGAAATTCTAAAGAGAACCATTTTTAACTTTAATGAATACAATCAAAACAGTTTAAATTAACACTCTGTTGCTATAGATGCTGACAGCACAATCAAACGTGCTAGTTCACCCTTGATTTGCTTTAAATTGCTCATTCAGACCACAGAAAGGAACTATGAACAACTTGGAGAATAAAGTTATATTTTCTTTTGGTTTAAAAGGAAGAATAGACTTTAGTTGTCAATAATGATCAAAGAGGCATATGTGGAAAAATTACAACAGTTTGACATATGGCTCATACCACATGCAATGTCAGTCATTTTTCTAAAGCTGAATGGGAGACAGGAAAGATAAAAGTGCATTAGAAGATTGCTGATTACCCCTCTAAATGACTTGCCATGAGGTCTCCTAGAAATTGATCTTGTTGCTTGATCGTTAGTTTTTAAGATTTTTCTCATCTACACACTCGACCACATGCGTGTCCGTGAAAACCTCTTAAAAAATGTCATAAATTACATCAGCAGATGAGCTGTAACTGGTCACAGGGACTGCTCTTAGGATCACAGCTGGCTGGAGCTATCGGGTGGTAAGTGCACTCAGAAATCAGGTCCATTATGTCGTGAATTATGTATTTGAGGGGTGAATACTACAGGACGCCAGAGTAGTGTGTGTGCGTGTGTGTGGGGAGGGGTTGGGGGTGGGGGGATGCCTCTGGGCAGACTTAGAGGCCGATCAAAGGAGAGCTCGCTGTCTTGACACAAAACCTCCAACAGCAGACCCCCCCCCCCCCCCCCCCCATTAATGACGTACCATTAAAAGCAACGTTATTGCCATTAAGAAAGCACGGCCCAACCTCTTCCTATTTATCCATTAACCCTTTCTAATGTATCTCTGTGGCTAACATTTCGGCTTTGAGACTTGAGGCTTTTGTTTCTGGAATTGGATGCATTGCTCAAATAGGCGTATGGGCTACAAATGAGTAGGGTAGTGGCAGGCTCAATCAGCGGCTAATGGATTCCCATGTTTTGACTCTTGTTAAGATGATGGCCCATCTCAGCACACAACTCCAAGACTCCAGGGATCAAAGCTATTTCCGAATGGCAGACACAAGACTGAGCAAATGACTAGATTTTTAATAGGCAAAAGAGTTTATCAAACCTTTTAATCAGACAACTGAAAATCTGATTGCTGCACGGAAGTGCAGAGAGAAAATCTTAAATCTTAAATAAGGGGTTTAGAAGGTGCAAACTGATCTTACGACACAGCATTATAGTTAAATCTAAGAACAGTCAAGCGCAAGCAGATCAACTGAACACTTTTTTACCATACAAACTTTTAAAGTAGAAACTATGAACAAAACACTGGTGACCTCCAGTCTTGAAAGAGCTCTGTATTTACTGTAATAAACTTAATTCGGAGCTCGAATCCATAAAGTGAAGCACCATTCAACACTCTTACTCTGTGTTTTCACTTCAGTAAATTAAAAGCATGAAATAAAATCCACCTCTAATTGGCTTCTTTCTTCCAAATGTCTACTATGCTGAAAAATGGCAAGGCCTGGGCCTGTTGACTCTCTATTCAAATTGATCCTTCCTAATTATTTTTGAGTAATTTAAGTGCGATAACATTCTAATCTGCCGAGGAGGTTTCACACTTTAATAAACTGCATCCTACAAGCATCATTGAATTAGTTGTGTGTGCCCCGGCCTGACGATGAACTTGCATCGACATGCAACATCAGTGTGTTTAATTGCAGAGACCTTGGCTTTAAAGTTAGGCCATCCTGCAGTTGCTTAACCTTATCCAAGGGTGTTTAACTGGAATGAAAGTTGGACTAAACTTAAGATTTCTTTTACACTTAAGCCTTAAGGTTGATGCATGGTTTTAATACATGTGAAATAGAGTCTCAGAGGCACACTTAGGCTAGGTTTAGGGTAAAAAAGCAAGTGAAAAACCAACATCTGTCCCGAGAACATAGAAGCCACACATGTTCCAGTGATTTTGGCTTCATCTGTGACTTTTTCCTTGACACTGACATGCATGGTGTAATAACTCTGTCTTTTTCTCCTTATTTTTTTGTTCCAACAGCTCTCTGATTGCTTCACCGTTTACCGTGGCTCTTTCCTAGATGAAACCAGCGATGGTGCTATTGCAGCCATTAACTTTGCTCTTTCATTTTCTCTGCAATAAAAAGTACCCTTGGCCAGGTGATTCTGTATTAAGCTGTGTCAATGAGGCTGGTAATGTGTTACTTAGATACTTAACAAGTAATCTAGATTGCTGCAATGTCTAAACCAGTAATCAGATAAGTTACTTATCAAAGTCACTGTGCGTTACTATTTTTGTCATTTTCCTTAGTAAAAAGATATTTTTACTTTCTGTTTGTGTCAGGGTGAGTGGCGTACGTATGTGACACATCGCGTTTTCAACATGTGTACTAAATACCAAGCAGGCAGCAACACAAATGTAAACAACAATGAAGGGAAGGGAGAGATGCACGTTTTCTAACTTGAAATATCGTCACTATTTTGAGTTTGTCAGCTACAACATTATGGTTCACCATACACTCTGTCTTGTCAACAAAGCATTATGTAGCTTCCAAAACACTGCGTCGAAACAATTTGAGCCGCAGCACTGCAGAGTCAAACTTACAGAAAAGTCCCACCAGTTAGTGCGATATAGGTGCAGCAAAAAGCTGCAACTATATGCTGGAGGTGCCCAATCACCCTAACTGCAAAACTTGGATTTTGGTGCAAAACCAGTAAGTGTTTTTTGTATAATAAAAGTATCTGTTTGGTTAAGTCAAGAAAGACAGTCTTGAAAAAAAAAAAATGTAAATGTTTTTTTTTTCAGGAAATAGTTCAACTTTAAATGTCAGGAAAAGTAATGTTAACGTTATTGTTAAAATTGTACCTAAAAAAAAATTCGTTTTGGCTAAAATCAATGATCAAATCAAGTGATCAGTAAATTACTAAAGTTACTTTTTCAAGGATTAATCAGTAATCATAAATGTGATTACTTTTTCAATGTAACTGTGGCATCACTGAGCTGTGTCTCTTACCTTTAAAGGAACAAGGGGCAGGATTTATAAATAAAGTAAACATGCATGTCCAGTTTTATAATACTGTTGGGTGATGAAGCGTTATAAACCAAAAAGAATGAGCCCACCCACGTATCGCTCCATTTTCCTAAACTGGCTGTGTGCTGCAAAATGTGCTGCAGTTCGGGGCCCGAATTTCAGCGCTGTCCTACGGGTGTGACGTCAATTGACACTGCTTGTGCGTTCTCGACAGCTTTAAAAGAGGAAGAAAAATTCAAATTCAATTCAAATTTATAAATACTTTATTGATCCCAGAGGGAAATTAAGTGTTGGTGTAGCTCATATAATTAATTCTTTAAGGAGTTGTTGTAGATGATGATGGCTGTGGGCAGGAAGGATTTCCTGTAGCGGTCTGTAATGCAGCGAAACTGAAGAAGCCTCCCACTGAAAACGCTCTATTGTTGTATGACTGTCTCATGAAGAGGATGCTCAGGGTTGTCCATAATTTTTTAGATTTTATGAAGAATCCTTCTTTTCATCATCCTCTCCAGATGTTCCACAGTTGTCCCAAGAACAGAACCAGCCTTCTTTATTAGGTTGTTTAGCCTTTTTAAATCCCTGGCTCTGATGCTGCTACCCCAACAGATGACGGCTGAAGAGATTGCACTCTCCACAACAGACTTGTAGAAGATCTCCAGCATCTTGCTGCAAACCTTGATGGACCTAAGCTTCCTCAAGAAGCACAGTCTGCTCTGCCCCTTGTTGTAGACGGTTTCACTGTTGCGCCTCCAGTCCAGTCTGTTGTCAAGGTGAACTCCGAGGTATTTATACACCTCAACCACCTCCACTTCTTCTCCCATGATGGAAACAGTTTTTGACTTATCCCTGTTTCTTCTGAAATCTACAATCATCTCCTTTGTTTTGTTCACATTCAAGGTGAGACGATTGTTTCCACACCATGTCACAAAGCGGTCCCCCAGCTCTCTGTATTCAGCTTCTTGTCCATCTCTGATACACCCCACAATTGCAGAGTCATCTGAGTATTTCTGCAGATGACAGGTCTCTGATTTGTACTGGAAGTCTGAGGTGTACAGAGTGAAAAGGAATGGTGAGAGTACGGTCCCCTGTGGTGCTCCTGTGCTGCTCACCACCTGGTTTGACACACAATTCTTCAGTCTCACAAATTGTGGTCTGTTGGTCAGGTAGTCATTGATCCAGGTGATTGTTGAGGGCTCCACCTGTGTCTTCAGGAGTTTCTGACAAAGCAAATCAGGCTGAATTGTGTTAAATGCACTAGAGAAATCAAAGAACATGATCCTCACAGTGCTGCCTGCTTTGTCCAGATGACAGTGGGTTGGTTGAAGTAGGTGGATGAAGGCATCTTCAACTCCAACTCCACAGCGATAAGGAAACTGCAGTGGGTCCTGATACGTTCTTGTTTGCTTACTCAGGGGTGCCAACAGGAGTCTCTCCAGGAACTTCATGATGTGGGATATCAGGGCAACAGGTCTATAGTCATTGATGACTGATGGGTGAGTTCTCTTTGGTACTGGAACAAGGCAGGATGTCTTCCACAACACTGGAACCTTCTCTTGAGTTAGGCTAAGGTCGAAGAGGTGCTGCAGAATCCCACAGAGCTGCTCTGCACAGGCCTTCAGGACTCTGGGGCTGACACCATCTGGACTTGCAGCCTTGTTTCGGTTCAGTTTCTCCAGCTGCCTCTTCACCTGACTTTTGGAGACAGACAAGTGGGAGGGGGAGGCAAAGGGGGTAGCAGCATTTCCTGACTTGGTTGAAGTCAAACTTGTGGAATTAGAAGAGTCCATGGCTGAGGTGAAGGATAAAACATCCGAGGTGTAACGTGGAAAGCTGTTGATCAGAGGAGAGTGGGATTTCTGTTTGGCTGGGAACAGGTGAGGGGGATGCTGAGCTATTTCCTGAACTGAACCTGTTGAATAATATATTCAGTTCATTGGCTCTGTCCAGACTTCCATCTATCCAATCCTTCCTGTCCTTAAAACCTGTGATCTTTCTCATTTCTGACCAGACATCTCTGATATTGTTCCTCTGTAGTATGCTCTCCAGCTTCTTCCTGTATGCCTCCTTGCTGTCTCTGATCTTGACCTTAAGTTGCTTCTGTGTATTCTTCAGTAATTCCCTGTCTCCCTCCCTGAAGGCTCTTTTTTTGTTGTTTAGCAGTTCCTTCAGGTCACTGGTGATCCAGGGTTTGTTATTAGGGAAGCATCTCACTGTTCTGGTGGGGATGATGTTGTCCACACAGAAGTTTATATAGTCAGTCACACACTCAGTCATGGCATTGATGTCCTCTTCATGTGCTTGGCAAAGAGTCATCCAGTCTGTGGTTGCAAAACAACCCTGCAGGGCTTCTTCAGCTTCCTGTGACCATTTCTCACAGTTCATTTTGTCACAGGTTGCCTCTGAACAAGTGGTTAATATTCTGAACAGAGAAAAACAAGATTGTGATCTGATTTTCCCAGAGGAGGTCTTGGTTTGGACGTGTATGAATCCTTTACATTTGCATAAAACAAATCCAAGGTCCTGTTTTCTCTTGTAGAGCAGCTGAAAAACTGTTGAAATGTTGGAAGTGTAGTAGAGAGCGAGGCATGATTAAAATCACCAGATATTGCCACAAATGCATTGGGGTGCTGTGTCTGTAGCTTAGCAACAACGGAACTGAGGACATCACATGCAGGGTTGGCAACGGCTGAAGGTGGAATGTAAACAACTGCCAAAATTACACTGGTGAACTCTCTTGGTAAATAATATGGACAAAAACTCACTGCCAAGAGTTCGACATCTGGGCTGCAGAGACGACACTTCACAGTAACATGTCCTGGATGACACCATCTGTTGTTGACAAGCACTGCTACTCCACCACCTTTTCTTTTTCTGCTCGTCTTCAGATCTCTGTCTGCTCGTACAGTCAGGAAGCCTGGCAGACAGACGTTGGAGTCGGGGATATGATCCAGCAGCCACGTCTCAGGAAACACATAACAATGCATTAACGGTACTCTGGCTGAGTCCTTGTTAGGGCTTGGAGTTCATCCATCTTGTTAGCCAGTGATCTTACGTTGCCCATTATGATCGATGGAAGAGATTGCTTGAACTTCCTCTTTCTCGTCTCCTCCTTATCAACTCATCAGGGATTTGTGGCTTCAGTTGAGGTATTATTTCAGCTTTTGCGATGTTAATCAGCTGCTCCCGGCTGTAAACCACATTGTTGCCATGGTTACGCATCATAACAAATTGTCAAAAAGGGAGAGATTTACAGCAAAAATCCTTCCAGCTTCACAGCACCAAAAAAAAACTAGAAAGTATACAGGTATTAATATAATATAATATATTAATATATTAATTATATCAATATTAATATAATTAGTATAATACTTCTCGCACAGTGGTTCAGTTTTTAGCTGTGGCTCTTTCTTGGGCCATTCATAGAGCTATTTTTGCTGCCATTAATCCATTGTTTTTCTTTTCCATAGAAAGTACTCTTGACTCAGGATTTCCATGGTTAGCTTGGTCTTTTTCCTAAAAGAACCCAATGACAAATCTATTGTTGCCATTATCTTGGTGTGAATGGCCTGTACTTGTATAGCGCTTCACAGAGGGTCAGTCATTCACCTATTCACACCCTGATGATGGTAATCTACAACGTAGTCACAGTTGCCCTGGGGCACAGTGACAGAAGCAGAAACAGTCGTGATATGCGAATGTCTTAGCTGATTCCTTCAAGGGCCGATTGTGTATGGAGACACGGCGGCTGAGAGGATCGGGCCAACAGATTACCCCATCAAAAAAAACATCTGGTTAAATTACCCTTAAGTTCTGATAGTGGAAACACACCTAATGTAATCTGCTGGGCTTCCTTAGATACCTTTTAACCAAACCGACATTTGATAATCAACTAAATTAGACAGCAGGACAGTATAATCTGGAATACATTTGACTATAATATTGTATCAGAATATATGTTTTTGAATGCATTAGAATGAATTGGGTTGTTTTTTTTTAGTGTTGACTTATAAGGTGCCATTTCTTGCAGTTTTCATTCTATGCCTTACTGTATATCTTTTTCTGAACTTCAGTCCGTACCTGAAGAATCACAGCCATTCAGTTAATCCAAGGTTGGCAGTTGAGCTTTCATAAGAGGTATCTGGTCACATGGTTCATATGGTCCTCTGGTGCTTCTCTGCATTTGTGATGAGGCTCAGATAAGTGCTCACAGTTTCTCAGAGGGCAGTATGCTGTCTGAAAACTCTATATTTAGTTGTGTAATTAAAATAACAAAGCCCCTTTCCTCTAGCAATCACTGGGAAGAATTAGCCCAATTAAGTCTTTAAAAGTGCGGCCACAGTGATGATAAAATAAATGTTTACAGCCTTAAAAAATAAATGATAGAGCAGAGTCTTGGACGGCGTGATATGGTAGATGAAGCCAGCAGAAGGTAATGCTTTGCAATGATGCATATAGGGCTATTTGAATTACTGAGAAACTTGAACTGATATCAGTAAATCTTAAGAGTAAGAAATGAATCCTTGCGTTCTTAAAAGGCTCTCTCTTTTCTCAGTTAACAGGAAGCTTTAAAATATTCCTGACACATTCAAAACAAGCTTCTTGACATCAAAGTACTTGTCATTTCACTAGATTTCTTCACAAGGTGTCACATCAGGTAGTAGATATTCCGTTTTTTTGCATACAGACCGTAAACCTGCCAGCCTTGCTCGCCTGAAGCAGCTGAGCCAACTAGAGTGGGACTGACTTTTAGATTAAGTATCTGCACTCTGGATTACAGTCTGAACATAATTTTTAAGGTTCCTGAAGCACAGAACACGGAAAAAGTTAGTTGATTCATTGACTTTTAAATTAAAAGAAAACATTGAAAAACTTTGATGATTGAACTTGATTAGAAGTTAAATGTAATGCTGTTTACTGCATCCACGATGTGAAGGTTTGCTTTTGCTGTCACGAAAAACGGAAAAATCTCCAGGCTCTTTGTTAGAAACAAAAAAACAAAAACAAGCAATCTTAAGATGTCACCTTGAGCTGGAGATTGAGATACAGCTCACAGCTTTTTGATACTCTAAAGACGAAGACATTTATCAAAATGAACGACAGACAGATGTTTTTACGGATCACAACACAGAAAAAGATGCTTGACATAATTTAGAAATGCCATCGTCTCATTTGTCCAGCAGAGCAGCTCTGATTTTTTTGTTTACAGTCAATAAATGTGGCAGATTTTATATCACAGCTGAGAGGATGAAAATAATGATAATCAAAAAAAGGAAGCAGTGGTTTTACAAGTGCTAACTAGTTTTTCAAACCCACTGCTGGAAATGTTTTTTTTTTTTACCATCAGAGCCTTACACACAAGAATCAGATTCCACTTAAGTCTTAAGTTTTAAAAAATGTATTTGTAACTAATTTGGCTGTATGTGGATAATCACTGTCCATTTGCACCCGAGCTTTAATGCATTGGCTGATTTCTTTGGCTGCTGCTTTAGTGTTTCCATATTTCCAGATGATGCTATCTTTTTTTTGAAGTGCACCAGTCTCTCGTGCCACAGAATGTTCTGTGATCTGTGGTATTTTACCCAGTTATACCTAGGGCTGGACGATAATTCAATAAAAAAAAAATATCGATTGATAGTCATGTGGTGCAATCGAAAAATAGGGTCCATTAAAAAGTTAATTAAAAAAAAAAGTCGTCCTTTTTCATCGGGTAGCTTAATACTACAGTCATTACAAACTCAAACCAATCACATGCTCCGTCACTGAGCCCGTGCTCCTTTCAAACCACAAAAGAGAGCAAATGACTTGAACTGCAAAACATGTCGCAGCCAGGAGCGGTGGAGAAAACTGTCCGGAAAAAAGGTTTCAATAGTTCACCATCAGATAAATGTTGCTTCCCGTTTTAACCCAATATGCGACGCACATCAATACTAAATGTAACACTAATGAACAAAATTAAACACAGGAAATACTACAGTCAGCAAAGTTGTCGTGGCCTCCCATAAAACCCTTCTGAGAACCACGACTCCATCTCTGATTGGACACCCCAGATTAGGTCCTACATAAATTGCTAATACATAAAACAAAAAAATTCCCAAAATCCTTATTCGAAGAGCTTAGACTGTTTGGCATTTGCACCTGAAAAATGACTTGCATGACTGAAGCATTAATGAACTATTTTGAGGGTCAGTTCAGTGATTTATTGACCAGAAATGTCACACACTATCTGAGACAAAACTTGTCTACGTTTTATGTAAATAAAATGCTTTGGGGGTTTTGAAACAGTGGTCAGATGAAACCCTGAGAACCTGTGCTGCTTTTTTGCAGTATTTTCTGACTAAAATCATATATTGATAATGACGGTTAGGTGCAGCTCTCACCAAGATCATTATGCACAAGCAGCTGCGTGTGCAAACAGACAGAAGCTCTACAGGAAGGTTGAGATGGAAACCTAATCATCACACTAAAAGACTGCTCCTCCTACTGCCAGAGAGATCTGGGATTTTTTTTTTTTTTTACGGTACTCTGAGATATTACCACAGCTGGGAGTTAGATATTCAACTATGTACACAAATGCTACGAGCTTTTGTTGAAACATCCGTCTCCCTGTCTGTGTGCAACACCAGTGCTGCCTCCACTGTAGAAGCGGCCCCACCCAGACAGTCCCTGCCCCCGCACCTCCCACAGCAGAGGATCCTTTGAACGTGTGGAGCCCATTGGTCACAAGGGAGCAGTTGTACTCACGATTAGGCTATCTGTATGACCATATTACACTGTCAGGTGATGCCTGAGGATACCAATCAAACCTGCTGCTGCAACACAACCCTGTTGCGAGCAAATGGATCCTGGCACGGAAAGAAAGAAACTCAGGGCAGTGAAAATTGGGTGGGTGGGGGGGAGGCGGTGGAACAAGAGTGCTTCCAGTTATTGTCCTTCAAGCGCTTCATTAAACTTCACATAATGCATGGACTACTTTTCCGGATTCAAAATAAATGATTTACGGAAATTTCCATAAATACATTATATATATATATATATATATATATGTCTAATTAGTATCTGAATTTAGTGCCTATCTTGTTGTATTGAAAATATCTACCTTGTCATGCTATAACCAACAGATATCCAACCAGGCAGATATTTGCTCCGCGGATGATTCATGTAGCTCTCACCTTCTGGTAATAGAAAGAGCGAGACCTGTACTATCACATTAGTTGGGTAAAAAGTCGTGTGTGTGCATTCATAATGACAGAGCTGACCTTCTAACCCTTCACGGTGAAACAGTGCGGGCATCGCCGCTCATCCCAATAAGGCTGGTGGATATTAGGAGAGAAAAGTGTCCTGCTTCAGTTTTTAGACACTGGGGGGGTCCTAAAGCCTCTGCTGGCTAAACAGCGCGGAGAACGGTGAGAGGAATACATGGAATGCAGATAATACATACAAAGGATTATGTACCTGCTTGCACATCAAATCTGTGTGGTTTTGCATTTAATACCCAGGGCCGAACCTCTGCTTTGATGGAGCGCGGTGAAAGGCTGGAGATTAACGTGCGGTGTTACACTGCTGAGGCTTCCTTCGACTTCAGGACTTTTGGATTATTCAGTGGGATGACTGCTAACACGAACTTGGTGGAAGGTTTCACAAGTGGGAAACTGAAATGATATAAAGTTGATTTTGGTGCACAATGAACTTGTGTAAATGCTGGTTTAAAAGAAACCAGGTCACTAAAGTGTTTGCTGTGATTCTTATATTGCAGATACATTTGTTACAATAAACTAAAGATGCAATAAGGTTTTTCCTGGCCAATGCGATTCCTGATTTTCTTGAAAGTGTAATCAACAGATTACGTTTTTAATGGACAATAACTTCATGGTTCAAAGACTGAAACACACACAAAAACGTTTTCTGGCTCTTTAATAGATGGTTTTGTTTTAAATTAAGATTTAAAAGAGGAAATGGAGTGAATTAAATTTAAGCATTATTTCTTCATAAAAGCATACAGGGCTGTAAAAACATATTTGCCCCAATGGCTTTTTTGGCACACTTAAATGTTTCAGAACATCAAACAAATGCTGATATCAGACAGTCTATGGAATATATTCCCCTAAAGTCAGCCTAAATAATCAAGATTTTTTTGAGTGAAAATGTGAGGAAAGGTCCCTTTGGTTAGGAGAGGTTTTACCCAGTGTGACGAAAAAGCAAAAACAGAAGGAATCTTTAAGAGGGTCAAATACTTTTTCTCAGCACGAACATTACTCATAACCTTACTCTTGATTTTTATGAAACTTGGTAAATGCATTTACAGACCAAACTAGATGGTTTCTGAGTTTTTTGTTATTACATCTGCCGATCACTGATCAGAGATATTCTAGGGAAATCGGATCTTCGACTGATTCACTGGTGCATCTCTACAGTAAACCCAAACATCCTTTTTTGTCTTTGCTTTCCTTTTGTGTCTGCAAAATTAAATAACCACACCCAGTTGATCTATTTCAGTCTGTGTCACAGTCATTTTGAGTACACAAAACCTTTAATAATTTTATTAGCTGTGGCTATTACATTTCCCTCTTCCCCAGCAACATGAGGAGAAGCCATACATCAAGGTAAGTGCTTTTAACCATCAACCCTGTTGTTTCACTATTTCACCACCCCCTCCTCTCCTGCCTGCCTACCCTGTGCAGTACACCCTGAACACAAGCACGAATGGAAAAAGCCCTGCAGATCTGTCTGATCGTGAGATGTATCAGCAGCAGTGAAACATCCCACTTCACAAAAAAACCAAAAACTGTCAATAGGCAGCCAACACCTCTTCGACCACTGAAAGATGTTCAAGATATCAAATATGTGGCCTGGAGAGCTACAGAGTAACAACCTCAATGGAAATGTTCAGCACAGGCTTTCCACCTTCAAGCAAGCAAGAGTTAAAAGCACAGTTCAGAAAGCCCTCTGACGCAGAGTCAGACAAAAGCAGGGAAAGCCCAGAGAAATGCTCCAAACAGGAAAACAAAAATAGGATTTCCAAATGGTTTCACAAAGAAATTTATATTTAGTTTTTGTAATCTAATCATTTAAGGCTTATTATTCTTATTGACCACTTTAACCTAAAACCAATTCAAGATAATTAATTAGTTCTGCACCGTCTTAAATTTCCATGATTACAAAGAACTACAATGCCTTGCAAAAGTACACATTTTTATATATCGTCATGTAAAAACCATAGGTAGAGCATGTAAAGTGAAAGAAAAGAGAAGATAAAAATCTAAAGAGCGGTCTTCACTTTGATACCCCTATATAAAATCCAGTGCGATAAATTACCTTCAGTAGTCAAGCAGTCAGTCAAAAAGTTCACCTCTGTGTAACCTAATCTTAGTATTAATATAGATTTTCTGAGAAGGCTTTAGACATATTTTAGAGAACATTAGAGCACAATCAGCATCATGAAGACCAAGGACCACAGCAGACAGCTCTGGGAAAGGTTAATCAACATCTCACAGAGCACTGTTCAATCCATCCTTTGAAAATGTAAATACTATTTAAATACTATAGCTGCAAACCTACCCAGAACTGGCTGTCCACCTAACCTCCAAGCCAGGTAAGGAGATCATTAATCAGATAAGGAGCCAAGAGGCTCATGGTGACTCTGGAGGAGCTGTGGAGATTCCCAGCTGTTGTGGAAGAGTCTGTTGACAGGACAACTGTTTGTCATGGACTACACAAACCTGGCTCTAAATAAAAGGTTGCAAGATTGGTGATTTGCTGAAAGAAAGTCAAAATAATTCCTTTCTGCAGTTGGTCACAAGTCTCATAATAGGACACAGCAAACATTGAGAAAAAGGTCAGATGACACCAAAACTCATATTTTTTGCCCTTCAGCCTTAACACTGCATGGTGCAAAACTAACACCATAAATATACCATGCCCATCGGGGATAAAGGTGATGGCAGCATCATGCTGTTGGTCCGCTTTATTCCTGCAGGGAGATAGAATTTGATGGAAAGACAGAGGGAGCTAAATCCAGGACACAATCCTACAAGAAAATATGTCAGAGGCAGAAAAAGACTGCGCTTGAGCTATTTTGAAAATGAATATTTGCAAAAATGTCAGTCTGTAGGTGTGGAAAGCTGGTAGAGACCTACAAAAGAAAGACTTGCAACCGTAATAACAGTGAAAGGTGGATCTAGTGACTATTAGATCAGAGGGCTGAATACATATGCACATCACACTTTTTAGATTTTATTTTGGCAGTAATGCCAGCTAACGTTTGCAGTTGTTACATACAGTAAGAAAAAGTGAAAAAGTGAAATCATTATGAATCTTTTGAAGAAAATGTGAATACTGGAATGCATTTCCCAACATGCTTAGTTGTCCTTAGTTTAACATGTCTTAGTGGGGTCAAGCTGAAAAGTTGCACATGTATCTTGTTCCCAGTTGAAATGAGAGAGTAAGAAAGCATAATTCTTTTAAAGAGTAGGAACCCATAAATGACTTCTGTTTGCAATAAACAAGTCTGATTTAGGAAAATAATGACCATTTGTCCAGAAAATACAGACTGTAATGGTGAGGTGTTTACAGTCTGCTATAAACCTTACAAACAGTGTCAAAGATCCGAGGAGAGCTAACAGAGTTGTTCGTGTAAACAATGACACCAAAGTCAATAAGAGGTAAAAAGGTCACAGCAACAAGCTGTTTGCTGGCATTAAATGAAAAACCTGATTTATTCCGGAAGAGAAAAGAACAACCCAGCCAAAGATTCAGTTTCTTTCAAATATATTCAACAGGGGAGTTTAAAGAAAGACTTTGCGTCAATAAAAATGCCGAGGTATTTACGAGAACCCACAAACTCAATAGGGGTGCCTTGTGTGAATTTTATGGAGGAGAACTGCTGGCACTTTCTTTTTATATGAAAACAGCCATTGTTTCATTGGCTTTTTAAAAAAGTATTTTAAGACACAATAAATGTTACTAATGCAAAAACAACAATAAGATAAATAACTGAAGAGGGTAATATGGGACTGCGATTTAATTCTAAGCATTAAGAGACAATTTTAGAATGAAAACAAAAACAACGCCATCTTGTGAAGCTGAAACGTTTATTTAATAATTAGTTGCAAATAATTCATGAAGGAGCATACCCTTGGCCTGTACAATGTAAAGATATGTTAAAAGTTAGAACTGTAGAACTTGTTTTTTCCACCAGGTGGAGAGAATAAAATGTATCACAGTGACACTTATGAAGACAACGTCGTACCTCCCAGTTTGCTCGATCTGTCAGCCATATGGGCAAAGCTTTTGTGACGTAAATTTCATCATCACTGCTCACAAGAGTTCCCCAAGGCAAATGCAGTCCACACTTTTGTGATCTTGTGAACTGTTTGTGCCAAGATAGCTGACAAAACTCCCATTCAAATGGTGGCGCCAAACATGCAACAATTATAGAAAATCAGAAACCAGATGATGAACAGAGGAAGAAATTAAGGACATCCGGTTTTGAAGAAATAGTGTGAGGAGCTTTACCGTTGAACCTATTTGAATCATTTATGCCTCAGCAACAAAGACACAAAAACTGTACAGAATTCCTAAAATCACTTCAGTTGTTCTTTTTTTGCTGTTTTGTGTTTGAGACTGACAAATTAGCACACAAACTCCACCTACGCTATAGTTAAAATGGTGTGTTTCTGAGTGGAACCTTTAAAGACCAACAAATTGGAAAGCCAGTTGATGGTGCCACCTTAGGAGAACTTCTGAAGGTGGCAGCGTAGGGAGTTGATGGAGAAGTATGCAGTGTAGAGGGTGAAGAGGAATGGTGGCAGCACAGTTCCCTGTGGGGCCCCCGTACTGCAGACCAGCCTGTCGGAGACACAGCCCTGTGTCCTCACATACTACACATACTTAAAAGGGCAACGTGTAAATGTGATAGCAGAATTCAAAACAAAATTTCCATGCATCGCTGCTATATTTCCCTAAAAAAAAACGAGCAACGGCATCTGTTTTCGTCCTGTATTTCATCCTGTATCCTGTATTTACACAAAATGGTACCTTTTAGTCATATTTAGGAACGTTAATTATTCTTGATTAATTCACACCTACCCTGTGATCAATTAGATTAAAATGTTTAATTGTTTGACAGCCCTAAATAGAAATTGATGTTTCTCAATTTTCACCTAATTTCTTCAAATTTACTTCCACCTAAAACAGCTCTTTAGACACGGTTTGATACGTGACAAGATGAGAGCGGCTTAAAGTTGCCACTTATCATCAAGATGAGGATGAGAACCAGCAACAATAAAATCTTGAGATTTTTCTCCAATATTTTAACTTCAGTGGTTAGTTAAGCTAACTAGTTTTCTCTGTTCCTCAAACCACACACCTCTGAAAACTGCACATGTATTACTTTTTTCCTTGCTTTTATCTTTTCAGTCATATTTAACTCATTATTTCTTTTTGGTTGCTTGTTTGTTCTATGATTGTTTTTCATTGCCACGTATTTATCTTCTTTAAAACGCTTTGTGTGGCCCTCTTTGTCTTTGAACAGTGGTCTACAGATAAAAAGTTTTTTGATAAAAACTTGTATTAAATTAATATATTATGCTACTGAAATGTACCTTTACTATCAGTAGAAGAAATCTTGGCTCCCAAAGATGTGTCTGTAACTTTCTATAGAGCCACTATGACTCACAGTATGAATTTGCTGCAAATACCTAGATTTTTGCTATTGCAAAAAAGGTCACAATTTTTGTTATGAAAGAGTGTTATTCAAACCAGTTAATAGACAGCAAATTCAAAATAAGGTCATCACTTATTCTACATAAGACAACTGTCTGTTCTTTAGATTCCTTATGTACATCAAGTCAATTTGTAATGACAATTATGTTATGGTAAATACAGGTTTATTTTTTTCATATTAAAAAGATCTATGATTTTATTTTATTTTAAGAGTAAAATCATTTTCTAAACACAGTTGTGAATGTTGTGCGCAGCACTACCTCAGATGATAAACAGACCTTCTGAAAAATCCCCAGTAGCAGTTTGAGCGTCTAGAAGACGCTAGGCATTAGGTCACTACCTGTGGTTAGTACAGATCCTTTTTAGAGGTACATGAAAGAAATCTTCCCTGTGTTCAAACCACAGCATTGCACCACATAGTCAAAGTTTGAATATCGAGTTGCATCAAATCTTCCAAGTCCCATCTCTGTGTGGGGCTGTTGTTTAATGCATTAGGTTTAAAAGGAAATGAGAATGTTAAATAACAATATATTCTTTGGATTAAGCCCTGATACAAGAAATCATTTCTTAAGATCCCCAGGCCAGAGACCTTTGTGGGTACCCTTCTTCTTCCCATAGTTCCATTTTCATCAGATTGCCAAATAGATTTATGACTAAAAACTAAAAAGCAAGCTCAAATATACATGAGGGAAAGCAAAGCCTTTCCACGTGCCCTACTATGGGTAGAATAAAAAATGAAATAACACTAAAACAAAAATAATCTCTTACAAGCTGACATTGTGTTGAGTTGTTGTTAATACAACGAACATGGGTAACGGCAGACGTAATGGCCTGAGATATGAAAATGCATTAACTACAAGACATTTCAATAAGAAACGGATTCATTCAAGCATGATGTGTGGAAAAATTAAAAAAAAAGATGCTGCCTTGAGCAGAGACGTAACAAACTCCTCCATTTATTTCAAACCCACAATATTATCTGAGTAAATATGCTGATAAAAACATACCATGGCTGTGATGCTGTCTTGGTTCAGAGTAGCCATTCGTGTTGGCTTTGTTTATATGAGTGTGATGAGCGTGCTAGGGCAAGCCCTCCACAATGAGACAGGTAATCCTAAGATTTCCTGTCAAAACAAAAAAGAAATGCAGTAAAATCCCAGCTGCTACACCCTGGGGGTCTATTTTTCCGTGCAGATTTTCAGTTTGTTTTTTAAGGAGATCACAACATCACAGTTTTTGTCATCTTTAACTTGATCCTGCACTTTATAATATTCAGTAGTTGTTGTTTTCTTTCAGTCTACACATTTAGTAGACTTATCTAATACCAGTCTAGGCTGACAAACCAATTCCTAAGTCATCTTAAGTTAGTAGACAAGAATCCTACAACACCTGTTTCTTGTTTGGCACCAGGAGAAAAACATAAAAAACCTGAATTTAGATGGGACCTGAGGGGTGAGCAGAGCTTTGAAATTCACTCCAGGTGCACACGTGCTGCTGACCTCCTAATACGTCCCATTAGAAAAATTAAGTATTGCATCCAATTACAAGACAAGCATCTCTTCACCTCCCCTCGTAAGGTCTGGCAGTGAAGCAGCTGAATACTTAACAGCGACGCAGAGTACTTTATCAGAAAACATCTAACACGTCCACAAGCAAGGCGTCAGCCAAAAGCATGGCCTGTGAATCTGAACCAGGGAGGAAACTCTTCTGCTGCTGCTTCTAAGTGACGAGACAGTTTCAAGTCACAGTAAGCTGTTGTGAGGATTACATTTCCTCACACTAAATCATGTTTTTTTGGCAGTTTCTCATTAGAAAAGACATGCCCTTAAGCCAGAAAGGAAGTCTTAACTGTTCACTGACTAGAATGCAAAAAAAAAAAAATTCTTGCTTTTAAATGGTTAGAGGAGAAAGGATTATGATTTATGGAGCTGGCTGTTTCAGTACTTTATGCAAAGTTTTTTTTGTGTGTGTATTTTTACTTCTAAAAGCAAAATATTTGTATGTTGACCATTATTTTTGACCAGCCACCTCAAATGTTCATCCATTACTTAAATTATTAGGTAATTGTTTTAAATGTTTAAACCCCTTCAGATAAACATGACTAATGTTCAGTGAAATACGTTGCTTACTTCAACACATGCCCAAAAAGTGTTATGACTTCAAGATGGAAGTAGCTTTCTTATAATCGGCTTTGTTCTGCTACTTTAACATAAATGTTTTATTTTAGTGAAGCACTGATCAACCAGCCAAGCTTTGAAGTCAGACAATGATCCCTTGACCAACCCTGACCAATAATTAGCAGGTCAAACAGCGACAATGATGCAATAGCGAGATATCCTTGTAGTACATACAAAAGATAAAAATAAGTATTATGGTAGTACATTGTCATTGAAAACAATAATGGTCATCTTTTTGAACTGTACTTTTTTCTATGATCAGTCAGCTCTGCTTTTGCTCATTGTTTCCCATCACGCCTGCTACATCAGTTTCTAATTAACAGAGACTGCTTTATGATAACTGATATTCAGGGTATAACTTATGATTCAGCAGTCATCAGCCAATTTCTCTTGACTAGCTTCAATCGGTGATTGGTCAAACATGGAAAAGTCTAAATCTCTTGTTCATGTTTGTTTCTAAACACAAAGCAGCATGTTGTTCTTTTCTGCCCCTTCATTTAAGTTTATAAAAAATATGAAGAAGGTCATGAAGGTATGCTTAGAGGAATAAATGGGAATAGTCTTCTAATCCATTCACTTTTCATTTGATAAAAACTATTATTATTAAAGATCCAGCAGCTAATGTTTTGCTTTTTATGGTGAATGTTTTTTTACATTTAAATGTTACATTTTAAAAAGTTGACACAATTGAGTTTGTATTAGTCATTTTAAAGAAAATTAGGATGGGAAGGTCAGACCTTAATGAGAAATGGAAATTTTATTTGGCCAGTAATAGCTTGATCACGCCAGTTTATTTCTAATATTGGAATTTTTTTAGTTAAATATGCGATTCACCGTGTTTGGAAAGCTACCAAATTTAAATCAGTTTTTCCCAAAGGCACATTATTGACTTCTTAAAGAGATTTCATAAACTCAAAAGTGGATTGACAGAGTAAATAAGATCGGCTAACCATTTGGTCCTTAATTTTATCGGTTACTTAGATACAACCAAAATAAGAGGCTTTAAATTTCAACCAGACATTTTCTCTACAATTCCCTCCTGTGACAGAGAGCCTCCCTGAATGAGAATCCCTGTCTCCAAGAACTTCAACCATAGCGCTATAATCAGAGATAGCTCCAGGCACTGCAGTCTTGCTGCTGCAGCCTGTGAAGAAAGGATGGTGGACATCAGCACCTCACAAAGAACTGGCTTTTAAAAATGGCAAGAATGTGAATACTGGGGTCAAATGCCAACACAAAACCGTTGTTTGGAAGTTCCCAAGGGTGGGACATGATGGAAGCGACGTGATGTTTCATGAATAAAAAAAATGGCTTGACAGCAACAGAGTGAATAGAGACTTCTCAGTGTTGCAAAAGAGAGTGATTCATGCATGATTTGGAAGACAAAACTCCTTGTCGCTTTATTAGTTGCCTCAAGGCTTGAAATGAATGTTTCACCTTTTTTGAACAAACGCTGTATCAACTTTCTTCAGTCTCTTTAACCTCTAAAAAAGTCTACAGTAAAAAAGCTCTAATACAAACAACATTAAAACTCCTCTCATATCAGGAGACTCATTAATAGACAGAAAGGGCATAAATATTAAAGGTTCACCACTGTCCTACTTTTATGCAGATAAACTAACGTACTCCCATGTGGTATACAATGCTGTCAGTAGCGAGAACTGCTTAATCTCTGATTTGTCCCAGAAAATGTGAAAGAAAAAGTCCATTAATTGCAATTTATAAAAACAAAGGTGGCATTAGCACCCATCCTGCGGTTTCCGCATGCACATGGTTTGCCAATTTGTGGTATTCCTCATTTATCCTTGGGATCATTACCATCACAGTTAATGGAGGCCACTCAAAGAATTCATTAAAATGGAGCAACGAGTCTAATGGAAAATTTGAACAAAGATCTAGGCCCTGTTAGGGATGGGTGTGGCGCCAGGCTTTTCATATGGAAGAGAGACTCCCTCCTCCCGCTTCTCCAGGTTGCACATGTGAAGTGCTGGGACCGGCAGCAGCTACTCTCTGCGCCCTCCCTCCTTCTCCCTCCGAGGGGTGTGTGCTGTTCCATATTAATGACAAAGAGAGGAGCAGGAGCAAGAAGTCACTATCATACACTCATTTGTTTAAAAAGAGCCAGCCTCACAATACAGTCGGCAGGAGTCCGCAGGATTCCAGTGAAAGCCGGAGGGGGATGCGTCAATGACAAAAGACAGAACCAACCTCACTTTTTTTACCCCCATTAAACCAGGGCTACAGAGTTTCAAGCACCGTTCGTCTTTTACCAAAACCAAGACCAGATTCATGCATTTCAATGGGAGTGTTTCTGCACAGAGGTAGAGGCACAACCGTGCAGCACAGTCACATTTCCGTCTTTAAAGCTGAAGACAATGGATCTCTACTCCCTTCTCTTGGATAACGAACAAACCATTATTTTGCAAGGCAAACCTGTGAGAAATGAGGAAAGTCAGGAAGTGCTGAGAGGAAAAAAAATAGTTTATCTTTCTTTTTACTTTACTCGACGCATGAAGACTAAATAATTAGCTATACTCCAACAATCTTCTCTGACCTGACCGGCTAATTACACCAGAAACGTGCAGCTGAAAAGCCAGTTTTAGCAGAGATGATTAAAATTGAATATATCTCTCATGCTCTGCCTTTAAAGTGGGACAAGCCAATCACCAAAGTGTAATTAAGATTCACTTGCTGCTGTTTTTACTGATAATCCTGTGTGTAAAACTGTTGCTGGCGAACAAAAGAGCCTTTCCTTTATTAAGTCATTGCCTGAGAGTGATTACTTTTGACACACAAGTCTTTTGTTTTTCTGAAGGCAAAGGCACTTATATGTCTTCCAGCTCTGTGAACCTAGCAGAAAGGGAATTGCTCTATGTGACACGGAGGAAAACTCAGCATGTTCACGTGGTGGCTCATATTGCCTCAGCTCCTAATCCAAAGGTGATAAACATTTTCAAACTAGGGGTGTAACTGCATCTTGTGGTGTGCAACCTTGCAATAATAAACTCCTTTTAATCAAAGTGAAGCCTGTTTCATGATGCATTTTAGCATCTTAGGCAACTACATCTGTGTCAGATATGGGCAACTAATGCTGGGAGACTCCATCCTACAAGCTGAATATCTTGTCATGCAGTGTGAACTCATGATACATAAAATCTATTAACTTTTACTGCATTTTCAAACATATTGTTAAACAATATTGTGAACACTGGTGATACAATGATGATATATTTAAAATGAAATTTTCAAACACTGTTTTATTTATAGATGAGATTCTTACTTGGAAGTAAGAAAAAAAATAGTGGAGCATTTGAATTGTGCAGGAGGTTGGCGCTTGGATCTGTGCTCGATTGGAGTTCAAAGTCTGAATACCAGCGGGATCCGCAAATTGATTCAATGCTAAGTACTAGTAGCAATGCAAGTTAATAACAGTGCATTTTTATCTAACACGTGTGCTCAAAGGAAAATATACACAAACAGAAGTTATACAGCTGCATGTGTGAACACTGAAATTTGGACTGTTCAGCTGAAATTCTGACTTTATGGGCGTTCTTGTAAAATTTCTGACATGTAGCTAGAAAAATCTGACTACTGGATAAAAAGAGGACAACCACACTTCTCTTTCTCAGTTGGATCAAAAGAGACAGCTAACAGAAGCAATAATTGGGGCAACAACACGACAAAAAAGGAGCCTACATTATTTTTCAATCACTTTATGGCTGCGACTAAGTAGAATTTTCTTTTTTTAAGTATGACATGCAATTTAAAAGAAATGGTAGAAAACCCTGATTGGTTTATAGCTAGTCAGTAAAGATGTTACAGTTCTGACATGCTTTGTAGCTTCTCATTGTTGCTAAACTAAAGGATTAGGTAATACTTGGACCAGTCAAGCCCGAAGTATATCATTCTACACTGAATAGATTGCAAAAAAAAAATACACATTTCAATCAATTTTAGGCATCAACACAAACCAAGAATAAATGTCACAATAAACGGATGGACTGGGTAATCCTTCGCTGAACAGAGATTCTACAAACCACAGATTGAGATTTATAAGACATTTAGAATTTGACAACCATACAAATACCAATATTGTAATATATACAAACATATGGACTAGTCAAAGCCAGTCTGAATTTTTCAAGACTTATTACAGATCACCTAAAAGAAAAAAATTGAGTTTTAGATTTGCCAAAAATCTTGTCTCATTATCATGAACCCAGTATTGTGAATCTAATCTTATGAGCAGGGTGTGTCGTAACAGCTCCAGTCAAAAGTGATCAAAAAAAAAAACTGGATCTGTTTAAGAGCTCTGAACAAATGAGACTTGGAGTTTTCTTTAAGCTCAAGGTGAGTGATGAGAACAAGCTGTTCTTCCAACAACTGTACACACAAACACTGGATCCTAGAGAGACACCCTCCCCCTTCATCACAGGCACAAAAAAAACAACACTCCTCCACCTGTTCGGTGTCCTGCTGGGGGTAGATACAAGCCTGAGCACACCCACTCACTGTGTAAAGTGGTACAGACAAAGACCAAAAAATAAATCCGTTCAATGACTACATTCTGACCAGCTTAACATAAAAAAATGACAATTAAAAAATTATAAGTCCTTCTATGCATTTAGGATTAGTCTACCTCTAATTTGAGGTGTGCAGTATTAATGAGCAGACCCAAGGCAGCACACCATATGGTAAGGATGCACACGTTATAAGCATCAATTCTCCTGGGACGAGAAGATGCACCGGCCTGATTTCTTAGAAACGGCGGTATCTGAAGCTTCTTTTCCATCTCAGAGAAGTAGAGCAGGGTAACGATCCGCTCTAATATGTGCTTACCCGCTTTTAGAAGTGCAGTAAAACTGGCTCTTCCTTTAGCTTTATCAAAAACCACTCAACATCCGTGTCTTTATTTCATCAGAAAAGAGTTCTTTTGTGGTATTTTTAGTTGGCCATAATCTAAAACTGAAGTTAGTGAGTTGGAAAGTAATTCTAGCTTAATTCTCACATCCTGGCCATGAAGTGCTGCCACCAGGGGCGATGCTAGGAACTCTGGACCCCTGGTGGGAAATGACACCAGGCTTTCAGCCCCAAATGCTGCTTTAATTTACAGTACAACCTCCCCAGCATAAGCAGGCCTCGGGATTTTTTTTGTTTTTCTTATTTTAAGGAGCCTCTCTTTTTTCTCTCCAGCAACACCTCTGCCGTCTGCTCAGGCTTTCCGCTCATTTCTTATTCTGATCAAGGCCAGTGGAGCGCAAGTTGCACACAAATAAGCACACACAAACCTTATTCTCAGCAGCGAACATCTGTCTCCTTCTTATATCTCACTTTCTTTGTGCTTCTTGGGTAAGTAATAGCGTCTGTCTCCCTTTATCTGTGGTCTTTTTCATCCAAAACACAAGTGTGCTAACTGTGTGAAACGAGGAAAAAAAGGGGTCCACTTCAAATTCTCACTCACAACTAAGCACTAAGAGCCCTTTAGAGCCTTTTGAGAGACATTATGAGTAGCCAAATTTGGGTTAAGCATCTAGCAGGACAATAACTTGCATAGATATCACTTTTGGGAGCATTTCAAGCATTCTTATTATAAGAAGTGAGGGGAAATGTGGATTAATAGGACTCATGTTCCCTTTGTTCCTTTAAAATGCTGTTAGTTAGACTACATGGGTTTTACAGCCCATTTATTCTCTTAAAGGGATATTTTAGAATTTCTGAAGTAAGGTTATAAACAGTTAATACTGCAGAACCAGATTAGTTGGTCCTGGAGGCTTAAGCTCACAGCTATATCAAAAGGAGCCAAGACCAATGTGGACATTTGCCATCTTAAAATATTCTTCCGTCTGAAAAAAATATTTTTTTTTATACAAACTATATTGAATGACCCATTAAACTGCATTCATTCTTTCATTGGGTGATTATTTGCATAGTTGGTTCTGGAGGTTAAAGCCAATGGCTAGTCCCGGAGGGACCAAGAAAGTGTGAGCTTCTACCATCTTAAAACAACTCTAATCTCAAAAAAATCCCATGACTTTAATCATCACTCCATTTGATGAAATCTTATACAATTATCAAATTTGCATTGTGCAGATTTTTCCATGGAAGACAATGATTATTCAGATAAGTTGGTCCCAGGAGCTGAAGCTAACACCTAGTATGAGATAGACCCTGGCTGAAGTGGACTACATCTTAAAACAATTTGAATAATAATAAAAAAAGGCTACCATTTCATATGATTGCTAGTCATTGAACCTTTACACCATTGACTTGTTTGCCTCTGCTGCAATTTTAGGATTATAGGATTAGCTATAGACAGCTAACGGTTAGCATAAAATAGACAGACTTTCCTTTGAATCTCTATCTTCCATTCATCAGTAGGATTATTGACAAAGCTGTGTTTCAGCAGTTAAGTAGCTTCCTAACAATGACCAACCGCTTTGATGTTTTTCTGTCTGGTTTCCGTGGTCACCACAGCACTGAGACTGCCCTCGTCAAAGTTATCAATGACATCCGCATAAATACAGACTGTGGTAGAACCACAGTGCTGGTTCTGTTGGACCTCAGTGCAGCATTTGACACTGTTGATCATGATATACTATTGGAACCACTGGAGAGCTGGGTCGGACTCTGGTACAGCACTTGGCTGGTTTGAGTCTTACCTAAAGAACAGGGACTTCTTTGTTTCAATAGGAAACTTTTCATCAGAAGAAACAGAAATCACATGTGGGGTGCCCCAGGGCTCCATCCTGGGGCCCCTCTTATTTAATATCTACATGTTCCCACTAGCCCAGATTATAAAAACCAATAAGATTTGCTACCATAACTATGCAGATGATACTCAGCTCTACATTACAATGTCACCAGGTGACTTTGAACCCATCCAAACCCTAAGTAAATGCATCCCCTGAAGTGGCTGCAGGTTTTCTAGAAATTTTTAAAAAGAATCCTCCTATTGTTTTACCTGCCCCCTGTGATTTTATTGTCAATGATTTTAACAGAAGGCTTCAGTCCGCTCTTGACCGGCTTGCTCCACTACAAGTTAAAAGTTTAAAATCTAAAGCTGCACCGCCGTGGAAAAATGAAAACCTCAGAAAAATGAAGAGAAATTGTAGGGCGGCAGAGAGAAAATGGAGGAAAAGTAAAACCACAATAAACCATCAAATATACACAGATCTTCTCAAATTATAAAACAATGCAGTAAGAAATTCAAGAAATTCATACTTCTCCAAAATCATCTCGGAACATAAAAATCATTCCAAAATCCTTTTTTCCACTATTGATAAACTTTTTAACAGAGCTACTACTGCATTTCCTAAAACCCCCTCAAACACTCTTTGTGAGGAGTTCGCAGACCACTTCAGAGGGAAGGTAGACACCATCAGATGTAATATTTTATCTTCTCAAAGTAACATGGTTTTAGACAAATCTGAGTGTGTGTCTTTACCAGAGGAAACGCTGGACAGTTTTGTCCTGGTAGAAGCTGGGACTCTTGATAAAGTTTTCTCCTCAGTGAGGCCCACCACATGTGTTTTGGACCCGATTCCTACTTCCTTTTTTTAAGCAATTTTATGGATCTTTTAGAGATGAGATTTTAACCATGATGAATTGCTCCTTTCAGACGGGGGTCTTTCCTGCCGCCTTTAAAGGGGCGGTAGTGAGGCCCCTGTTGAAGAAGAGCAATTTAGATTTTAATGACTTTAACAATTTTAGACCGGTATCTAACTTACCTTTTTTAAGCAAAATTTTTTTTATTTATTTATTTATTCAACTTAATGATTTTATTAATGAGCACAATGTCCTGGAGAAATTTCAGTCTGGTTTTAGGGTGAACCACAGCACAGAGACGGCCCTTTTGAAGATTTTAAATTATTTTAGATTAAACTATGATGCTCAGAAGGTGACAGTGTTGGTTCTACTGGATCTAAGAGCTGCCTTTGATACAGTAGACCACACTATTCTTTTAACCCGTTTAAAACAGATTGGCCTCTCTGGTGCTGTTCACAAATGGTTCACATCCTATCTCACAGACAGGACCTTTATGGTAAGTTTAGATACCTGCTCCTCTAGTGTCCATAGGATTACATGTGGTGTGCCCCAGGGTTCGATTTTAGGCCCAGTGCTTTTTAACCTGTATATGCTCCCTCTTGGCAGTGTCATCAGAAGACATGGAGTTAACTTTCACAGTTATGCTGATGATACACAGCTGTACATCTCCATGTCTCCAGATGACACATGGCTAATGGATGCACTTTTTAACTGCATTTTAGACATTAAATCCTGGATGGCAGAAAAATTTCTCCAGCTCAACCAGGACAAAACCGAAGTTTTAGTCATCAGTCCTGAGGCTCAGAGAGAGAAACTTTTACCAAAACTACAATCACTGTCTTTTAATCTTTACAAGTGAAGAAACTGGGCGTAATTTTTGACTCTGAGCTGACTTTTATTCCTCACATAAAAAATATTACTAAAATAGGTTTTTATCAACTAAAGAACATTGCCAGAGTCCGCCCCATTCTCTCTCGGGCCAATACGGAGACACTGATGCATGCTTTTATCACCAGTAGAATTGATTGCTGTAATGCCCTGCTTTCTGGTCTTCCCAAAAAAAGTATATCAGGTTTACAACTACTACAAAATTCAGCAGCACATGTCCTGACGAAGACAAGGAGGCGGGAGCACATTACATCGGTCTTAAAATCATTGCATTGGCTCCCCGTACATTCCAGGGTCGATTTTAAGGTTCTTTTAGTGGTTTTTAAGTGTCTTAATGGTCTCGGGCCGTCTTATCTCTCTGAACTGCTTTTACCATATAAACCTTCGCGGTCTCTGTGCTCCTCTGGCAGCCGTCTCCTTGTCACCCCAAAAGTCAGGACACACACGCATGGCGAGGCATCTTTCCAGTTTTATGACCCTCACCTCTGGAACAGGCTGCCAGAGGAGCTCAGGGCCACACAGAACGTTCATGTTTTTAAGAGCAGGCTCAAGACTCACCTTTTTAGCCAAGCTTTTAACTGATTATTATTTATTACTGTTTGTTTATTTGCTCTGCATGTTTTATATGATTATATTTTTATCAGTGTTTTACTATTTAATCTTATCACATCAATTTACTGTTTATTTTTATACTTTAATTTATCTTAATCCCCGTTCCAGTGTTTCCTCTGTGGGAGCCCTCTGCCCCGGAAGCGGTGGTCGGCTGTGGCTGCCTGGGTGCTCTCCAGGTGGAGCTTGGGTGGAGGTGGGGGTCTTGGCCTTGCCTTCACTGGGTGCCCTGTGTCGGTGCCTCGGCTGCTGCTGTTAATCTACCGCTGCCGGGGAAGATGGCTCCTCTGATGGCGTTTTCTTGCATGGTTCATCTGCACTCGGCCCAATGTCCCTTTTTGCTTTTTTTTAACTGTGTGTGTGCATGGGAGTTGGGTAGGGAAGAGTGGGGTATAACTGTGACCATGCTTTTAAATCTGTGGGGGAGGGAAGGGAAGGTGGTTTTATGTGGGGTCATTTTAATCTGTAAAGCACTTTGTGATGCAACTTCTTGTATGAAAAGCGCTTTATAAATAAAGTTTGATTTGATCGAGCAAATCAATGGATGGATGTGCCTTAACGTTCTCCAGCTGAACAGAAACAAACCAGAAATAATCACTTTTGAACCAAAAGAGCAAGATCAAAAGTCAGCGCACACCTTCAGTTAATACAGCTAGAAACTACTGATCAGGCCCAAATTCTAGTTGTAGTTATGGACTCTGAATCTCCAGGGTCACATCAAGGCAATAAAAAGGTCAGGCTTCTATCACCTGACGAACATTTCTAGGATTAAAGGACTGATGTCGCAACAGGACCTAGAAAAACTCATCCATGCGTTTATCTTTAGTTGGATTGATTACTGCAACAGCGTCCTCACAGGTCTGCCTAAAAAGTCAATCAGACAGCTGCAGCTCGTGTCCTCACTAGAACCAGGAAAGTAGAGCACATCACCCCAGTTCTAAAGTCCTTACAATGGCTCCCTGTAGCTCAGAGAATAGACTTTAAAATACTTTTACTAGTTTATAAATCAATGAATGTCCTGGCGCCAAAGTATGTTGAAGATCTGCTGTTACTATACCAACCCCCCAGACCACTCAGGTCCTCTAATTCCAGTCTACTCAACATCCGTAGAATCAGAACCAAACATGGAGAAGCAGCTTTCAGCTTCTATGCTCCTCTAATCTGGAACAAACTTCCAGACAACTGCAAAGCTGCTGAAACATTGACTTCTTTTAAATCACAGCTAAATACGTATCTGTTTAGAGCTGCCTTTGAGTAATGCTTTCATGTATTATGTTTTGTGTATGCTTCTTGCTTTATTGCTGTTTTTACTTTATCCCCTAATCATGTAAAGCGCATTGAATTACCTTATTGTTGAAAGTGTGCTATACAAATAAAAATTGCCTTTGAAACAACTCCAGTGTGAAAGAAGCCATACCGTTCAATGGGAATAATATTTTATGTAGCATTAAACTGATTTTTCATCAGCAGTCATGTGTAGTTATTTGCACAGACGTCTGTGAATATTTAAAGTAGCTCGACCCAAAACCTAAAGCTAACGGCTAGTCCAAGTGGGGCCAAAACCAAAGCAGACTTCTAACATCCTAAAACTATTGCAGTCTAAAAAAACATCATAGTGATTTATTCACAAGCCATGCTATAAACCCTTAAACCTTTTCCACTGTGTGGTTATTCACAGAAAACACGTTGCATATCTACACAGGAAGTGGAGCTAGGAGGAGGTTTCACCACCAATGATCTTCCATTGTGAAACAAGTATTGAGAACAGAGCACGTAACTCCAGTCCTTGAGCACCCAGTCCTGCAACATTTAGATGTTTTCCTGGTCCAACACACCTGCATCTAATTATTAAATTGCCTCCTATGTAGGCAGTTGGTTTCTATGGGGTCCTGCTGATGACCTCATTATTTGATTCAGGTGTGTTGAAACAGAGACATGTCTGAATGTTGCAAGACAGCGGCCCAAGAGGACTGGAGTTTGAGACTCCTGACATAGAGGATATCTCAACATTTCTGTAACATTCTGACAAAAATGTAAAGTAGTGTACCAAGCAAAATATTATAGTAGTTTAAAGGGACACTGTTTTATTAATTTTACACTGCCTTACTTTTCAATTAGATAGGGGAGCAAAGTTACATACAGCTCATGAGATGCTACACAGTGAGTTCATACGAACAAGACAAGAAGGGAAACAGTTTAGTATTTTTAAATAGCAACCTCTTGTTACACCCTTACCGTTAGGTGGCTCTACCTAATGGCAATGGCTCTATAAGAATAGCTCTATTCTGGTCAGAAATGCAGTATGTGTTTCACACAGGGTGATCACTGGTGGCACATAGCTCCCCCAACGCGACAATTATCAGCTGCAAAATTACAGCCCAATGCAAACACAGAATTGATTCAAACGTTCATATTGTGAATTAATCATTTTAGTATTTTTTATCAAGTCTATTTTTAATTTATAGTCTTATTATTGCACTTAGACAGGTTTCCACTTTCATATTCCAGTCCATAGAGAAGTATTAGAGAAGGTGAAGAGTTAAACAGAGTCGCAAAATGGGAAGTAAAGCTGCAGGATTTCTGCTCAGTCGTGATTCGGATGACTTCCCATACTTCTCATGACTCCATCTGAATTTTGCATGAAGGGGCCGCAATATTTGCAAGTGCACAAAGGAATCTCTTTTCAAAGCAGAAAACGCAACTCCCTTAGAAAGAGACAGGGCACAAATGAACGGTTGTGGGAAATTAGGCACAGAACCCAAACATGCTATTAAAGCACTTCAATGCCTTTCCTGAGATTGAACATCAGGCAAGCCTCGACATAACCTAGTTAGGAGATGAAAGAGTGGAGAGTGAATGACTCTCAGGTGAAATTGGGTGACCCCCCCCCCCCTCCCAACAAGAGATTAGTCCATTAGCAAGAGAAGAGCCCCCACTTGCCCGACAAGTAAGACCAGCTGTGACACCGAGCAGTGTCTGTCTGTTCAGGACGGGCAGTGCAGGAGGGAGTGGTGGTGGGGGGGGGTGATGGTGGGGGAAGGGTGGAGCTCTGAACAAAAAAACAGATGCATATTTCTGGAGTATTTGTCCAAGGACTAACTCCTTTTTTCCTGCTGTATCTGGTTGCAGCAGTTGCTTGGAGTTTGAAGCTAAAGCACTTGCAGCTGTTATAAATGTCATCTCTTCAAATAAAATAAGCACAGCAGTTTGTTAAACATACATCGAAGCCGTTTTATTGCCATTTCCTAATGTAAGAAATAGCTGTTGAATACTTTTCTCATACTGTGTAAATCACTCTGGGGTTGTTGTTTCTTTTTTTTCCTTTTTACTGTTTTCTCATGATCCTGTAAGCAAAGACACATGTCTCAACTATTTAATTACTAACATCCTAACCAACTGTGGAAGATCTTCCTCCAGTCTAAGACTCACACAGCACTCCAGCAACACAATGGTGTAAAGCCTTAAGAGCTCTTTTTTTTATTTGCATTCAAATGAACCACCTGGATAGGGCTCAAAGGTGCAGCACGGTGTTCTTTTACAACAACAGGCGCCACTGCTGTGCAGCGAGGCGAAGGGGAGCAGAGTGGGATCAACCTCCCCGCCCCTCTCTTATCCCAGGAAGTGCTCTGAGCTTATAGCTTTTGCTTGCAGCCTGGCTGAATGATGAGAACACATGGTGCTGCTACCTGTTGACCCAACATGAGCAGACAGTATGGAAAACTACAAAGAGCCACAGACATCTCCACAAATGCAAAACATGTGCAAATCGCTCGCACACACATCCATCGTCCATATTCAAATGATTTTTCCCTAAAGGAGACAATCACTGCTAATACATACTTTCCGCATGTTGCTTAAACACAAAACAAAAGATTCCACTTAATTTGCTAAAAACTAAGGGCCCATTCACTCACACAAGCCAATACTACTGCCAACATCCCTATGTGTAATTACTAGACAGAGCATGTAAGGAATGCTTTCCTCTCACAGGCAGGCCATAATTACCATAAATCATACAGGAGAGCGGCATCATTCGGCTCAACAGCCTGCTTGTTAACAAGGACAGACAAGACACAAAAAATGACTCATGTTAATAAGATCATCAACGTGGCATGAGCGCATATCAGGGTTGAGTGATGACCACCTCACAGATCTACAATGGGCACATAATGAGTTTATACATAGTAATAAGTCACCTTACTTCTTATCGATATAAGCCGGACTTTTTTGAAATACAAGAAATCTCTGGCAGGCTATAGATTAAAAAAATAGGATTTCATGTAGTGTTTGATCCAGAGGGAATTATAAAACCAGCAATCAAAAGAGAGTAAAATATAGGAGATGTGTGTGAGACCTACCCTAAAGCTTGATTAAAGCAAACATAGACTATCAGAGAGCTCTTAAACTTACGGATATGATTCAAAACCTAGTCATTTCTGTTTTACTCCCCTTGTTGGAAGTTGGGACTGCACCTGCGAGGAAGAGCAAGCACTTTTCCTGCATTTACCTGCGTCCACCTTTTCCACCACCGTGCAGTAACCCCAGACAACAACAAAAAAGCTTACCTTGGTACAGGAGGGAGTAGAAGAGGAGGGACAACAACAAGTGCATCATCCTGGCGACTCTCACAGATCCTCAGTCAGCTCTGTTCTGATTCGAAGGTTTTTTTAAGAGCCACTTGAGATTTTTTTTTTCTATTTGTTTTTACACAAGTGGATTAAATCAAAGTGTCCTCGTGCGCTCGGTTCGCTTTGCTCCTCGCGCTGCTTACTCTTGGCTTCTCTCCCAACGTAGCATGTGCTCGCCAACTCGCGCTCACGTCAGCTCTGCTCAAACCATAGACTGTATATTGGCTCAAACAGGTAATTGCGAGGGGCTCGCGGACGAGCGCGAGGGCGGAGGATCCTGCGCGCAGCTCCGCCTCTGATACACCACCTCCTCCACTCCCCTCCTTCCTCCCACACACATATATAAGTGCACCCCCATCCCACCGCCTTCATGAACTCCCCATTTCTCTCCATCCTCCCCTTATTCATCCACCCTCATCCTCAGTCTGAACACACATTTGGAACTCAAAGGGACACTTGGAGGAAAGCAACACTTCTTGAAAAAAACCACAGCTCCCACCTGCGTTTAAAATGTATTCATAGGGAACCTACAACAAACAGAATTTTAAAACTTGAACTGGTGAATTTTTTTTTTTTTACAACAATCTCTGGGACAGATTGTTTTTAAATTGATTTATTCAGTAACTTACTTACCAACTTAATGGTAATACAGTCCCAACAGCAATGAAAACAAAGGCAATAACAGCAATACTACTACTACTACTACTACTAATGATAATAGTAAAAATAGTAATAACATTGACATTTGTCACTCCACCTGCCATACTGTTATCTTTAAACACCGTATGCCTATTCATAAATAATACAGGTCATATAAACATATCAGCTTTCTGCTGGATGCCACAAATGACAAGAATAACAATAGGATGAGCCAACATCTTCAGAATTGAGCCATTATTGAACATTATATTTATAAGCTAATATGCTTGATTAAGGTTGGCTGACATTTAATGTCCTCCAAAATTCCTTTCTATGGTTCATTACCTAATAGCAGAATGTACATTTTCTCCAGGTGTCTGACCATTTATTTTTAACTGATTACCCTACTAGACTGTTGTATTGAGAAAGAAAAGATGGTAATGTGACATTTTCACATTTTTTCAGCTGTCTTATTCCAGAAGTTACACGGTTTAGTAGTTTGAGTGAATGGAAAAAAGAAATGCATCTGCTTTTAAACATCTAACAGCTTATCAAGCAACTGCAGATACATTTTCTGCCTGTCTGTTTCGATAAGTGATGCGTTTATGTCAAAAAATGTTCAGAATGAAACAATGCTTGGAGAACGAGTAATGAACATTTCAATTTTTTAAAACCTTTGATAGCTTTTATGGCTTTGAGAAAAGATTTTAATATTTGCTCACCCTAGAGGGACACTGTTGCAAGGAATCTCCAGATCTACATAAAGATCAGTATGGAATTGGAATACGTGTCCCCTGCAGGATTTTGAAAGGGGATTCTGCAGAAGTATGGGGCACCTGGAATGCTTTTAATGGTTATTTGGTCGTTGTAAAAGCAAAGCAAAAATGCTGTCTGCATTCTCAGCACGAAGTTAAAACTTCCCAGACCATGTCGGACCCCGCCAGGTATGCATCTTGTCACTGATCCTGATTGTAGTGTTGACAGACAGGTTCTCAATGTGTCGTTGTGGAGAAGAGGGGCTCTGGTTTGGAAGCCTCAGGATCTGATTTTTGCTTTTTGCTGATGATGTGGTACTGTTATTTTCTTTCGACTAATCACCTTTATAGTACACTTCAGTGATTCGTGGCTGCATGGGAAGGGGTCTGACGCCATAGATAGAATGCTCCCTCTGGGTCTGGTGTGAGTCTTTGCGTGAAGTGGATGCATAACAGTATGTTGGTGTCTTGTTTAAGGGATGGAAGTATCGGGGTGTTGTATGCAAAAATGAAGTAATTGCTCCAGGCTGTCCTGGTTAAGAAAGGTCTGAGCCAAAAAGTGAAGCTCCCGATTTTCCTGTCCATCTACATTCTTACCCTACCCCTATAATGATATAGTGAGACTGGAATTAGGACTGAAACAACAAGATCCCAGATACTAATGGCTGAAATGAGATTCCTCTGTCGGATGGCAGGACTCACCTTTAGGGATGAGGAGCTAAGAGTGGACCCACTGCTATTCCATGCCCCATGTCAGCTAAAATGCCTCAAACACATGATCAGCCTCCTGGGAGCCTCTCTTTTGAGGTTTTCTAAGCATACCTAAGGAGATTCTAGGGTAAGCCAAATAATCACTTTAGTGACCTTATAGCTGACCATATAGCAGAATCTATAAAGTTAAGGAACAAGCCTTGCTGCAATGCAAGAAAAGACTTAAATTTGACATCAAGGTAATTGCTCTGCTAGATCCCATCAGAAAAATTATATATTTTTAACTTGCTAAAGAATGTTAGTAGAATCTCCAAACCAGCTTCAAAGTGCTGCTGACATACTTTAAAAAATTCACTGATGAAATCCACAGAAATTTTACTTAAAGAAGATGTTTTCTATGATGGAAAGTGTCAGAACCACAAACCGGTGCTTTGCTTTTTACCTTTTCCCTTTTACTGAATCCGACACACACTCTCTCGTGCTCCTACAGCGGCATGAACACACATTCACGTTGAGACATATCTTCAGCCAACCCCCACATTGAGGCTTGTTTCATGCAGTTGGGCATCACTCTGCTGCTGTACCCATCAGGCAAAAATTTAAACATAAAGCTGATGGTAAAACAGCCTGTTAATTATGATGAAGAAGAAATGTCCGCATAAATAAAGAAGTCATAATTAATTAATAACACCCTTGCTCATATCTCCCTACTTTTCAATTATTTCAGAACACATTGGAGAGCAATAACACTATAATAGATAATGACTGTCCATTAAATGGAAATAATGGCACAAAGACAGCTTTTGCTTTCATGAACATCCCCTCTTTTGGCAGTGTGTTCTGTTGGCAGATCCCTGAATTACTTCTATACCATCATAATTCAGCTAAAATTTGTTTACTTAAATACTGCCAATTTAGAGCAAATGTGATTTCATGGCGTTGAACCAAAGTAAGCAAGTGAGTAAAAAGACCTAATTCAATTCCAGACACCTACAGTCTACTTCAACTAAACTTTATTCACAATGTCATTGGCATGCACACACACAGAGAGTAAAGAGAATACGATAACTGAAGACTCTGCCTCAGATACTCCAACAACCACAGCTGGACCTGAAAGTTTGAGCGCAAGGCACTGTTGGAAAAGCATGGGAATTTGATCTCTCTGGGGTAGGATGGAGCTGGGTGATTAAGAGCTTTTGTTGTTAGAAGAAGAATATTTAGGTTTATCCTGGATTGTACAAGGAAGAGAGAAGGATCTCATCAAGAAAGATTAAATAGCAAAAGAGTTTGAGCCCAAGTCTGAAGACATCCATGTCCTTCTTGTTTATATTTAGCAACAAAATATAAAACTCATCGAGGGTTTTTATAAATTTCATAAGAGAACCAATACCCTCTAATGTATTGGCTTGATGAAATTTGTCTGTGCCCTCTTCAAAATTTGTCACGGCTGGTAAAGATGTATAAAAAGCCTTTGAAAAAATATCAAAAAAGGTTTCATCAAAACATAGTCAATTTATTAAGAAAAATAAGAAACAATTCTTTATATCAAAGTAATTATTGCCACAGTTATTGGTACATATCAGTAGCATTACCTCCTAAATAAATTAAACTGAAGTACTTTTGTAACTTCTTTGTTTCTTTTTAAGTTAATGTCCGTACACTTTGATCATACACACCTCTGTATGAATGCAATACAACATAGAACCCAGTTTCTCTCATCCACTCTTGACAAAGGGAAAAACAAAATAACATACATTTCAAATAAGGCTGATCTGTTGATCTTACTCGAAATATGAGAAAATAGCTACTTCCCAAAACCCACTCCCCATACTGCATACAGTCAGGGTAATAACTAGGTTTAAAACAACTGGAACTATCACAAACAACACTGAATGAGGTTGTCTTATTACAATGCATGGTGAGAAAGATAATAAGAGAGAATCAGAATCAAATCTCTAAATTTCACTGTTAAACAACTGCAGTGAGAGTGAGAGTGAGAGTTCACCAAGTATTCATTACAATAATTTATTTTCAGGCTTTTGCACGTGTTAATAATTGTATAGGGTGCTGTACAACAGAGTATCATCTGCATAACGGCATACTTGTGCTGTGCTGCCTAACAATTTCACCAAATGTTAGCAAATATAATTGAAAAGGTAGGTCAGAAACACATTAAAACCCAGGCAGTGGAGTCAAGATGGCGGCGAGTATTCTCCTTTAAAATTATTGACAGAGCTGCTGCTGAAATGAGCTGCTGCTGAGATCTCGCAAGAGCTGTGCGTAAGTAATATGGCGGTAAACTGGTTAAACAAACAAACTCGGGTAAAAACAAACCATAACATTCGAGCCAAATATAGCAAACGTTTAATAATAATAATAACCATTATTTTGTATTTCTCCATAAAACAAACTGGACGAGGAAACCTTGCACAGCCTGGAAAGCTACTTGGACGAGTGCTTTGACAACATTGTTATGGGCAAGCCACAAAAATCCACCTCTGCTATGCCGACAAGCACACCATCACAGAAACGCACCTGTTCTGAGGCCAGCACCTCCACCATCTCTCCAGAGAAAAGCTACAGCGATGTCCTGGACTCAATAGAAAAGAAGCTAACTAGCCTAGATGCCCGTCTGGCCCGGGTTGAGGTTCTACACAAAGAGTTTCAAGCTCTAAGGGAATCCCTGGAGTTCAGCCAACAACAGGTAGCATCGCTCGCTGCAGAAAACCAAACGCTTAGAGACGGTGTAAAGAAACTCACCGAGGGAATGACGCAGCTGTCCGGAGAAAGTAAGAGGATGAAAGAAACTATCTTAGAATTACAGGCCAGGGGAATGCGGGACAATCTTGTTTATTCCGGGATCCCAGAACAGGCTGAGGACGACGCTGAATCCACCGTTCGAGATTTTCTCCAACATCAGTTAAAGCTCCCAAGCGACACGGTAAAAAACATCACTTTTCACCGCGTCCACCGGCTCGAAGGTAAGAAGCCCAACAACAGCCGGCCGCGACCTATTGTTGCTAAATTCGAGCATTACAAGCAAAAAGAGCAGGTCAGAGGCCAGGGCAGAGAGCTGCGGGGAACCAATTACACCGTTAATGATCAATATCCGAAGGAGATCCTGGATAGAAGGCACGTTTTGTTCCCAATCAGGAAGAAATATATCAGTGAAGGCACCAGAGCTACAGTAGCAGTAGATAAACTGTTAGATAAACTGTTTATGGGCAGCTGTTCAGGGACTCCCAGCTTACTCCTTGGCTTTATTAGTCATGTAACACTGGTCAGATAAGAGTTGTTTTATCAGTCAACTATAATCTAATGTTAGCACAGCTCTGTAAAGTTGTTTTCATTACTCGATGTGGGCGGGGCCAGGGCTAAGCACTGGGATACTGGCTCTTTTTTCTTTTCTCATCTTCACATGTCTATCACCAAATGTCTTTGTCACTCATTTTTCCTTCTTTTATCACTCACACACACACACACAGAATTTTTTAATACTATAACTATTTCTTTCTCTCTCACCCTCACCCTTCACAACTTCACAACTTTCTTCTATTTCTCTCTTTCTTATATCTCAACTTTTGGATTTTCAATCAGGCAACCCCAAGCACAAACTAATAATGCACCTTTGTTTATCTGTTTCTATGGTGATATGGACTTTACAACTTTTGTCTCAAAACCATGGCTACTCTGAGGTTTGTCACGTGGAATGTTCATGGAGCTGGCACCAGAGAGAAAAGAGTTAAGATTTTTAACCAGCTTAAAAGATTGAAGGCAGATGTCGTCTTATTACAAGAAACCCATAAATCTACCTCAGCTGCAGATGATCTTAAGTCCCCTGAGTTTCCTAATGGGTTTTCTGCATGCCATAACTCTAGACAAATGGGAGTAGCAATATTAATAAACAAAAATTTTAATTTTACAGTAACACAGTTACAGATCCAGAGGGTAGATTTATTATGGTAAAACTATCTATACATAACCAAAAGTTAGGTATTGTCAGTATATATGGTCCAAATGTTGATAACCCCTCATTCTTTCATTCCTTCTTCTCGGTGCTTCTTGAACACTTGGATTGCTCAGTTCTTCTTGGGGGCGACCTCAACTTTGGTTTAAATGAAGAAATAGACAGGCTCAGCACAGCAGGGACTCAGCACAGCTGGAAATCTATAGATATAGTCAAACAGTACATGAGCGATTATGGACTTTGCGATGCATGGCGATCTCTTCACCCCAATGACAAAAAATATACTTTCTTCTCAAATGTCCACCATTCGTATTCTCGACTAGATTATTTGTTAGTCAGCAGCTCACTGTTGACTGACATTTCAGACACTGAGATACACCCTATAGCTGTTAGCGATCATGCTCCTGTTTCTTTAACTTTAGTAAATAAAATAGAAACGCCTCAAAGCAAAAATTGGAGATTTAATATGTCATTCCTTAAGGATAAATAATTTATTAAATATTTTGAAAAAGAGTGGGCTTCTTATTTGGAATATAATGATATACATGGTACGTATCAATTCATTCTTTGAGAGGCAGGGAAAGCTGTGATTAGAGGTAAAATAATCTCATTCTCATCAAATAGAAAGAAAACAGAAGAAAAACGTATTCAGGAATTAGAAGAAACTATTAATTCATTAGAAGCTTCTCTAGATGAGGAGAGACTAGGCAAAATCCATAAAGCAAAGCAAGAATTAAATGAAATTATTAATAAACAGACCGAGTTCTTAATTCAAAGACTTAGGATAGAAAACTTTGAACAAGGTAATAAATCAGGTAGATTTTTGGCTAACCAGCTTAAAATTAATAAAGAAAAAACAACTATATCTGCTATTAAAGATCAGACCGGGAATACAGTATATGATCCCGGAAGAATAAACAACACCTTTAAAGAATTTTACAAGGCTTTATACTCACCAGAGATAAACCCATCAGATCATGAAATTGAAAAATCTTTGGATAACATATCACTACCTAAATTATCTGAAAGTCAAGCAATGGCCCTGGATACACCACTAACAGCGGCTGAACTCCAGGAGGCCCTCCAAAGCATGCCCAATAAAAAGGCTCAAGGCCCAGATGGATTTCCAGCAGAGTTCTATAAAGAATTCTGGAATATTCTGGCACCAACATTCCGCAGAATGCTGCAGGAAAACAAGTAAAATGGCCGACTTCCACCAAATATGAATTCTGCCTACATTAGTCTTCTACTAAAATCAGGTAAAGACCCTTTGTTTCCTTCCAGCTATCGTCCCATATCCCTCATTAATGTTGATCTTAAAATAATCTGCAAAGCCTTCGCAAAAAGGATTGAGAAAGTAACTCCTCTTATAATACATCCTGATCAAACTGGTTTTATTAAAGGGAGACATTCATCCACAAATTCACGTAGATTAATAGATTTAATAGATTTTTCTTACTGTAAAAATATTAAAACGAATATATTATCTCTAGATGCAGAAAAAGCATTTGAGAGAGTTAACTGGAAATTCTTATTTGCAACCTTACATAAATTTAGCTTTGGAAATTCTTTTATCTCGTTGAAAATATTATACAGTTCACCGACAGCATGTATCTGGACAAATAACCAAACATCATCTAGGTTTTATCTTCAGAGAGGTACCAGGCAGGGATGTCCTCTCTCTCCCTCCCTGTTTGCTATTTTTATTGAACCACCAGCTGCAGCAATCAGGCAAACTCACAATATTAAAGGCATAAAATGCAATAACATATAACATAAAATCAGTCTTTATGCAGATTATGTATTACTTTTTCTCCAGCATTCACAAACCTCTTTCTCTCAGGTAATCGGGTTGATAAACTCTTACTCAAACATTTCAGACTATTCTATAAATTGGTTAAAATCTACAGTTCTTCCAATCAATTGTTCTGTCCAGAATCCAACTAATACACAACTGCAGTCAGGGAATATTACTTATTTAGGTATCACTGTCTCACCAAGACTGGCAGATTTAATAAAGCTAAACTACATCCCACTTTTAAAAAAAGTGGAAGATGATCTTGCTAGATAGAAATCCCTACCCATATCACTTATGGGAAATGTTGCTTCAATAAAAATGATGGTTTTGCCCAGAATCAACTACTTATTCTCAATGATCCCAAGTAAACCAACACTAGACTGGTTTAGATCTCTGGACTCCTCTGTCTCTAGATTTCTTTGGAAAGATAAAACCCCACGTATCAGCTTAAAAACTCTGCAGAAGACCAAAGAAAAAGGAGGTCTAGATCTACCAAACTTCCATCATTATTTCTTAGCCAACAGGCTCCAATACATCTCAAGATGGTTAAAACATAACTACCTAGATGAGTCCTGGATAGACGTAGAACAGACACTATGCAATAAGATAAAACTTTCAGACCTACCATTTATTAGCTCAAATATAAAACGACATGAATGCTTTAAAAGCATAAATATCAGCTCCTCTCTGACAGCATGGTGGGAGTTCCTAAAAATGATGGAGTCCACAATAATCCAATGCAGACGTACACCCATCTGGAATAACCCCGACATCTTGCAAAAAAAATGTATACGTTTTCCAGACTGGAGGTGTAATGGAATTGAATGCCTGGAACACATATTTGAAGGAACAGACTTTATCCCATTTAATACATTAATTACACAAAATGGAATTGATAAAAACAAATTCTTAGAAAATCAACAAATTAAATCTATCATTAAAGGTAAATTTAGGCTCAATACAGTTGAATTACAAATTCCAGAAAGAGTTTTAGATTTTATCAATCTCAACGCCCCCAAATTGCTGTCTAAAATATACAAAACTTTATCTACATTAGATGAATCAATAGGAATCCCTATTTCAAAATGGGAGGTGGATTTATCAGCCAGCTTTGAACAAAACGTCTGGTCTCAGATATGTTTAAGAACCTTTAAAATAACATAAAATCCCAATTTGCAATTAATACAATACAAAATCCTTCATAGAGTACACTATACAGGTCAACATATGTTTAGGATGGGTTTTACATCATCTAATACCTGCTTACAATGCACAAGCAATATACCAGATACTTATATTCATGCGCTTTGGTTCTGTCCACCCGTTAAGAAATTTTGGTGCCAGATATGTGAGGACTTATCAAAGTGTCTGAAATGCAACATTCCACCATCTCCTTCAGTTTGCCTGTTGGGAGATTTAAATGATGTCACCATGGACATAGAGTCAGTTCTAATGGTACACATTGCCTTATGCATCGCTAAGAAAACTATCCTCCTGAACTGGAAAAATAAAAAGGCTCTTAATATTAATCAGTATAGAAATCTCTAGTTGGACCATATTGGTCTTGAGACGGCCTCTGGCTCCATATCTGATCAATCTCTCTGGGCTTCTTTGATCGGCTCCATCACCTAGTAGGGGTGGGGGGCACTTGGTTTGGTCGTTTAGGATACTGTTGCTGATGTGGGGGTTTTTGGGGTTGGAGGCGTCTGGGGGGGATCCCTGGGGGTGGGATCACTGGGCGCAAGGCGCTGGACGTCGTGGACCCAACCTGGGGTTGGGCTTTGGTGGCTTTGGGTGGTAACTCCTGATGGCTGCATGCGGTGCCTTAAGGGGGTTGGACTGATGGACATGGGTTACTGGCCTGGTGGCCGTGCTGCGCCTGGGTAGGGTCTGGGGTGGGCCTGGGGATTCGGGGCTCTGGGGCGCCGCGCCCCCTAGCTGTGGTCCTGGCCGGGGGTCGGCCGGCGTGGGGTCTCTGTTGCCTGTGGGGGTCGGGGCCGGCCGGCATGTGCAGCCGCCTCTCTCTTTTTCTCTGGGCCGATTGTCATCGCCGGTCCCTGTATGGCGTCTCGCCTTGTTTGCTGTTTGGGGTGCCTGGCTGCTGGTCACGGCGGCTGGGTGGCATTTCTGGGCCTGATCAGTCCTTTTTCGCACTGGACTAAGCTCCTGGGTCTTGGTCTTTGTGCACTGCGGGGCGCTGGGGTCGGGCGTTTGCCCGGGTTCGGTCGAACCTGCGGGTGGACTGGCCGGGTAGTGGGCATGCAGGGCAGGTGGGTGGGGCGCTGGGTTTAGTTGCCTGCCGGGCCATTGAGCAGCAGTGGTTGCTCTACAAGGGAATGGGGATGGTGGATGTCGGCCTGGTGGGTCGGCTGCCCGGTTCATCGGTTTGCTCCTGGTGTGGGCGGGTACGTCGCCGGGGTTTGGGCTGCGGGTGCCTCCGATGCGCAGGTGGCGCTGGGGCCTCCTTTGCTGGCGGGGAGGCTATTGCTAACTAGCGACAGGTGCTCTCCTCCTACAAGGGCACTTGGACGGGGGGAGGGGTGTGCTGGAGGGGGGGGGGGGTCAAACTCAACCTGGGTGTCTAGTGTCTTTTGTGTTCTGATAGTAGAGCGAATGTCAGGGTGGGTTTAGTTCTCCTTTTGGGATGGGGCTGGGGGGACTGCCTTGGGGTCCGTGGGGCTTGGTGGTGCTGTGGCCGTGGGCCCCGGGTTGAACATGCCATGGCCTCCCTCCCCTGGTGGATCCCGGTGAACAGCGGTGCCTATTGGGGTCAGTGGGGGAGCTGGCTCCCTGGGAAGACATTTTTTCTCCCAGTCCTTCCCTCCCCATCCCCCATCCCCCATCCCCCAACACCTCTGTCCACCCGCTCCATCACTTTACCACTCATATAGGGTCTTGGGGCATGGGCACATCACTGGGGTGCGAGGAGGGGTTTCCCTCCTCGCTATCCCGTGGCGTCCTGCATCCCAATTTTAATATACAACTTAGACACTCCCACTTATAACATTTTCATGCAACACACGGGTAGAGACTTTGGGGTGGGCACACTTTTTGGCATCCAGAGGGGGAGCGGTTCAATCAGCTTCACCTCTGGTGCCGGTGCCCACTGTTAAACCACATACAGACACTGAGAGCTCGGGGTGGGGGTTGGGGGATGTGTGGCTGCCTTCCCCACACCCCACCCCTCTGTTTTAAATGCACATTATTACAACACGCATCAACACCATACTCGAGCGGGAGGATAGAGGCTAGGGGTCTTCTTACACCACCCCTGTTCGCTACCGGCCATCAGGGGTTGGGGTCCGGAGGAGGAACAGGTGGTCTGGTCGGGGTCCTGGGCTGTCGGGCTGCCTCGCCACTGTGGGGCCCTTGGCGGTCTGCTTGTCTCCGTCCTAGAAGGTAGGGGGTCCATCTCCTGGGTCCGGGGACTGGTGGCTCTACTGGGGCATCGGTACCTGGACCTGGGAGCATGAAGTGTGTATGGGGTGTATGAGTGAGGGTACAGCGTCATTTCTTGGGTGTCTTGGTGAGTTAGAGAGAATGTATGTGTTTAAGAGGGAGGGAACGTATGACTGTGTCTGTATGTCTTTGTCTGCCTGTCAGGTTGGGTCTTGGGCTGCCCTCTCGCTTGGCGCACCTCAGGCCTTACATTTAATGGGGGGCCTATTTCCTGCTCCGTCACTCCCTGCCTGTGACGGATGCCCCTGCCTACTGGTGCGTCGGTGGTCAATCCGGTTCGGACCTGGTGCGTGCCTGGCTGGGCCTGGGGGGGCCGGTGTGTCAGTCGGCCGATGTGCTGGGCCGATATCTTCCTTTGGTTGGTTGGGGCACCTCTTTTAGGGGTGCCAGGTTTGGGATTGTTGGGGGTCCAGCGTCTCTGCTCGTCCGATAAACCTGTTGTGTGCTCACTGTGCGTGGTCGGTTCATTGGCGGGTTGGACCGGCCCTGGCCTTTGTTGGATGCCTGGTCTCAGCGCTCTGCTTTGGGCGGGATCAGGACTCGGGAGCTGGTACAACTTGGTGTCCAGGTGCTGGCTGAGCTTGGCCTGGGGATGCTATCCATCCGCTGCAGCTACCGGTGGGGCGCCCCGACGTGGGGCAGGGATGGGGCGCTGGGATGTTGGCGGTGGGGATTGGCCCAGGGTGGTGGTGGCGCGTGGCGGCCGGCCGCAGCCCCTGCGGTGCCGGGGGCCTCTCGTCGGGTGGTCCCTTGTTGGGTCTCTGCTGGGGGGTGGGGTGCCCCTGGGCTCCGGCTCTCCCGGTCCATGGACCAGCCCGCCCTGGCGCAGCTGGTTGCCGGCGTGGCCCGTGGGCTCGTCACTGCTGCCCCCGGGCCCCTGCCCCCGGGCTCCTCTCTTGGGGGATGCGGTCGGCCCCGCCCGGGTCCGCCTGGGGCTCTGGGGGTCCTTTGGACGTCTTGGCTCCGATCTTCTTCATGTCTGCATCGATTCCTGCGAGACGGATTGATGTCTGCTCACACCAGCTATCGAACACTCTTATGGAGAAACCTTATATGCACCAGCATGCTCACACACATAGATGTGGGGTGTCTGGTGTTTACAGATATATTCTTGGGCTGAGGTTATCATTACTAGAGCTTGATTAATCGGTACCATGAGTTTTTCTGTGACATTGTTGTTGTATTTTTATATCCATTCTTGTGTGATGTTTTTTCCCCTGTGGGTATGGAGGCAGACTTATAATAATAATGGCTTGCATTTATATAGCGCTTTTCAAGACTCTCAAAGCGCTTTACAACTCCATTATTCATTCACTCTCACACTCACACACTGGTGGAATGATGATAGCCACAGCTGCCCTGGGACAGACTGACAGAAGCGAGGCTGCCATATCGCGCCATCTGGCCAACACCGGTAGGTGAAGTGTCTTGCCCAAGGACACAACGACATGTAGCAGGTGGAAGCTGGAATCGAACCCACAATTTCTGGGTTGCAGGCTGACAACTCTACCACTGAGCTCTTGACATTTTGTTTCCTACCTCTCTTCTTCATCTTCTTTATTTCTTCCCCTTAATTTTCCGTCTCCTTGTCCATAACATCAGGAAATAAAACCCCCAGCAATTCATAATAAAGATTTTTCACACATATATCAAGTGGAGTACTATAGCAAAAGCTGTACTGCTCCGCTTGTGAAGGTAAATCTGTTGGGCTTCTACTTGGTACTCAGACACCAATTCTGAGCTCCACACTGCCAAACAGGACACGTAAAAAAAAAAAAAAAAAAAAAACGGTATTGGCCTAATTATTCAACTCTGTCTAACTCCTTGACAAACTATGGTGTGCGAGGAAAATTCAATGCTATTTATATTAGTAATCAGAAATTATTTAGATAAATATGATTTAAACCAGATTGTTGTAGTTCATTTAAACAATTCCAACAGGAAAAAGTCTGCATAATTTTGTGATTTGATCATCTTGAAGTATGATGTATGATGACATACAAGTTATGACTTGAAAGGATCTGTGTGCTGCCAAACATACAACAGTGTAAAAATGATATGACAGCGACAGTCCCTTCGAGTCCACTTCAGAAGTTGGTAAAAATAACATCAGAGCATGTAAAATGTCATTAAAACCACACTTACTGCAAATAAAATGATCCACCACTGGGCTGTAACTGCATGATCATGCTTGTCTGATCACAAATTGTGTGCAAGTGTGTGTGTGTGTTTGCATGTGTGCGTGTGTGTGTATGTGGGGGGTCGGAGGAGCAGGAGTGCACACTTTCATGTGTGTGGTGGGCTAAAGCAGAAATCTATTGGGGGTGAAGAAGTAAGTATTCCTCACCCTGGGTGTGAAATTCATGTAAGGTCTGTGATGGTTTGTGCAAATGGAGTGAGGGCAGAGGCTGTGAAAACGTAATGCAATTTGATTAGAAGTTAACCGCAAAGCAATATTTTCCCTGCCTCAGTGCGCAGAGAGGGTGAGAAGAAAAAAAAGAAGAACTATTTAGTTTTTCATGTGTGAGTGTGGCTGAAATTGAATGAGAGTGACTGATGACCAAGACTGGAGCGTTGTGTTCATTTACCAAACAATAACATATCTGTCATAATTGGGATTTTAGGTGAGGCATGTTCAAGGACAAAATATTGAAAAGACCAAGAGTATGTAAGAAGTCTGTGCTAAAACTTCACATCAGACGTTTCCCCCAGCTGCACCCAGCTGTAGTTCAGATTGATTTTGTATTCACAGGAGAGCATTTTCAGTCAGTCCCCATGACTCGGGAGAGAGATTACACACAGAATAATGAATTACAATATATCATGTCATAGTGGAGAAACTGTACCAGCTCCTGCTGTCTTTTATTTGATGAAAGAATGAGGGCTGCTATTTTGACATTTTGTGAGGCATCTCGTGGCACGGCTCCTGCTATGAGCACAGAAACAAACAAACCGTGAGTTGCTAAGGACTCGCAGGCAAAGAAAGTATGTATTTCTGACATGCAGGGATGCTGCACACAGCAAATCTTCTACTTCCTCACTGCAGCTTGGTCATGTTGTGGATCTGAGCTAATTTGCCAAAAGTTTGTTACTAATATAAAAATAATTAAACCCTACCTATTCAGTGTGATTGCAACTAAAATCTGTAACCTGAACAGACGGCAGAGCTCTGGGTTATGTGGCAAACAGGATACCACTTATTTCCTGTCCTGCAGTACATCGGTTTTCTTTTGGATACCATGATTTTTCCCCTGTCAATGCAGCAAATAAGGCATGTTAATTTGGCTCCTCTCCAAGCATTGTGACAATCAGATTTCGCCTACATCCCACGGAGGCGTTGGCCTCTTCAGAGCCCCTTGTGGGAGGCAAACGAGTGATTAGACAGAGGCTTTGGTAAACTGTGTCAAGAAGCAAAACACAGTGACCCTGACATTTTTCAGTGTGGCCAAAGCAAGGGACGATCCACTTAAGGGCTCCTGTGGCCGGCCAGGATCTCCATGGCGAATCAATAATTGCTTCATTAGTTAATCTGATTGAGTGTGTGAGCAGCTTGTAGTCAATGCACAGTTACCTCTCTTTCTGAGTGGAGTCTACGTTTTATTGATTTCATTCTTCATTGCAGAGCCAAACTCACCCCCCCCCCCCCCCAAACTAATCTCCACATTTACACAAAAAACAGGAGAATGGTTCTTTTTGTTTGAGCTTCTCATGCCATCCCCACCTTTATTGTATTAAAACAGATCAATAGAACTCGCTTCTTGATAGCAACAATAAAACTAATGATGAGAATTCATCGCATCTTTAAAGACGCCACACAGTTGTTGCTTAAAAAGTTAAACAATAACCAGCTTGAGCATACAAATGGTCCAAACACCTATTTCTATACAATCAGCAAATGAGTTTGAGTATTGAAGGTGGGAGTAACAAACAATGAGCACATCCATGGTAGCCTGTACAATGCCTTTTAACAGTAATAATAACCCTTAAACTTGATCACACCTTCTCATTTTTGCCAATAACCAAAGACCTTAATGTAATTAAATGAGATTCTATGTGATAGACAAACACTAAGTTTTGCATATTCGTGATGTGGAAACAACACATCTTGAAAAGGTGGTATACACTTTAATTAGCCATGGGCATGAAATGGAGATTGACTGGGTCACTCTCAGTGCATAAATACGCTTTGAGCTAAATCAGTTGTTTTCCTGAAACGCAATTAAAAGTAAAGAGGATCTTTTACATTTTTTGCTGTGTTTTCCCCATGAAGACAAAAATAAAAGAAAAAGTTCTTCTCCATTAGGCTGAAGGATGTTGTTAAATTGCAGATTCTGCTTTTTTTCCCCACAAGTTAAAATTTCAAAGTTTTAAGTTTCAAGTGAGAATGAGAAGGTGACAAAAGAAATTTAAATAGAAAAACATATTTCTCACCAATTCAGATCTCAATATCTAGTATAGCTATAGTGATAGTTATAGCTATATCAAATATTTTACTCACATTGTGAAGTACAACCTTTGGTTGTGAAGATGATCCTTTAGTGTTTAAACACATATAATGTAAAGTAAAACTGAGTATTGAGTTGGCAATGGTTAGCTTGTCAATAAGCATAGCGTTTTGAAAATTCTGCTCATTTTCCAATATGTGGCTGGTTGATGTTATTCCCAGATACACATTCTGGTTTCAGCAGATTCACTGTCGTCTGCTAAAATTTAAAATTGTAGTTCTCCACTGTGGTTCTCTTTTTAAATGGTTTCTTTGAACACCTCATCTAACTGGCTGTTTTTGCTGTGGGGTATAAGTTCTTCATCACAGTTGATCAAATTGATGTCTAAATTTTCAGTAGCTGATACCTAAATATATTCTGATAATTACTAAAAGTAAACCAGGTACCATCCGTATCTCTTGTACCTATCTCTGGATCTATGTTTAATGTCCACCAACCAGTTTCAAGTAATTTGCTGCATTTAGCTGTTTTTATTAGGATTGTCATGTATTGAGCTACCCTACATGGCTTATGGTAAACATGGAATGAGTTTTCGTTTGACTTTCCTTCAACAACAGCTTTTTTGCAACCACTTTTCCATGAAGGCCAGATTTGTAGAGTGCAGAACGACTAGCTGTCTTTTCAACAAGTTCTCCCACCTGAACTGTAGCTCTTCTAGACTCACCGTGGGCCTATTGGCTAGTTATATATATATGAGAGAGAGAGAGAGAGAGAGAGAGAGAGAGAGAGAGAGAGAGAGAGAGAGAGAGAGAGAGAGAGAGAGAGAGAGAAATTTAGTTGGACAGCCCTGCAGGTTTACTGGTTCACCAAACACTTTACAGATTTAAATTATGGATGATACAGTGACTTACTCCTTAATGCATGTGGTTGCACTTTTGTTTTTAGGGATCTCAGAGTAAAGGGGGCTGATTACAAATGCATGCCACACATTTTTACTGGTTACATATGCAATTTTTCACTATTTTTTGTGAAAAATTGCATAAAATTCCAATAAAATGCGTTCATGTTTGAGGTTGCAATATAAGTAAATGTAATTAGGTGTCAGTGGTGTGAATACCTTTGTAAGTCACCTCACCGATGTGCATGTGCTACACTTCAGAATCTTGTTTCTTGTCTACACATACAACACTTACAGTGCAACATGAGCATTTCTCTGGGGATCCATTTGTCCACTCAACAAATTGAAGTCCAATACTGACATTCATTGTGGCTTTGTTTGGGGCTCCAGGAACTCTAGTGGGAAAGGTCTGACAAGCCAGCTGCTAAATGCTGTACATCATGCTGCCGGCTGTCAGAGGCGATGCTAATGAGAGCGGCGAAAGCAAACCAAAACAGCAAAGCTGCAGGGCTTAAGATGAAAAGATGCTGAAACACTGAGGGGAGATGCAAATTCAAGTGAGAACAGTCCCATATGTTTGTCTCTCTGTCTGCTTTATTCGGCAGGATTACTCCAAAAACTGCTGAGCTGAATTTCATGACAACTGGTGGAGGGTTGGAGCAGATAAACTCACAAAATATTGGTATAGATCAAGATTGGTTTAGATAAATCTGCAAAACACATCACTATCTGGTGAAGAGTGAGCTCTTTGGTTCATGAACAACACATTTTATATTTAATGTGGTCATTTGGTTTATTGCTGATAGAAAATTACTCACACAGCCATTAATTTTTACTGCATCAGACTTTTTCCTTTTAAACAAATTAACACATCTGCTATATACAGTATTGCCTAAATATTACAGAAACTATGTGAAATGCAATTCTCAAAGAAAAAAGCACTAATTTCAAAAATATATATAAAACATGAGACATAAGCAAATCACAATCAGCCTTTCCGTTATTGTCAAAGCAAATAAGCTATTTTAAAACACAATTATCTGACAAAAAGGCAATTTTGAGTCACATCCTCAAAACAAAATTCACACTTTTATGAAGACCTATAGTCTGTTCTCTCAATGTCTTGATGCCGTCACTGTCTGACTGTAAACAGAGAACACATTGTGTTTTTTAAAATTAGTTAATTAATTAATTTTGAAAAATGCCTTTTTGTGGGAGTGTGTTAAATTGGATGTGTAGCTGCTAACTGGTAAAACCAGAAAAAAACATGAACGAGGAGAACAGATTTTTCCTTAACCACCCAAGACAGTCTCTGCATTTGATCCATGTTTGTTGCAGGATTAGGAAACAACTGCTACCTTTAATTTAAGGAGGCGAACAACCCAAACCCGAGGGACAATGATACAGAACAGTTTCTGCAATGACTACACAGGTAGCAAAATCAGTGAGTAGCTAAAATTCATTTGATACATATTTCTCGATTATGACATTTGACATTGCATTGAACTGTTGCAAGCTGCAAACTAAACCCAATTGAACAGTCGTAAAAATAAAGATGTATGGCCTGGGAATCATACATCACATTCAAACAACCCAATGTAGACATGTTTTTTTTTTTACCAGATACAACAGTCAGCTCCAGCCTATGTTTCTATTTCATTTATTTTATGATAATGAAATGTCACCAGCTTAATTTGACTGACAAATATAGATGAACAAGATTGACACAGGTGATAGGTTTCCCTCATTATACACTCATGGAAGTTGTTTAAATATATTTTAAACCCCTCTTATGTATTTATATTGATATCCCTTTCTGCCCATTAATTTTACTTGTAAAAAAGGGGGACAAAGGAAGTTATTTCACATTAATATCCTTATATACAGTTGAAGAAAAGTATATGAAAGTAATGTATTTTATGAAGCAGAAAAAATAAGACCAGAAACGGGACGTGAGAGATGTATGATCCAGCATCCCAATGTACAACAAAGAGTCAGCTCAAAGCTGTTTTTTAGGGAAAAAAATACAGTTTTGTCTATCAAATTGTGCTACTTTTGGTATTTTTCACAGGTTCAAAAAATTGTCTTTGTGACAAGCTTTGAGAAACAAAAAGTGGGCGGCTGATCTTTTTGCCACTTTTCCATGCTGTGTTTTTGCACTGCTGGTGTTTTATATTAAGCTGTCTCTCCAAACACTTTGAAAAGACTTTGAAGCCTTTTTGACAATTGAGGATTTAAAGTCATTTTCTAGAATCTACTTCAACTCTACGAATGTCTGCAGATGTCAGAAAAAGTGTTGAAGTGACCAAAGTTTTCTCCAGCTGTATGGAGCAAAGAGTAACACAGTACTGCCCCTCCCCCACGTGTTGTTCCAAGCTGCTGGTCAGCTGGCTGAAAGAAGGCTACAACATGTTCTTCTCTTACAAGAAAAACATGTTCAGCTGTTTAGAAATATTTCCAGTTCGCTAAAAGACAGACATTCTTGGTGTAATAATCAGCCATCACTGGTATTACGATAACTGTTTTAAAACAATAGCTGGCAGGCCACAAGTGACATGTTTGTTAAGAAGCTGACTGGATAAAGGCTAACCAAGAACCAACTAATATCAGCTTGTTATGCTTGTGTTGGTCTATAAAGGGGAACATGGTTGAAAAAAAACAGGAAAAAAAAGTATTTACTGGTAAGTAAATGTTCTCAGTTTTTCAGGAGATACATTTTGGTGAAGTAATATATTAGATAACAGAATAATAGAATAATCTACGTAGTAATATCAGTAATTGCTGATATTATTTTTGTGGCATTAGAAATGATCATTGTTTTTTTTTTGTCTTAAGTTAAAGCTGTCACATCATCTTATAGTGCATAGTGTGATATTTGCATTTAAAAAAATTATTGCCCTGATACCTTAAAACCATGGTACAGTCAATTCATGCTTAATTAATAATGAATTACGAAACTAACATTCTATAGTTAAGTATAAGGGTGCAAAATGGCTTGTTAGAGAACAGGAAATAAAACAAAACATCCAAAATAAGCAAAGTTCAAAGGTCTGTCATTTCTGTTAAAATGATTGGACATGGGTACTGCATAAACATAAAAAAAAAAAAGAAAGCACCATAACTCCAAAGAAAATGTGTTTGTTAAGCACAATGCACAATATGATGTTATGGTTGGTTACAAGGACAGGAATGTAACAAAAGCAGTAGAGTCGATTCTTACAAAACAAAGAAAACATTGAAAGACGGTTATGTATCATGGAAGAAAAAAAACAAAGGGATGGTTTAAGGTCTTGTCATGTATTTTGCTGTGTTACAAAATGTGCCTTGCACAAGTCTGAACATTAGGGGATTTTGTCAAGTCCTGTTTCACATTACATATGTAACTTTTGATACTGCCTTGGTACGTCTTAGAAATCTTTGATCCCAATATGTACCAAGAGAGCATTGAAATTCATGGCGTTCTGCTGTGGCAGTAAGATACTTGGAAATATGACTCACTTTTTTCTATTTTTTCAACTTACCATCTGGGAATGAAATGTCAATGCTCTATTGGCACCCTAATGGTGGAGCAAGCCTTCAGTTTCACTTTCAGTTTCAAGCATCCTCAGGTGAGTGAACCTTCATTAGCACAGACAGAACATTCTCATTATGTTCCATTAGATGTGAATAGTGACGTTAATATTAATTAATTGCTCCAATATTTTGGTGGCAGTTGTGTTGATTCTGGAACAGAGCAGCAGATGTGTGCCATATATCTAACATAGCTTTCAGGTCGGATTCCTCACTTATGGTCAAATACCAAAAGGGAGACAACCAAGGAATCAGTGGATTCAGTCATGGTGGTTGCTTTCATCTTTCACTGTGTATTCAGTTTCTAACATTAAATTTAATCTTTTTTGGTATTTAAACAGAGACAAATGGGAAATCAGAACACATACAAAGATGTCAAACTGCATATAAACCACCACTATGGGAAAAATTGGCAAAATAAATCACTGTTCCAAATTTAAATGAATTTTTTTTTCCCAGTACTCTTTTGATTTCAGTTTGACAAAAAGAAGCAGCATTATTCTGAATGGCTAGAATGCAAGAAAGGTGCAAGTTTACTTTTTATTTTGTCTTGCTCCAGTTGTGTAAACCTTATATTGTAGAACCGGCTAACAAATCACCACAAATTCTTGGAGACAGCACTCCCACTGAAGAAATTCTGCCTTGTAAAAAACAGACATTTCTGCAAGCCTACACCCTTACTGCAAGATAAAAAAAAAAAAAAAAAAAAAAACCCAATGCAGTTTTAATCAGTATTTGGACAAGAGTGAATTCTTCAGATGTTAAGTACAGTTTCTGTTGTATATGACTATGGTTGATGAATGGTTGATGATCTTGTAAAAAGAAAATGACATACATTTCCTATTTGCTTTAATCTGAAAAAAACAACAGGGCATTAAAGTTCTTATAGCCTTCAAAGATGGCAAAACCCTTATCAAAATAAATTATTCTGGAGGAAAATATTTCATTTGCATTGCAATCATTATTAAAGGAAGACTAAATATTGGTTTAGAGCAATGAATTAAGAAATAATTAAAGAGAAGAAGAAGGGCAAGGTGATTTTGGATTGAAAAAACACTTGAGGATGAATATGTTGTACAAAGAGAAGAAGGGAATGTAATAAACTTTCAGATGTTTTACAGAAGCAGGCCTCCATTCTGCTTCTGCAGTAGATGTAGCTGCTAGTGTATGATATATTTGCCCCAGTCTGGCAGGCTTGGCTGCTGGTTTTGTCTGTTTTCCCAAATTACCTGGCTGTGAATGCACACAAGTAATTCACTGGCAGCATGAAAAGGCAGAGAAATTATTCATGAGGAATGTAGACTAGCTAGCTACAACTCAGGCATCTGTCAGCTGTCTGTACTGTTTATTTCTTACCTGAGCCTCAAACTGTTGTTGGTTTGTTATTTAATGTCGGCAGCTCGTTGATTTTATTTTATTTTTGCCAGCAGGAGGAAGCAGCGGTGGTACTTAAATGCCGCCCTGCTGCCGGTCGAGGCTTTGAACAACAAGCCGGAACAAAAACAAATGGCATTTTCTTGTTATCCCTTTATAATATGGCTGTGAACATTTCGGGAATACATCTCCCACCACTTTCTCCTAATGACGCACAACTCTTAAATGTTCCATGAAATTAACTCTTAAACAAAAGATAAGTCAAGTCGTGGCGTCTCCACTGTTCCAGTTTTAAAAAGTTCCAACTCATAGGCACGTCTCAAAGCTGTTTGCAGTAATTTGTCTGTGCTCTGTCAGTCCTTGTTGCCTTTTTCGCTTTTTAACTCTTCTTTTTGACAATAAAAGTAGTGAAAGCAGGTTGACATTCTGTTCGCCAGTTAATCTTTAAAGCAGAAAGTGTAGATACCCGCCAAAAGAGATACAATCTCCTGATATATTCGAGTGAAAAGGGCATGTCAGGAATATCAAACAGAAGAAAAAGTAATCAAATATGAAAGATGAACAATTTGGGATCAGCTGAGGCCAGGTATGGTTGGACTGTTGGAAAACTGCTGGAATTTTATATGTACAATGTGGAGGAACGAGTCCTGCTTTCAGCCGCTGAGGCCTGTATTTTTCTGCTTTGGAGCTTTACATACATTACTATAATCCTGCTCCTGTTCGACAGTTTTAAAGTATGCTACCACACAAGGTTTAGAGAGTCTGCGAGGTTATTTGTTCAACTGTGCAAAACTAGAGAATTGATTGCTGTCGCTGCAAATTACATTCAATAATTTAACTCATAAGAGCTCTGACAAATGTGACAAGTAGTTCTATTTAAATCCTCAGACAAAAAAAGACAAGAAAAAGGACAAGGTAGAGAGAGAAAAAATACAGAAAAGCACTTGATCAGCTGTGACTGCTGATCTGATCATGACAAATTGGTTCCACTTAAGGTCTCCAGCGTTCGTGAGGCAGTAAGGAGTTTCAGATCCTGAAAAAAAAAACGTTTTATATCTTGGCATCTTGCATCTTTCCCACAGAAGTTTCTGCCCTGAGAGGTTTTTCCACCACTGGGGTTTCTGACACCCAGCGCCCAAGGAGGAGTTCGGTTATTTTTACTGATGTTAAAAGTGAAATGATGATGTGAGATTCTTTGGTTCCCTTTTCAGACTTTGAAACTAATTTAAATTTAATCTACAAAAAAAGCCTCACGAACCAAAGCTTTCATTAACTGGTTTTGGGCTGCATGAGAGGCAAGATAAAACTCTTGAATTTGGTGAACAAATAGTTGCCAGTATTGACATCCAGTTAAAGGGATAGTTCAGGATTTTTTAAGTGAGGTTCTGATATCTCATCATAAGCATTTATTGTGGTTCTTACACAATGTGTAGAAGTTTGGCTTGGGAAAGGGAAATCTGTGCTTCTCTGCTTAATCTACTGCAACCATTAATCCCAGATTAAGCAGAATATGATGGATGGATGGATGGATGGATGGATGGATGGATGGATGGATGGATGGATGGATGGATGGATGGTGTTGGAACCCTAAAGCCTATATATTTCAAAGTGCTTAATGTGGATGCTTTTTATGATCCTTTAAGTGATTATTGTGTTTAATTGGTGGATCATTTACAAAAAAGCAAACATTACTTACATGGGAAATTGAAGTTAGAGAAGTGCACCACCAACTATTCTCCTGGTGTGAAACACATACAACAAACAGAACATGTGAATGCTTTATGGAAATGTATTGTTGTGTAAATAAATATAAAATATCACTCACATGACATAGTGTTATATGTATTTTTTTTTACACTAACTTACTTTTATATCTAACAATTCCTTTAACAGGAAACACTATGTGTTCCATTCTGAAGACATCTATTACTTTGGAAGATCATTTGTGGCACATCGGCTCCTACGTCTACTTCCTATTCATACAATCATGTTTTGTTTTTTATAATACCCACCCTATGCAAACATAATGATGGATTAAAAAAATCATTAAATAACACAAAGTGCTATGATGTTCTTGAGATTGGAGTTGGTAAAATCCATGGTTCTCAAATTGCCCTTTTCCACTGGCACCTACTCAGCATTTACAAGTAAATGTTATGTGGTACAAGCCCCTTTCATATAACCTACTTAGCTGTTTTTCCAAACGTGTGAAGGCAGCCTGAAAATATGACGTCATCAGACTGTCGGTCATTGATCGGCTATGGGGTGGAGTTACTCGTTGCTTCGCAAGAGTGTCTCCCTTACAATAATCTGACCTGCCCTTTCTAAAACTAACTACAGCGACAAAGTCTGACAAAAAGCCACAAAGCTGAGCAGATTTCTCAACATAGCATCGATGTCCTCCATTGTTGCGTTGTGTTTGTGTTGCATACAGATCACACTGCACTACTTTTGGACTCTGGTGTGTATTCAAGTTCGAAAACCAAAGCTATTCTGTAATTAGTGCTGTCAAGAGATTAAAAAACTTTGAGATTAATTAATCATGATCTGTAAATAATTAATCTAATTATCTAATTTTTAATCGAACCTAATAATTGCTGAGAAATGCCCTGATCTTTAGGTATTTTCAGTTAAATTCATTACATTTTTGCAGTATATATATATATATATATATATATATATATATATATATATATATATATATATATATATATATATATATATATATATATATATATATATATAAGTTGGCAACACTTGTCTGTAACTCACCGCTCCTCCTCGCCTTGCCCTCACTACAAGGAGTCAGCTCATGATAAGCAGGCTTGCAAAGACAGTCAATCGATGTCCGCTTCAGGGTGTGGTTAACCCTTAACAACACAAGCACAAGAAGCCCAAAGCATAAAATGGATTGTCTTAACAGGCAACTCGCATGTAGAAACAGGAAAGTTAAATATAAACAATTTGATTTACGCGATTATAAAACTCATCGCAATTAACGCGATAATTTGACTCCCCTCTCTGTTATTGATGTGTTTAGTGACTGAGCTAACGGCTCTTCTCAACTCAAGCTAATATTGTGATCTCGGATACTGTAAAAATGTGTTTACTTAAAGAGGTTGTAGAGTATACTGTATGTGTGTAGAAGAGCACATAAACTATCAGTTTCTATTTTTTTTTTTGTTTTTAACCTTGGTTTGTCACAATGTTTAATCTGCAAATAGACTGTATTTGATTTTGAGGTCAGCACTGGTGACCAACAACCTTGCCACCTGGAATCTCAACTTGTAGGATTTCTTTTATTTTTACTTGAACCTTGGAAACGTCAACTTTTAGGTGAAAATGGAACACATAAATAAACTGAATCTTGACTTAAATTGGAGGATTTTGATCGATATGATTTTTATTATTATTTCTTTTTTTGTGTCCTAATGTTCTACTGTAATGTTCTGTAAAGGTGGTGATACTTGGAAAATGTATTTATTTATGGAGCTTGTGATACAAAGTTTGGCAACTCCTGGTTTTGAGATGGTAGAAGTCTGCTTTAGTCCTGGCTCCTCTTAGATTAGTTGTTAGCCTCAGCCTCAAGGACCAACTAATCTAGATGTACGTATGCATAATGAGGAAATCCTTTTAACACAACCTTACTTCAAAATTCCTGAACTGTCATTTAACAGGAATCAGAATAGTCAATAATTTAAAGTCTCATTTGAACCAAGTTTTTGCTCTGGTTGTTACTGTCCGAGTTTGTTATCTGCAGAAACTGAGACTTTAGTAAACACTGACAGAGACACCCATGTTGTTACTAAAAAAAGCATGACCCAAAACACAAACATGTTTAGGCCTGCATACCTTTTGCCATGCTTTTCTTCATGTTTGAATTTTATTCGCTTCGCCATTTCAAAGGATTAGGCTGTATTTTATTTGATTTTACTTCCCAGTCTGAACATTATCTACCTGCTGAATGCATGAGTGGGCATTTTCAGACTTGCTACTCTAAACACACACTGATTTCCAAATCTCGGCTGAAAGGCTCATCTGGATGGAGATGATATTTTCAAATGAAACTGTGCCAGTGCAGATGCAACCCTGGCTGTTAAATGCTACAACATGTTCTCCAGTCTGGTGCCTACTTTGTCTGCTGTTTTTAATGGTAGGCAGGTAGTAAACAAAGGGGTTTGCTGAAATTGTTTTTGCTGGCAGCCAGCTTGCAGTCCTCTATATTTATGGCAACAATGAACCAGCGAGATACATTTATCAGATCACAAAACAAGCTGAAAGTTTAATTTACCATAGTAAAACAACTTGACCCACTGGTGGTGTAAAAAACACAAGGGCTATAGCAGCTTTGAAAGTGAATTTAAAGAATAATGCACAACATTTTGTGAAACCCTAATGAAATACATAATGATTCACTTTTACAGCTAGTTCAAGTTTTTTTTCCACAACATATACCACAATAGCTAGATAGCCTATTAAGATAACCTTAACTCATTATATTTAATACAGGCATTGAAGATGGACACAGATTATGGTAGGCTATTTCTTTTTTTCATTTCTGCTCCAGAGTAAAAAGTCATTTATCTGCCAGAAATGAGAGTGGATGATCTTTTTTTTCATGAAATAAATAGGAATGAATGTCCAAATTAAAATGCCCTTATATCCAATGAGACTACTTTGCAGTAACAGAATTAAACATCTGTGACTCTTAAAGCCTCTGAATATTTTTACTTGTTTTGTCTTGCAAAACATAGGACTTGTTTCTTATTCTGCGGGGGTGTCAGATTCCTGAATGCACTGCTGCTCACAGTTCTCGCTCAAGCCTCGGGTTTGGTGACAGTCACTCACATATGCAAACACGCAGCATGCATTAATGATACCCTGCCATTTATTTGATTGAATTAATTGATTGTATTTATTTTATTAGTAGCAAAATTGCTTTTACCACTGGCAGTTGTATGTTTTGTCTTTCATTTGCAGCAAGCAGTTTTGGTACATTTTAGACAACACATTTGCAATCATATGCAGTGGTTTTCTGATTAATAGAGGTTTTTTAGTTTTTTTCCATGAGAAAACATTGGGAGATAAAGTATCTTCCATATTAAAACAAAATCCTAATTTTTACCACAGACTTTCCCCCAAAAATTTAGTCTGTTCTTTCATTGGGCCATTGTAACATATAACTATGTTTTGATTTAAACAATTCCATCATAGTATTTCCTGTATGTCTAGAATTTTTGTTTTGCTGGAAGGTGAACCTCCACCATAAGACTGGGGCGGATGTTGAGTCTCCACCCCAGTCTTATGAAGTTGCCAGTTATTTAACTACATCCTTCTTCCTTCGAACCCCCGCTCTCTCTGTCTCGGTCGTTGTGTCTTTGGACGAGACACTTCATCATTCTGCCTACTGGTGGTGGTCAGAGCGCCCGGTGGTGCAAGTGTTCGACAGCCTCGCTTCTGTCAGTGTGCCCAGGGCAGCTGTGGCTACAATGTAGCTTACCATCACCGGTGTGTGAATTCGTGAATGACTGAATGTAGTGTAAAGCGCTTTGGGGTCCTCAGGACTAGATAAAGCTCTATACAAGTACAGGCCATTTATCATTCCTAAAAAAAATAACCAGATTTTGTGTAATTTGACCATAGTCCCTTTTTCCATGTTTGCTGTGTCTGAAGGAGACTAAACACATATAGTTTTCACAGTTCAGATTGTGTATGTTTTATTTTCTGCCCCTATATCAACATTTTCTTCTCACTTCACAGTTGTATACTACTTTGTGTTAGTCTATCAAATAAAATTCCCCTAACATACATTGAAAATTGGGGTTGTAATGTGTCAAAGTGTAAAGGGGATTATGAAACCTTTAGGAAAACAGTGTTTCCATTTAAAATCTGATCTGCTGCTGTTCTGAAAATGACTCCTAAATAAAGTTTACTTACTAACTCACTTCCTAATGCCTTGTTTGCTGGGTGTGAAAAAAGCACTTTACAGCTGTCACCTCACACTGCTGTCAAAAAGGCGGCCATTGTTTCAGACAACAATGCGGATCTATCCCTGCTCTCGACAGTCCAACACATAGATCTGATTAGGCCTCTTTAAACACAGTTAGATGACCTATAGAGGAACGATGAGTAAAGTTCCCCTGACTGGAATGTGGAGGGACAGGAACACCGTCGCCCTGAAGGTCTTTTACCTGCCCAGGATAAGAGCACAAGCCCATTTGTTGGCCAAAGCTGTAATGACTTTATCTTTTCAGCGCCTGCAGGCTGAATCTAGAGTGTTAATGCGCACTGGTGGTCACCCACTAGAACACAGTGCAATTAACCCCACCCACATTCACATCACATCTCCAAACAAACAGATGTTACCATAACAATCAGCTCTGTTTTTCACCGGCTCTCCCTCCACCTCATGCCATGTCCATGACAATGCAGCTTCAGCTCCAGAGAGGAAGAGCAAGGGGCTGCTGCAACTTGAAGCAGGACTGACCATGATGTCTGTTATTGTTTTTTTTTTTGTTTTTTTAGCATTGACTGAAAAAAATCAAACTGCCTTAAAACCAGCCTAAGGCCATAAAGGCAACAGTAAAATCTCCATCTAAAATCTGCCACTGCGTACCTAAACCTTGTTATTTGAGTTTAATTACACTAGATGGATATGAAAAGGATGATTTAAAATAAACAAGAAAAATTAAATGTTAATTATTAAACATATTCATCTATAATGTTTCTGTAAAGATTAAAAAATCCTCCCTCTCAGACCTGGAGAAAAGATGCCACATCAGTTAAATTAGTATCTGTCCAAATTCACAAAAAAAAAAGAGGGAAAATTATTAAATGAAAGCAATGAAAGCTGCTGAGACAGAGCCTCGTTGGGAACTGAAATTAGGACCTTCGAATGACTGATATTATAGTTATCAACTCATGAAAGACTTTTGAAATCCGCCTTATGTGGAACTCAAGCCTATGTCATAGGTCCTCTTTAAGGCAAAGCCAATTTACTTTGGTTTACTTATATGTCATAATATTACAACTGGTCTTATCTCAGGTGAAGCCATCATACATGAGTTCTGTGTCGCAAAGATTAAAGTCTTTTGATGTGCAACAGCTACCCAGAATGAAAGTGAAAGAATGCTGGCTGAAACTGGTAAGAAAGTGTCATTATCCACAGTAAAACATGTGCTGTACTAACATTGGCTGAAATGCCAACCAGAAAGGAAGAAGCCAACTCCAAAACCAACACAAAACATCAGATTACAGTTTGCAAATGCACACAGGGACAATGGGTTTTAATGAAACTTAAATTGAAGTGCTAGACCATGATGACTATTGTAAAACTCGAAGGAAAAAGGGGGAGCTTGCAAGCCATAGAACACCATCCCAACTGTGCTACGGGAGAGGCAGAATAATGGTTTGTAGGTGCTTTGCAGCACACGGGACTCATACTCTTTAAAACATAGATGGCCTCACGATTTAGGATCAGTATGAGCAGCTGGAGCGCCTCTGCACTTCAATTAATCAGTAGAACTGGGTCGTTCTTTACAGAGTAATATTATATAAAGACCAATTCTGTTAACAAGAAGATTATGTTATAAACATTTGTGTATAACTATCTAAGTCTTTGCCAGAATACTGATGAGCTCAGTAGGCTAAATCTTCTTGAAGCAGCAATTGGGGCCGGCCCTCAATTTTTGTTTAAATGATGAAGATCTGAAATCACAACGTGCATGTCCAACATGTGCTCGTTAGACAGCCGAGGGGGACAAATTCCACCGCCACAAGATGAGATTCCTCTACCTTCCTCGATAGAGAAAGGCAGCAATGCGCCATCTGACAGGCAGTCTGCCAGAAATTTGTTATTATTGGAGGAAGAAAAGATCCCGCTATCAAAGCACAGCAGAGAGGGATGAGCCCCGTTTTGCCAAATGTGAAAGTTGGTTGTGCAGCATAACTCATTAAAATATCGGAAAAGCACAGGTCACGTTTACATTCTGTTGGATAGAAGTGTGACCCTTTATTTGTAATTTAGTGCAGGCTATTAAAAAGTTTTCCTTCTTCAATTACATTACATAAAATTGCGTTTGTAGTGTGTATATGTGTGCTTTTTTATGTGGTTCATTTAATATTGAAGCAACATTAAATAAATTCCATAAAATAGCAATCAATATTATTGATCAAAGTCAGATTGTATGCATCACAGAAGAATTAATTGTTGCTATTAGGTGTTGAGTTGCTGTGCCTCACATAACTTATTATGCCAGATATGCCACTGATGAGCAGGTAAGGTTGACTGGGGTCTTACAATGCCGAGCAGACAATAGAAAAATAGCAAAGAAAACATAAAACTACTGGTCCAGGAGTACTTTTTAAAGAAAAATGGAGTACATGATCTATTAGGCATGGATGATGGAAAGAGGGGTCGCAAATTGGCTCCAAGGATCCAGCTTTTAAGCTCTTGAAATTTGCAGATGGCACCACTGTCATAGGGCTCAATTAGAATGGTGAGGAGTCTGCATATTGGCACGAGGTTGAGAGGCTGCTGCACTAATGCAGTCAGCACAACCTTGAGTTAAACACTTTAAAGACTATGGAGATGGTTGTGGACTTTAGCAAGCTAACCACAGTGCTGCCTACCCTCACAATATCCAACAGCACTCAAGTCAATAGTGGACTCGTTCAAGTTTTTGGGATCTATCATTTCCCAGGATCTGAAGTGAGTGACAAACATCCTCTCCATCCTCAAAAAGGCTCAGCAAAGGATGTATTTTCTATGGCAACTAAGCAAGTATGGTCTACCACTAGAGCTGTTAGCCATCTTCTATCATGCTACAGTTGAATCCATCCTCTGCTTATCCGTCACAGTTTGGTTTACGGCAGCCACAAAAAAGGACAAATGTAGACTAAAGCGCAGAATTAGGACAGCTGAAAAGATCATTGGTGCCCCCCTACCCTCCCTCCAGGACTTGTACTCTGTTGCATGTTTTTAAAGAGCTAACACCTACCAAAGTCAAATTCTTGTATATGCAAGTACTTGGCCCTTAAAACCTGATCCTGATTCTGAATTGAGGTCAGGTAGTCACAGAAACAAAGCAACAAAGGAAGGAAACAAAGGAGTGGCAGAACCTGATTTAAAATGATATGATATAAAATTGTTGAAAGACCATTTAGAATTCCTCACTTATACTCTGGGTTTTTTTTTTTTCTGGAGCTTTATGGAATTTTGCCGACTTGTTTCCTCTAGGTGTTTTATTTGCAATCTGTAAATGATCATACAACTTGTGACTTATGCCCACTTTTTGGTTCCCCCCTGCTGTTTTCTTGTTTTGGTTGTACTATAAACAAAGTGCTATGAATTTGCTCACAAATAAAACCTACTGATTCCCAAACTAAACTTTTTTCATGAATTTTATGCACATGAATGAGCTTTTTGATTGAAAAACATCCGACTCCTACTTTGAATCAACTCCCCAGTAGGATCCTATCTGTGAAATAAACATGGAATTAAATCAGTAGCTGATTATAGATTTTTTGTTTATTTTTGCTAACAACCTTCAAGTGTGAACTCCCATGACGCTTACAGAGGAGTCTGACATGTTCTTGTTCGGCTGACTGTACTCTCTGGTGCTCACTTTCTCTTGACTTCACTCTATACAATCCTGCTTTTCAGTTAATTTTCCCCTTTATTGTGCGTATTTCATATGGAGATTAGCAAACGGTTTCATTCAGTGTGAAGGCAATCTAGTCAAACTGGTGTGAATTTTTTTACTTCTTATTAATGACTCTGTTCAGCAAAAAATAACTTCATCAAAGCGGGGGGCGGCACACCAAAGTCTTTATGGACATGGATGGTGGAGGTTAACCCAGGTGCATCAAGGGAAAACTGCAAACGTTCTTTTTAAAAATTATATATTTATATATTGCATATTTCTGTTTGTACGCATACTTATACATCATACTATTCAAACTAGAAAAGCACCTGGAGAGCGCAGAGCTCCCCCTTCAGTCTCCCCCCAGACAGTGATCCAGATCACCTCCAATATCTTATCACTTTCCTGAAAATTTCATCAAAGTCCATCTACAACTTTTTCAGTTATGTTACTAACTAACAGACAGACAGAGAAAACCCTGGCGAAAACATAACCTCCTTGGCGGAGGTAAATATTGACCACACTGAGGGAATTTCATTAAATGAACAAGGACCTATTAAATATAAGAAAAAAGTGTATTGTATGATTGACTGCAGATGAGCGTTGTACACTTAGTACACCCAAACATTTTACAAAACACAGAGATCATGAAAAAGAGCACATGGGAATCAAGCATTTGTATTTGTGCATTTATATTGAAGTTCCTGCCCCCTTAGTGGTCCACGTTCTGTTGAACACCAAGGTAGCAGACTCTTAATCTAGTTTCTGTTTGTGAGTAAGTGGCAAATTTGGTTTTGGTAAAAAAATAAAATAAAATCAGCTCTAAAGTGCTTTTTTTAGATGGTAAAACCACAAACAAGTAAAAAAAAAAAAAGAGTTTACCCCTGCTAAATGTTATTTTTGGTCTCCCTCATTTTATTTGGTCTTTAAAGGGCTGCTTGGTATGATTTAAAACCACATACAGTTATCTTCATGTTTATGGCCTCCCCTGGTAAAGATGTGCAAAATACCCTACATTTATTTTTTGTTGCAGTTTCCCACGGGAAGATTTACTGTAGCTTCGCACAGCTGGAGAATGTTTTACCTTTCATGGTGCATGGTGAAATAATAAACTTGGATTCTTCTCCAACCTTGCTTTTTTTAACATTTTAATTAGATTCAGATTCTTTATTGTTGTTGTAAACTAAATTATTAATTATAATTTATAGTTTGAAGATATAGGCTTGGATTTCACAATTATAACAAATAGGCAATAAAGAAAAGACTGGGAGAGATTACTAACATAAATTTCCAACACTTTCTGATATATTTAAAAAGTAAAGATGAAAGAATTTGAAAATGCCTAAGCTAAAAGTATTCTGTAGGAATCCTTTGCTACTCTTTGGGTGGAAAAGTTGTCATATGTAAGGGAGGTATGAATACGATCTCACTACTGTTTCAAGAGGCCAATGTCAGTGTCGGACCCAGTGTGACCGCTTACTCATACTTACTGCGAGGTTGAGTGCCGGAGCCAGACCTGATAACGCTGAAAGGGAATGTAAATATCTAACACACAGACGAGCACACATTTAGAAAAAAACAAAACATAGAGAGTCCTGCTTTTCTCAAAAAAAGAGATCTCTTTTCAGTATCTAACTTATTCGATAATGTCTCATTAACTAAGGACTGAACAATCATAATTTGGTTTGTATTGTATAAAACATGTTCTCACAAATCATTGGCTTTTTAATTATGTTAAATGATTGTTTCTACATTTTTCAGTATGACATTATGTAACTGCAACTAAAACAAAACTATATATTTACATATCTTTTGTTGAGAATATGGTGGTTAAAGTTACACATGGAAAACTAGTTTTGTGCTGCCTGTCTACAAAGTTTATTTTCTTTCAGAGTTTATGCATTAAAGATGTTTCTTTTAGTTATTTCTCCCAATCTCCCAGCTTTGCTGGAGATGGATAAACATTTTTGATCTATGATGATGATTTATGGATGAATTTTTAAAAATGTACTTTGAAAAAAAAATTTAAAATTAGAATTTTCTCTTCTTTCAAGAAAGATGTCCTCCACAGGGCATTTGATTACATATCAACAATGGAAAAATAGACCCAAAAAAAAAACAGATCCCACACACAGTGTCAATAATAAAGTAGCCCTGTGGTTTGTGTTAGAGTCACTTTTAACACTATTTTGGCAAATGTTAATAACTTATGTGTGAAAGACCTCTTATTTGAACGACAATATCATAAAATATTTAAGTAAAATATTTTTAAGAAGGAAATTTAAGTGTGGATTTTTGTTTGTGTCGATTAAGGTTCAATTCAATTCAGTTTTTCTTTATATAAACAGATGACAACAGATGTCATCTCAAAGCCCTTAACAAGAAGTCATTTCAATACATTTATACAAACATTCCAATCAGTTAAAAAGTTTCCTATTTAAGGAATCCATCTAGTCATTGACTTGAGGTTGCACCCCATTGATGCAGACTTCCAACCACAGCAATCCTTCAGCAATCCCTCATACTGAGCAAGCATGTAGCGACGGTGGAGAGGAAAAACTCCCCTTTAACAGGAAGAAACCTCCAACAGAACCAGGCTCAGTAGGAGCGGCCATCTGGGGTTTGAGAAGACAGAGCAGAGACACAGAAGGAACAGAAGATCTGATATAAGAGAACTTTCTATGTTACAGAAAGTAAAAAGTTAATAACAGGACACAGTGGATGTTCAGTTACTGGGAGCACCATCCCAGTCGATGCCCCCCGTCCAACAGGGCATTGCAGCCAAGCAGGATACCAGACCAGGTATATCTACTATGGAGAGAAAAACACTGAGAGAAAACAAAGTTAACTGTCGAAATAACAGAATGTACTGTAATACAACTGGAGAGTAGTAGTAGAAAAGGAAGTAGCAGAGTGAAGAAAATTGGTAAGTCTGTCCTCCAGCAGTCTAAGCCTATAGCAGCATAACTACAGAGATAGCTCAGGATGACTTAAGCCAACTATAAGCTTTATCAAAAAGGAAAGTTTTAAGCCTGGCCTTAAAAGAGTGTCTGCCTCACGGACTAAAGCTGGGAGCTGGTTCCGCAGGAGAGGAGCCTGATAACTAAAAGATCTGCCTCTCATTCTACTTTTAGAAATCCTAGGAACTACAAGTAAACCTGCAGTCTGAGAGTGAAGTACTCTGTTAGGAACATATGGAACAATCAGATCTTTGATGTATGATGGAGCTTGATTATTAAGGGTTTTGTATGTAAGAAGAAGGATCTTCTGGATTCTGGATTTAACAGGGAGCCAATGAAGGGAAGCTAAAACAGGAGAAATGTGATCTCTCTTTTTAATATTCATCAGAACTCTTGCTGCCGCATTTTGGATCAACTGAAGGCTTTTAATTACATTTTGTGGACTACCTGATAGTAAAGAATTACAGTTGCCCAGCCTTGAGGAATACGTCTTTCCACTGGTTTCAAAGCAAATAAAGAAAGTTCACGTGTTTTTAAAACTTTTGTAGCCATGCATCTATTAAACCAGGAAGTGAGTACCATAAACAGCTTATGACGTGCTATCTGGATCTGAAGGTCTGATGAAAGTCTGTGTTCTTTATATAGAACACAGACTTTGTTCTTTATAAAAACCTTTTTAGTGAGAATATGTCAAATGGATCTCAGGCTGATTATTGGTAGTCCAAAAAAGGAGGGACTTACTAGTGCTACAATAAAGACTAACCATGTAAAAATTTGGGTGAGCTTTGTGGAAGTAAACAGGTAAAAAGAACAGATTTATACCATATAGTGTTTAGTTGGAAGAACCTTTTGACCCCTGGATCATGAAACTGGAATCTTTGATTTAATGAAAAAAAAAAAAAAAAACACACAAATCCAAGAGCTGGGTAGAAGGCACAGCTATGCCTGAGACAGGACAAATACTGTAGCTTATGCAGGGAGTAAGCAGCCAGATCACCTTTAAAATGATCAAACTTAGTAAAAAGACATGTTAAAAAATATTATTAATAAGATAAAAAAAGATTCAGAGTGAGATAAATTAATCAAATATAGACAATGAGGAACTGTGAAAGCACAATCATATTGATTATTGAGGAAACACACATGCATGGACAAAAGATAAAGAAATAGAATTCATAAAAATATAATTTACAGTAGGCCTAACCCAAAACAGTAAAAAAAAAAAAAAGCGAACAATGAAATCTAAAATGTAAAAAAAAATAAAAATGACAGTAGGCTACTGCTGAAATTAATAATAACTTGAACAACAATAAAGTAAAACAAAAATAGCTTAGTGCTGTCATGCTGTTAGCCTTGAAGAGCCTTAAGCAGCAAGCAACAATTACGCAATCAGGGAGATGGATTGCAAAGTTTATTAACAGCGGAACTGTGGAAGGAGGGAATCGGAGGGGCGGGGGTGCTCTGGTCTGGTCAGTACTGAGGGGAGACGATCAGTTAGCGTGGGTACAGAAAATGCTTAAATAAGGGAGTGAAATGGAGATAATCTTACTGAAACGGTGAGGTGAGATGGTCTGGGGTTCTCAAGGAGGCAGAGGGGAAGGTGGGTGTGGCGGTGGGATAAGAGGTTTCCCTTTTTCTGGTTCCAGAAGCTGATCAGCAGTCGGAAGTCAGAGGGTGGACAGGCTGGAGTTCAGCTACGGAGACTCGAAGTGAGTGAGTAGAGGAAGGCAGGCGGAGGAGCAGTGAGGGGGCCGACCGAAGAGATCCAGGGAGCAGAGGCTGACCATGAAAGGTTCAGGGGATTCCAGGAAGGAGGGGTCCAGCATGGAGAACACACAAGTGATTCAACCATCTGGCGTCTGTCTCTGGAATCTGCTCCTCCTTTAAGCTCCTCTTGATTGACCTCTAATGAAGAACACCTGGGGACCCAGTCTGTCTGGCACACCCTGCAGAGGAACCAGGTAACCACACAGACCCATCCTGAACACAGCCCTGATAATACAACAAGTGCAGTTTAACCCTCATGAGTGAAACACTGGTGATAATGTGGATAAAGGTGAGACTTTCACAATAACTGTTTGGCTCAGTAACATAAAGTAGGTTATTTTGGAGACGCAGTTGTTGGGAGGAACATGCTCACATATCTCAAAGTAACAATAATGGCAGAAATTATCGCAGCTATCTGGCTACTGCCAAAATGTAAAAGTTTCGTATTACAGTTTGTGTCAAAAGCAGTCTGTCAACCACTCTGGCGGATCATACGCACACTGAGCTTTTGACAGAGACCTTTCAATTTCTTCCATTGTGTTCCTGTTTCCTAGGTCTCCAAGCTCCTGCTTTTTCCTCCTTAATGTATAAACCCCAATAGAAGTATCCACTTTATGATCTCAAATCTGACCTGAATACTTTGCTGTAGCAACTCTTGTCTTGGGCGGACTCTGTGTTGTGCACTGAGGGCCAAGTTTATCATTGCAAATATAACATCTGTTTTCCACAATGCTTGGTTGTTATTTTTAGCTGCCTTATGCTCCATATTTTTCATGTTTTTCACACATTTCCTGCTTTTTGTCATGGGGTGAGTACAATTATCCCCAGCTACAAGCCCAAACACAATTGAAAAGGAAAAGTTGTAAAAATCATATATCATATATCATAAAATCTTAAAAAGGAACTAGTTTTTGCTTTAGGAGCTAGGTGACATACATTCATTTTTAGAACTTTCCTTGCCCTAAACTGGAAGCATGTTTCTAAAGGACCAGAAATTCATACCAACAACATGTTTTGGTTACTGGTTAGAGGATGATGAAGCACATCTGGTGTGATGGAAGCTGCAGAACCAGCTGATTCTTTGTGCACCGGTCCTCGAGAGTAAAAGCTTTCATATTAAATACAATGCTCTTTTCAAATCCTAATATAAAAACACTCTGTAGTGCAGCTTTATGGCTAAACATTTTTGTGTGTCCTTGTTTTGTGTTGGTGTGGCTTTGATATGCACAAAAAAGTGACAAATAATAAACAGCTCAAAAGACAAACTCATATTTTCTTGCCATTAAGAAATGGGCTTCATTTTACTGAAATGTAAAACATTTAAGAGGCTGTAAGTGTCTTTGTGAATCATTATTAGCTTGTCAGACTGCTGTCAGGCTGAATCAGGAGGTGCAGCTTATCACACATTGCAGAGAAAGTTTCTGCAGCATCTGAGTCAACCATGCAAATGTCAGAGTCGCTTCAACAAAAGAAAGAAGGAAAAGAAACACGGAGCCCTATAAAAAGGCTCAGCCCTATTTTAAGCCTTTGCTATGACAGAAAATATTTTGAGATATCTATCAAAAGCTCATTACCACTTTACACTGGTAAATCGAAACCATCTTGTTTCTGACCGAATCCTTTTAACTTATTGTGTTAGTCAGTAATTCAGCCTGATTAACCTTGATATTCATGCAGGGTCAAAGCAGCTCTAACAATCAACTAAATGTGCATCTTGATCCACTCTGCTGCCTGCTGCTGCAATTAGGTGCAAGTGAATGCATTTGCAAAATAAGATAGGATTAGGTGCTCAAGGCAGGGTAAGGGTGCTCTAATGGTCGATGAGTTTCTTACACTCCCTTTACCCTTCCACACCTCTGAGCATGCACACCGCAAAAATATTTACATCAAGTGCTAATCCTACATCTGCTCAATAATTTTCTTCTGCTCAAATAGTAGGATACTATCAGAGAGTCCTTCAAAGAATAATAATAACAGTTCTGGATCTTCCAGCCCATTAGCTGCAAATCAGGCATACTTTGCATCACTGGCTGTTCTCCAGATTGTAGATTGATTTCCCATCGTCTTGGCAGCCATTATTTTCCATTCATTTCAGTGCACTACGAAAATAAGCTTAAATAGATTTGAAACTTGCAGGACACGAGTAATCCATCACAGCGAGCAGCATGCTGCCTTTGATTTTGTCAATGATACATTTGCATCACAAGCTGCTAAAGACTGTTTTTAAGAAATGCCCCATTTGTGTGCTCAAGGACGAGAGACATCTCACATTTGACATGTCGACTGTCAAACCGGAGATGACGTTAATCGCACTGCAGACCGAAACTCAACCGGTAATTATTATTATTATTTGATGGTTTTTCAAGCAAATATCAAAACTAAAATATCTTCTGGTTTTGGTTTTCTCCAAAACCTTCACGCATATCAGCTCTGAATCAAGTGAAGCAGTGTGTTTATAAAAGACAGATGAAACTACTGGGTCTCAAAAGTAAGGGTTGCAATAGAGGAGACTGGCAGCCTTTATAATGAGAGGAGTAAACTGATGATGTAACAAAAGTGACATTATTACTGAATGCAAATGGCTGGTTTGAGCATTATCAGGTATGCCTGAACAGGCTTCCTGGTGCTGGACAGTCATGTAAGGAAGAAGCCAATAGTCTTGACCTCTATTTTCTCCCCACCAGGCAAAACATTTTCCACCGTTGTGTTGCTCAGTAATGTTTTTAGAGTGGAATGACATTTAAGCACCTTTTACAGTTAATAAAAACAAACAATTTTAAGCATTCATGGTGCCATAGAGTAGAATCAAATGGACTTGTGTTCTAGAGTGTACATAAATTGCATAAAAAAGTAAAAGTAAAAAATTGCGCATTCCTTTTTAATAGAAAATGTCCTTTAGGGTTTCTGAAGGTCTTTCCAAACATTTTTTATAGTACTGTGGATGCCATTTCATGACCAGTAGCTGATTAATTTCAGAGAAAGGCTTTTTTTCTGCTTAAAAACTTCTACAGAAAAAGTGACTCCTAAAGAGGTGTTAGCTTAAAAACAATGCATACAGTAGATAAATAAGTGAATGATGATGCATCTTTCTGGTCCTGTGTCTGCTTGTGAAGACAGTTTTTTTCTTTCACTTTTAATTTACAGTCATATTCCATAAATTTGATTACGAGTTCTGATGAGACTCCATTGTCAGATTAAAGTACCATTTAGAAATAACAACTTTAAGCAGGTATTAAACATTTTAAAAATTTGATTACGCCCACATTTCTATGTTTACAAAAATTATTTGTATGATGTAATATAATCGTATCTGTGGTTTGTTCATTAGCTTTTGTGTAGTCAATCTATATAATGTGTTTCACTTGGTGAATGGAGTTACTAAAAGAAATTAACTTTTAAATAACCTTTAAATTTATTGAATGGGTCTCTACTGTAGATTATTTTTCAGGCCTGACATTCTTCTTTTGCCTTCTACTTGTTTCCGTTGCTCATTTTTAAGTAAACCTCATACAAGAATCAGAATCAGAAAGTTTTTTTTGCCATATGTGTGAACAGGTTCACAACATTAGGAAATTGCTATGGTACTTTGTGTAAGCATAAAATAAACACTTCTAAGCATGGAATACATAAAAAGAAAAAAAGTTGGATAAACAGATTAATATATACATGAGTGAAGGTTATGATCAGTGCAAAATCACACAGGTGCAAAAACACAATACAGGGTCATGAGACGAACAGTCTTGGGTTATTGTTCATGAGTCCAACAGCAGAGGGGAAGAAACTGTTCTTATGGTGAGAGGTTTTAGTCCAAATGGGCCGGAATCTCCTGCCTGAGGGGAGCAGATCAAAAAGTCTGTATGGGTGAGAAGGGTCAGCTGTGATCCGACCTGCACGCCCAAGTCATGATTAGGTTCAAATAGAGGACAGATAATGACTACAAGAGCAGGCAATGACAACAAAACAACAACAAAAGGAAAAACACCAGGAACCCTGAAGAACAACTGATCAAGATTATTTTTGATTAGAGAAACGTCTGAGTACTTGGAAGGAAAATATAAAGAAATGAGAGGTGAAAAGTTTTAGACCCACTGCTATTGTTTTGTTTTTGCTTTTGACTTTGATACAGACACATCTGTCTGTAGGCTTGTTGCTTTGTTGTTGTTTTTCTTGGTTTTATAAAGGTTAGGTCAAAAGTTGGATTGGGATCCCAATCATGGTTCAGTGTGGGGGTCCCTGACTAAACTCCATCGATTACTGTTGTTGGTGTAGGCTACAGTCTGTAGTGTCACTGAAATGCTAGTGATTTTATTTTTGACGCTCAAAGTGTCAACACATGACCGATACCAAATTGAAAATTGTTACCATCATTGTATTAAAATGGAGAACAATATGTATTATTGAGAATATTATCAGAAGGAGCAAAAGTTCCATGACATGTGTTTTAGTTTGATCAGAAACATTTTCAGAAATAGATGACAAAGCTTTAAGCAACACATTGTCAAGATATTACACAAGCTATCTTAATCTTATTAACAAACTGCAGTATCCAGAATGTCACTTGTGAATTAGTAAGTGTAATACTGATAAAAAATTATCAGATTTGGATTCGGATTAAGATATCTCTTCGATAAACACTTAATCTTGAATGACTCAGATCAAATTAGAGGGGAAAAAAACACTGGTTCAGACTTCTGATGTCATTAGATTTAAAGTAAGTGGTTAATTTTCTGTAACTTTTAATATAGGATATTTACTAACCTTATAGCTACATGATATGTTTACCTTGAACAATTCCTCAGCAGAATCAAGTAGTTTTCTGATACCTCTATTCTAGCTAAACTAAGAGCATCATTTGGGGAATCGGAACTCCTATTGCGTTCCATTGCAGTGCATGTGGGATACACAGAGGTAATGCAATTACTCAACCTTGTCAACCCTGTTTTCTCGTTGCATGTCTGTATGAGCTGATAATGAGAAGGATTGCCTATCTCTACCTCTAATTAGACAGTCTCTTTAAATCTTCGTATATCCTGTTGTCCGTTTCCCGCAGGAATAAATCACGTTTCCTTCATTCGTCTTCTGGCAGCCTTGGCACCTGCTTTGAGGACAACAAATCAGTAAACTTAACAGCATAAATAGGCTGTTCACATGCTTTAAATAACCACTGTGTCCCTCTAACTTACAATGCGCTATATTAACTGAAACACCAGAGGTAGTCCTTGATATACAGCTATTTGTCATTTTATTTGTGAATATTCAGCTAAAGTAATGTGTTACCACATCACTAAGACACACTCGCTGTGCAATGCCACTTAGATTTAAAAGTAGTTTTACAGTAAAAGAGAAAAAATGATTGGAAATTCCCTATTCATTTTTTAATAAATCATACAATTTTCAGTTTAATTTAATTTAATTCAGTTTATTTATAGTGCAGATTCACAACAGATGTCATCTTAAGGCACTTTACAAGAAAAGCCATTTCAGTAAAATCGTACAAACATTCCAATTAGTTTAAAGTTTTAGTTAGTTTCCTAAGTTTAGTTAGTTTTCCTAAGGAATCCCAGCAGATTGCATCTAGTCATTGACTTGAGGTTGCACCCCATTGATGCAGACTTCCAACCACAGCAATCCCTCAGCAATCTGTCATACCCAACAAGCATGTAGCCACAGTGGAGAGGAAAAACTCCCCTTTAACAGGAAGAAACCTCCAGCAGAACCAGGCTCAGTACAAACAGCCATCTGCCACGACCGTCTGGGGGTTTGAGAAGACAGAGCAGAGACACAGAAAGATCAGAAGATCTGATAAAAGAATACTTCTATATTAAAGAAAGTAAAAAGTTTCAGCACTTTTAAATGATGTTTTTTGGAAAATATGGCAATAGATAATCTTAATCAGATCTTCTGTCGTTTCTTTAAAGTAAAGGTAAAAAACTTAAATCTCTGTGGGGGAAAAAGTAAAATGTGGTATTTAAAAAAAATTTCAATTACTTTATTAACAAACTGCATCCTGGTTTCTTTCATGTTCATAACGTAACATTTCACTCTCCACCTCCAGCTAATCTGAGGGGTTTGAAGTACAATCCTTTTACCATGAGTCATCCCCTAATTCAACATTATCTTTAAAAGGTACATTCCACCCATTTAAAGCTCTCAGTAAGTATGGCTCTTTGATAAAGTTTCCAGGCTTATCCATCTTCATTTTCTGCTGGATCTGACAATGAGAAAAGCGCACCAAATCTTTATCTGTCCATCTGTTCTCTTCTGCTTGTCTGAGATGGGTTCACAGATTGACATCATTCAGTGTGTGAGGTAAGTGCAATGGGCTGTATGTTATGTTTCTGGTTTAAAATTTATGTATATTTGAAGGGTATATTATAAGGTGCACCTTGCTTGTGGCAGGTTAGACCCCCTTTTGCCATCAGAACCTTCATTTGTAACATAGATTCAACAAAGTGTCGGAAACATTGTTCAGAGGTTTTGGTCCATATTGCCATGTTATCATTACAAAAAACTGCACATTAGTCAACTGCATATTAAAGATGACAATCCCAAATAGGGCTTTATTGGACTGACACCAGTTAACTGTGGAGACCATTGGAGTAGAGAAAACTCATCATCATGTTCATGAAACCACTTTGAGATGACTTAAACTTTTTGACATGATTCTTTATCCTGCTAAAAGAAACTATCAGACAATGTGTACACTGACATCAGAAATGGCCATGGTAAGCATCAAACCTCAGGAAGGCTGTTGTGTTTAAACATTGCTTGGCTGGTACTAACGATCACAAATAAATATCCCCCGCACCATTTCACCACCATCACCAGTGCGAACCACTGATAGAAGGCAGAGTGGATCCATGCTTGAATGTTGTTTTGCCCAATTTCCCCCCTAACCTCTGAATACTGTGGCTAAAACTGAGACTCATCAGATCAGATAACACTTGTTAAAATATTTTGTCCAGTTTAATGAGTCTGTGTGAATTGTAGTCTAAGTTTCCTGTTCTTAGCTGACAGAAGCAACACATAGTGTGCTGCTGCAGCCTATTTGCTTCAAGATTTGACATATTGTACTTTACTTTGAACAAGTGTACCGGATAAATGGCTTGTGATTATAGTCCCTCCAACAGGTGCTGGGTCTGCACTGGGGTCACCACTCAGTGAAACATGAGGTGTCTTGGAGAAATCCTGATGGGGCCCCCAAAGCCCATCTGCAGCAGCTCCTACTCTGAGTCCCTGATTTTACGACTGAGCCCAGCCGCCAAATGGGAGAAGCTTCTTTTATCAATTCGTATCAACTAATTTATCTGGCCATGTTCCGTATCTAATGACCATGGGTGAGGGTCAGAACATGGACTGAACTGTAACTCAACAGAATTCCCATCTTGTACTCCCTCCTATGATCCTTCATGAGCAATACATCAAGATTCTTGATCTCTTCCTGTTGTGGATAAGAACTTTTTCCATGAATGTCTCAAGCTGTCTGGTGCTGAAGTGACCTGTATTCGGAAGCCCTGTGAGGTTAGGCGGCCTTCCTTTCAAAGCAGAAGAAAGGTAATGACGCCTGGTAGCAGCAAGCAAACAATATCAAAATAGTTGACAGCAGAATCGAGCGCAGCAGCGAGAAGTACTGATCACTAGCAGCTGCAGCACCACCAGTAGCGCTTACAAAGATCTTCTATTAAGGGAAGATGCCTCACTCATGTACACAGGCAGACACAAGGGAGGATCATTGACAATGGCTGCTTTTGGAGTAAAAAAACAAACGTTCTGGCCACTGATCTAGAACAGACCGGTCGTTATAGAAAACTCCCAAACCTCGCTATGGCGAGTCTGCCCCCAAAATAATCTTAGCTTTTAAATTGTGTATAGTATGATGTATAGTATGAATATTTACATAGAAAGGGTGTCAAAAAAGGCAGATTTGACCCGGAAGTATGTAATGCACTGCCAATGGGATATAAAATTGCAAAGGGGTTTCATAAAAACAAAATGAACCACGACCCCCCCAGCTAAATTGCCCTGGCGCAGTGTCTGAGTGGGGGCACCCTTAGTCACCTTGATGTTTATACATTTTTAAGCTCTCTGGGGAGTATTAAACATTTATTCTATCAAGGATTGTTACAGAAGAAACAATCATAATCTGCATAATCAAACGACGAACCATTAAACTCCTTGTTGCGACATATTGACCCCAAACTTTGAACGAAGTGCCAAATTAATTCTAGTCAGTTTTTGTTTAAGCACAGTTGAAAATATATTTTAATTTCCAGAAGACTCTTAGCTAAATTTACAATTCATGGGATGCAATGAAAGATCTGTTGAATCCTGAACTCTAACAAAAGCCTCCCCAGGCAGTTTTCCTTCAGGTGCTGAACAAAAAAAGACAATTTTCACAATGATGTTCATTCAGTCCTCTTCCAATGTAATTTCCCTGTCTTGCAATTTTTATTTTTGTGAGGACAAGGATCCTGCTTGATGCATATTTTTTCACAAATGAATACAGGGACAACAGCAGCAGAATCAGATTCAGACTTTGCCCACTGCCTGTGAAAAAGTCAGCAGGGGATTCACCACAAGACAAGTCCTCACAGTTGGGAATTTTTTAGGCAGCTCCAGAAAGACATGTAAGGACATGATGCCAAACATCCCCAGAAAATCAAAGTTCTCTTTATCACAAATAACAGAGAAAACCTGCAAGTACCTGTTTTTTTTCTTACGTAAATAATTGACGTTAGATAGACTACGAATGAACAGCTTACAGATTCACGAGAAAAGGAAGAAAACACATTTTATTTGATTTTAACATTTCATTTGAAATTGGTATAAAGAATGGAACTTGTCTTGGCTACAAACCATGCAAGGGAATTCTATCAGAATAGAAACTTTTTTATGATGTAATGGGATTTTTGCTAACTCAGTCTGGCACGTTAAAAAGCTAATAAAAACAATGTTTACTCTTAACAATTCAACCAAAAAGTATTAAATCTTCATCTATGCATTAAAGATGTGATATTAAAACTTTTGTTATAAAAATTTTTCTCTTTAGGGTTTTTTTTCAGGAATCAACAGAGTACCTGTATGGAGGTATGTACTTGGAATAGCCCAATCGAGTCACTCAGCAGGAGCTGTGGTTACATAGTGCTGATTGGCTGTAATTCAGAGGGAAATGAGCAGACATCGCTAAACATTCAGCTTTGTAAAAATAAAAAAAAGTTGCTGGCGAAGCAGTTTATAACAACATAGCAAACAAAAACACAGCAACAAGCCCTGTTTCATCCATGTGGATCTCTTGTTATTTCTGATACTCTGGGCGCCTTTCTGCGCTGATCGGGGACACTACTCGCTGCTGAAACAACTATGATATGCAGATGTCTTTAATTGATTCCTTAAAGGGCCGATTGTGAATGGATTTGTGTATGCACAATGGCTGAGAGGAGCCAGCCAACATATTACCCTGAAGTTCCGATAGTGGAAACGCGCCTATTTACTTTACACACTTTGCTCTTAGTACCTACTGAACAACACAGCCTACATGAGTACTGTTGCTGACCATGTCGATCCCTTTATAACCCCACAGTACCCATCAATGAACAGCTTTTCTTCCAGACGGATAATGCACAGTCCACCTCCAGAACCAACCTAATTTTACCCTAGTGTTTGTTTCTATTGTTCTTGATAAAAATTCAGAGGGCTATTTTCCTTTCAATTTTAATTTTGTAAGATTTAGTCTAACCTACATCACTCAACCAATGGGTAACTGGCGTTTGAGATACACTACATAGCCAAACGCATTGGGTAACCCATCCAAATGAAAAATTTACAATGTGACAATCACTTCCACATGTGTATGTAACCCAAGACCCAGGCATGCAGTCCACAAACTTGTGTGGTATTTGTGCTTTTGTGAAATAGTGGGTCACTCTCAGGGACTCAGTGAATTCCAGTGTGGTATTAGTAGAGGATGCCACCTGTGCATGGCCTCTAGGGATGAAATTCCCCCACTACTTAATGTTCCAAGAGTCAACTGCTTGTCGTATTATTACAAAATGGATGATATTGAGTATAACAACAAGTCAGCCTCAAAGGTGAAGGCAAGGTCACACCACAGAGCAGGCCAGGGGATGGTGAGTCACATAGCATTCAGATCTTGTTATTTTCTGCAGTCAGTAGATACAGACCTCCAAACTTCATGTGGCCTTTTCGTACAGCGTAAGAACAGTGCATAGAGAGTTTCATTGGATGGGTCTACATGGCTGAGTAGCTAAATCTAAGCCACAAGTGCAATGCAAAGCACCACATAGTACTGCACAGTACCCTGCCAGTGAACTCTAGAGCAGTGGGAATGAGTTTTCAGGAGGGATGAATCATGCCTCTCTGTCTGAAAAACCAACAGAAAGCTTTGGGTTTTGCAGATGCCAGGAGATCAGCACTTGCCTTGACAGCATGGTACCAAGTCCAAAGTTTGATTTTTGACATTTCGGACAATTTCATGCTCCCAGTTTTGTGGGAACAGTTGGGGTGACCCTTCCGGTACCAATATGACTGCCAGAGGTAAGAGTAAGGTTCACAAAGATACAGTATGGACGTGGATTGGGCTAAACAGATTCCTGACCTAATTACAATAAAATTGAGTGTGAGCCCAGCCTGTTCTTCCGACATTATTGTCTGACCTGATAAATATTCTTCTGGATAAATGGTAAAAGATTCCCATAAACACACAACCTTGTAGAAAGCCTTCCCAGAAGAGCTGAAGATGGAGGGTCAATACCATATTAAAGCCAGTGGATTAAGAATGGGATATCAATCATTCATATGTCTGTGAGGGTAGATATCCAAATACTTTTTACATACAAATCACTAGTCATCCTATACTGGAGAATTAGCTAAACATGTTCTCTTTCACATTTTATTTTATATCTACACTTTTTAAGTCAGCTTGTTGGGCATATTTCAAGCAAGACAAGTGCATTGTGACATGCAGCCCCCTCCAGATGATTTCTGAGCTTCTGTGCACATAAAACAGCCGTGTTTCATAAATTTGAGCCTGGAGAAACAAACAATGAAAGCACACCCCTGCCGAGCTTCTCTATCATGGTTTATAAAGACAGCAACATGGCTGGAGGCACAAAAAGAAATGTAGAGTTCTGATCTTCACCATCAGAATCCAATACTCAATATGTCCTTCAGCCATTGCCGTATTGCTTCTGTACCATAAAAGCATGTTTCTTTCCTTTAACTGGAGTAAATGTGGCATGTGAATGTGATCCAAAAGCAATAAATGTAATATTTTCCAGTGGTTCAGATTTACAAAGCAAGGTGAACGTTAAGGTCTGCATGCACACTCGCTGAGGAAGAAAAAAAATAACTTCACTTGTTCCTTCCTTTGGAGCTCTGACCTTCACTGTGATGAGTTTGAAACCAGAAGGCTGTTTGCACAATTATTTGCTGATGATTATTTGTGTTCTGTGCGGAGTTAAAAACGTCTACAAACAAAGAAACCAATTCTGGTGCAATACGAGTGATGTGAAGTGGAGACACGAAAATGCTACATTTTTACAGCGCATAGAAAACATAGTTGGTTTCATTTTTAAATCATTGATTTGGTCTTTTCTTCTGGGATAATGGAAAGAAAAAGGGGCACCTTAAATCTGTGTTTTTATACTTCCTAAAATATGTCTGAAGGAAGCTTTAAAAGAAGACTTCTCAAACTTGGTTGTTAAATTTCAACTTCTTTAAACTGGCCTCCTTTGACAGCCGTAGAAGGACTCTCTAAGTGTTTTTCACCCATTTACACTTCTAAGGAATTTTTCCCAAAGACAATTGTGTGAACTGGGGCTTTGTTTGCAGTCTGGATGCATGATAATCTCATGCTTCTTGTTCCACTGAAATCTCGTGGCTGTTTACATGTCGCCTCCTCCTTTTATTATTGAAACAAAAATGTTATCATGACCGTCGTTGGAGCCTGTCCAGATCCCCTCAAAAATGGGACATGTTATAACCTAACACAATTTTCATGAACGTCATATTGCATTACCTCTGCTAAATCTCCCTTCCCGGGGGTGCAATATCTGTTCTGTGACATGTTTTAACTGCTGAGGCCCTCCCATAGCCTTCGGGCACTGTTTCTCTGTCCAAACAAGGTGCTCTTGCTGAGACTAGCCCCATGCTTCTTGTAAAGGGTGAGAGGTCAGCTCGCTCACGTTTTTAGAACCCTGACAGCTGATATCCTCTCCATTTTAGGCCAAGAGACCTCTGTTTTCCTTGCCATCACAGCACAAATTCATTCATCAGAGTTTTTTGAGTCATGAATCCCTGCTTTCATAGTGGCCGACATTCAGTCAACCACAAGTAACAAGTCCTTTAAAATATAAGCAAACAAAATTAAAGGCCAAGGGTTAGGCAGCAGAATTATAATCGTGAGATCCTGCAAATGTTTTCCACAAGTCAGGATTTCTACTAGGTTTTATATGTATTGATAATGATTCCGTGGCTTAAAAAAGTGTTAAATATGGCCAGATTTTCTATATTTGATTTTAAAACATTATTTGCTTCCCAAAATATTTGTTATGTTTTTCTTTCATACTTTTATTTTCAATCATCAAACAACTTTTAACAACATAAAGCTAACCTGATTAAATACAAAAAGCGGTTTAAATGAGGATTTTATTCCAAGAACGATTTAAATCAAAATGGCCACATCTAAAAATCGAATATCCCCCCTTTTAAAGTCATGAACTAGCTTTATGTTACTATATTTTCTGCTTTAGTTTCACTCACCACATCCAGGACTAATTACTACCTAGCCTGTAGTATCAAGAAATTACAAAAATAGAAACTGTCAGGCAACATGAAGTAGGCAAAAAAAAAAAAAAAAAAGTAGTAGAGGATGCCCTAATCTAATGAAAAAGAAAACGATGAAGACATTAATTGACAAATGTCGGCATGGAATAGTTACACAGCAATTTCTATTTCTGCCAGTAGAGAACAGTCAGTAGATTTACATGTCCATCTACATCGAGCAACAGCAGCAATTCACAATTTCTGAAATTTAAACTTGCGACTGACACCTGTGGCCAAAAAACGGAACTGCTCTTCCTTTCTGCTCGCTCTCGCAGCGCGCGCTCGTACGCCGGTCGCACTCAATCTTCGATCTTTTTCGGGCACTTGTCAGGGGTTTAACTTTTTTAGTCTTATGTGGAGTTACTGTTGGTGTCATAGTTGTCCTTGGTCTCTTCTGTGTATTCCCACAATCCATTGAACTGCTTGCGAGTGCTGACTAGCGGTGGTGGCAGAGTTATCTTAAACATTTAACATGAACGCGCTTGACGTCACATCCGCAGACAGCGCGGGAAAATCCGACCTGACAGACATATAAAATATTGAATACAGGCTTATAGGTGCACCCACTGTGAGCTGCCAAGGTGTCAGTATGCTCATCAGGAGATGTTTGAGTCATAAATGGTCAAATAAAAAGGCTATTGTTACGTTTATTTTGGGGGAAAAGTTGCATATAGCCCCTTTAATACCTCAATCAGAATGGTAGTCTTTTTCCCAGTTTACATGTTACTCAGAAAATTGAATTATTGAATGAAGTCCATTCGACTCCGTTCAACTCCACTTCCAGTTGGCTGCAGTGAAGCAGACTGAGTAAAACCAGGATATGCACAGTAAGCGAATAAATGGACAACAACAATGCTACAGCACAGTACATTTCATAAGTACTGTGTTGTTTGATTGTGTTAAACTTGTTGTTACTGTTGTGTTCTTGTTGTATTCCCGCTTCCGCTGTCTCGTAACTTCCAGAAGGGGGAGTGCATAGGATGGTAAACTTGACTAAGCTGGGGGAAGCTGTTTACCTACAGTAAAATTCGGCTTTCTAACCGCAATATCTGGGTGTTTTAGCTCGATTAAGAGAAGGGCAGTCCTGTTCGACTTCAGCTGGACTAAGGTGTATACATGCATTTTCAAAAGTCCGATTTCAATCGGGCTAAGGCAATAATTTGATTTTCTCTTACTGCATGTAAACGCACAGAGTCAGAGGCATAACCCACAAATGGGGAAAAAAACATGGAACAGTGGAGAACTTCCTAGAAGCCTCTCAAAATTACTGAGAGCAGCACTTAGGAGATCACAAAAGGCAAGGCAAGGCAAGGCAATTTTATTTGTATAGCACACTTTCAACAGCAGGGTAATTCAAGGTGCTTTGCAGAGAACAACACCTAAAGCACTACAGGCCTCAGGGCTTGAGCTAAGATAGTCATTGTTTACACTAGACAAATTGGGTAAAAATATCATCCATGATCCATGACTTCAACCAAGTCAGGAGATGCTGCTACCCCCTTTGCCTCCCCCTCCCACTTGTCTGTCTCCAAAAGTCAGGTGAAGAGGCAGCTGGAGAAACTGAACCGGAACAAGGCTGCAGGTCCAGATGGTGTCAGCCCCAGAGTCCTGAAGGCCTGTGCAGAGCAGCTCTTTGGGATTCTGCAGCACCTCTTCAACCTTAGCCTAACCCAGGAGAAGGTTCCAGTGTTGTGGAAGACATCCTGCCTTGTTCCAGTACCCAAAAGAACTCACCCATCAGTCATCAATGACTATAGACCTGTTGCCCTGACATCCCACATCATGAAGGTCCTGGAGAGACTCCTGTTGGCACCCTTGAGTAAGCAAACAAGAACGTATCAGGACCCACTGCAGTTTGCTTATCGCTATGGAATTGGAGTTGAAGATGCCATCACACACCTACTTCAACCAACCCACTGTCATCTGGACAAAGCAGGCAGCACTGTGAGGATCATGATCTTTGATTTCTCCAGTGCATTTAACACAATTCAGCCTGATTTGCTTCATGTGGAAAATCTGGAGATGATGATGCAAAGAAGGATTCTTCATAAAATCAAAAAAATTATGGACAACCCTGAGCATCTTCTTCATGAGACAGTCATACAACAACAGAGCGTTTTCAGTGGGAGGCTTCTTCAGTTTCCCTGCAATACAGACCGCTACAGGAAATCCTTCCTGCCCACAGCCATCATCATCTACAAGAACTCCTTAAAGAATTAATTATATGAGCTATACCAACACTTAATTTCCCTCTGGGATCAATAAAGTATTTTTGAATTTGAATTTGAATGATTATTGTAAAATTTGGGAAAACCATAGTAGTATTACATAGTGGTAGTGTGATGCCCTGAGGCTGACCAACGGGCTGTAACTGATGAAAACATGAATTTTGCTCCCTTATCACAAAATCCTGAAGGAGAATATCTTGCCTTCAGTTTGTGACCTTAACCTTAAGCAAACTTGGATTTTGCAAAAAAAACTAAAATCCAAAGCACACCAGCAAGTGGCATCTCCAAACGACTCAAATGAAACAAAATGAAGGTTTTGCAGTGTGGCATAGTCAAAAGTCCATGTTAAATCTGAATGAGATGCTGTGGCATTGTCCTAAATAGGGTGTTCTTGCTCAAAATGCTTCCAATGCGGCAGAATTAAAACAATTACGCAAAAAAATAAGAGTTCAAATTTAGTCGACTGTGATTTAAAAGATGCATATTCTTAATGGCAGTTGTTGGCACCAATGATGAGGCAACCAGTTTTTAGGTTTTGTTTTTCTCTTTTTAATTTAACTTACATGGCTTTGTATTTTACTTAATAAACTAAATCACCTTTTGAAAACTGAATTTTTATTATTATTCAAGTTATATTTGTCTGATATTTAAATTAGTAGTACAGCATTTTTATTTTATTTTAGTTTTTTGTGACCTTCATCTCTTAAACAATAACAAATAAAAAAAAAAAAATTTTAAACTCCAAGAACTACACAGCCTTTGAGACTCTGTTACTGACAGTTGAAGTCATGTGTTTTTGGTTGCGATTCTTGACTAGTCAGTGAGGATCCCACAAAACATTTACAAGATCTTGCAAAAACGCATTTGTTTTTCCTTCAGGCTTTTGTTAACCCTTTAGCCTGCAGTAAAAAAAACATATTTGCTGGGATGATTACAGGGCATTTGAAATATTAAGAGGAAGATGCTTTTAAAGTCAGAGAAAGAAATATTTGCCATGACTCATTTACCCTCAACCTCACTCATTTCCATTTCCATGAGTTCATAAATAATGAAACTTCTTAAAGATTTTTTATTTTTTATGCTCCTTCAAACCAGCGGAGAATTAAAGGGCTGAGAGCAGTCTTTGCATTCTGATTCCATGACATGGAGACCAATTAAAAGTCACCGGTGTTGTTTCGAGGCTGCAGGGCATAGACAGACTGACACCCTCGGTGCAAAACAGCATACTCAAGTGAAAACGAACCAGGAGTCTTTAAAGCAAAATTACTCTTCTCGTACATCATTAGTCTGCGATGTTTAGTTCTCTCTGTTAGGTGTTTTGTGATCAAAGCATCAATTTACATTTGATATTTTGCACTCGCCTTCATCACGTCCCTCTTATTTGAACCTCACGTAATGTTTTCCCACTTTTCAAGTCATGCTTCCTGCATTCTTGACTGAATTTGTCCAGACCTGCTGCATGCCTTGCTTAAATATTTGGAGCCATAAAATGAGAAAATTTATATTAGCCTACAGTTACAAAAAAAGTCAGTACATAATAACACTGGTATGTTCAGATAGCACAAACTTAAGTTAACCTCCAAATATCTCCAAGGTTTTCACGACACATTATGGTTTTTGGTAGCAGCACATCTAGTAAATGCAAATTAGTTTGCAAATTACAGTAATTATTTTGCGAATGCTGCATGGGTACCTTCAGGACAAATGCTAGAGCAAAAGGGAAAATGGCAAAAGGTTAGCAAATGATTGGGTAAAAACTGTTTCTCCATATATTGGCTCTGCAAAAACAAATCATTGTGTAAAACTAATGTGATTTTGGATAATCAAAATACGAGAAATAGAAGAGGGAAACAAAACAATTACCTAACTTAATTCTGTTACTCATCTCATTTTGCTAGTATCTTTTTTTTAAGACAACATCCTATTATTTTTTACTGTATGATCGGGAAAGTTGAAGGTCCGAAGCTGATATATGTTTCTACCATCAAATGAAAAGTTCTTACATCAGTGTTGCCAGACTGCAGCTGCAACAACAATTGCCCGTTGTCTGAAAACATCAATTACTCATCCATACATCAGTTCTCAGCAGTTTATCTGAGGTTAGGTCATGGTGGCAGCCGTGCCATCCAGATGTCCTCCTGGGATCCTGGAGCAAAAGAACTAACCTGATTTATCCTGTTTTTCCTTATTTATTCACTCAAGGTAACAATGATGTATGAAGGTTTCAACATAGATCGATTGCTGGATGGAATGTTTTCCCTTCTGGCTCAACATGATCTCATACTATATTCTCATCACCGCTGCATCTGTCCACTTGTGAATCACCTGCTTTATTCTGGTGCTTGTGAGCAAGACTCTAAAGGACATGCTCCCTGCTTGAGGCTGCAACTCACTCCCAGCCCACTGAGAGACATCCACTATTTTGGCCTCAGGAGAAGCCATTTCTCATATGGGGACCCTCCATGACTACTAACTGCCCCGATGCCTGCTGAAGGTCATGGTTGAAAAAGAAACCACCAGCTGTGCGAGTCATCTTTTTTTCCCTCCAGCATTGGTAGCCTAAAGACCTGCTAGCAGCTCTGTGTCATTAATATTTGAACCATATTTTGTCCTATTTTATTCAGTTGTCACCAAAGCAATTCATCAGGACTAAAGTAGACTGAAAAAAACAGACATTACAGCTCTGTGACCTCTTACAGGAAAATAAAGGTCCTAGATTTTCACAATAAATATTTGCCAATTATTTATAACTTTGCTTTGATACACACATTTTTTAAAATCTTTGTTTATTTGGTCTAAAAAAACCATGTGAATTAAAACAAGGTGTTGAGATTTTAGATTTAACAGTAGACGCTATGTACTTCCTTGCATCCGTTTGAGAGCTTTGCTAACATTTTCATTGCACTTGAAACCTCGTGTGTTGAGTTAATGACAATAAAGGAATTCTTGAATCATGAATTCTGTTTCCCAACCTTTCCTTGAGGAGAAGTCTACATAGGACCACTAAGCATAATCGAGTCAGCATTTTTGAATCTAGTTGACAGTTTCATGCTATGGTGGTAACTCACTGTGCTAATCCTATTACTTATTACTCATATAAACTGAAGTCAATCCTGCTGTTGACAGATTTTCCAAGTAGGAGCAAATTTCATGGAGACAGTAAAAGTTTTTTCCCCTGTTCCCTGTTAAATTTACTTTTTGTTTACATCTCTACTAAAAATATTTTGTCCACTATATAGGCAGTTCTTTTTTATTTTTTTTTCTGTCTGTGTAACATAAGCCAACAAATTGCTCAATTTGTTAAGGGTAAATGATCCGTTAAAATTTGAAAGGTGTGCAGTTTCTCTCTGTATTTTCCTATTCTCCTCAAGCAGCATGTTGAGATGCCTTTTTTAGCTCAAAAATCTGAACATGTTGTTTTAATGTTAAATAAGTTTTTTTAATGGCTGTTTATGTGATAAAATAACTCAGAAAGTGGCCCATCGAGGAACAGATTCCCTCTTTATGGTTATGTCTTTAAGTTACTGGCTATGCTGACAGCACAAATAGTTTTTTTGTGATTCTGTGACATTTATTGAACAAAGCACATTAATTTATGATTGTTAGAGTCTCAGTTTCTATTTTTGTCTAGGGTTTGGTGATGTCTTAATTTTTTTCTGTTAGGTTTTCTTGAGTTATTTGTGTGTTTTTGGAAGCTCTTGGTTGTTCAGTTGAATTGTGTTTTCTGTTTCTACTTTGTGATGTCCTCAGTTACCTTTGTTCCCTACCTTTCCATTTCAACATCTGCTCCAGATTGTAATTAGAACACCTGTATTGACTCAATAATCCCTCCAACTAGTTCTTATTTTCCCAGGTTGCTTCAATTTAATGTCACATCCTCTTTTTACTCCAGCCTAACCATCTGCACTGGTTTTGTGGTGGCTTTGCCTTGTGTTCTCTGAGCTTCTGTTTGTTTAAGGGTTGTTTTCTTTCCTCTCCCTCCTGTCTGTCTATAGCCCCCTTTGCATTTAAGTCCTTTCTCATCATCCATGTGACATTTTGACTGCGAATAGATTTTTGTAGTTCTTAAAAATGTGTTTCGTTTAGCCATGAGGCTAAGAAATTAAAGTGATTCTACACTGAAATAAGTGGTATCCCATCTGTATGTGAACCTTATTAGAATGGTGTTTAATAAATTACATTATTATATTATTATATTTGGTCCCCTTTCACAACTTATGTAATGGGATCTTAAAATAAGCAAGACTGATTTTGGGAGATGATCATCATTATTCAGAGACCATATATACCTCACACAGGCACTACTGACACAAAATCATTCAAAATGCTAAGCAAATGTTGCAGCAGTAACTTGATAAGGATATTATTTAGGTGTGTTGTCTTTGTATTCAAATCTTCTCAGCTAGTAGTTGTATACATAACAGCATATTTGATAAACATGAGCCATGCAGTTGCCTACAGTAACTGTATCACTTCTTTCAACACCCGTACTTCATTTATTCAAAGTTTATTACCAAAAACAAAAAAGTTAGATATTTATTTATATTTCCATTCAAACACTTTTCCCCCCATTGCATACTGTTTGGTATATGCACACCGACAATGTACGTCACTGCAGAAAAAGCACAGGTAAAAAAAAAAAAAGTGATGAATAAATGAATTGTTTTTTTATTTTTCAGCTTCAATTTTGGTTTCCTGGGATTCTGCATGCTGAGCAACTGTGATGGTTCACAGGAAGATGGGAATAGAACAGGCACTTTGTCAAAGTGCTTTTTGTGAAAAAGGCGTGTTGTGGATAGAAAACATAGGTAAAGATGATTCTGCATCTTTTTACTAAAGTCAGTTTTGAAGTCGAACAAAGCTTGTGTGAATATCATCACATAACCTGTCTTTAGTTTAACATCAACACAAGTCTGGAAAAGAAACAAGAAAATACATGTTAAATGTTTGTCGTCAAGGGTTAAAACATCACTCTATGAATTTATTTTGTTCACTTCAGAATAATGGCCAGCATTGTGTTCAAAGATGTGTTTTCTCCATTTAAATGTCTGGATTAAAAGTGTATGTTTATTTATTGGATTCACGAAGGAGACCACAATGGTGCTCATGATTTACAGAGAATGCAGAGGCTTCTTCAATTCAAATGTAAATTTGCTGAATGGAGGCTTTTAAACATTTGTTTAGAAAGGAGATGAATTCAGCTTTCCTCCAGTCGTGCATGAAGACGAGATAACCCAAAACTAAAATGAAGAATTTAGAAACTATGCAGGTTTTTTAATTTTAATCTTTTGCTTTCTGTCTTTTTAGTTGTAAATATACATTTAACTCAACCAAAATGCATTTATTTAAAATCCTCACCTGCATTTTCTAGATTCCGCCCTGCAATAGAAAAACAATTAAGACAAGAGTCACTCCTTTACTTTATACATTTTGCAGCAAATTGTAGGAGATAAGGTTTACAGAAAAATGAGAGAAAACATCTCTGGGAGGGCATAAATCTTTAATCAAACGACAGTGACGTGCCTTGCCTCCAGCACTCCTAGTGCCAAGCTGCTGAGCAGATGCAGAGATCTCAGATCTAGCTCCCCCCTCAATTCCCCCCCCCCCCCCCAAAAAAAGAAGAAGATAAATCCCCTTCTCTAGTACAAATGTGTCATGGGAGTAGCTCTGCGTGCACCGAAGCTGCTGTGTTTTTCGGGTTCCCTCCTCAGAAACTCCCACGGGGAATCAGCACTATTTCAGCATTTTTGAAAAGGGTAAGGAACAGGAGGCATCCGAGCACAAGCCTAATCTTTTTGCCTCCAGTTAAATATCTAAAAACAGTCCTGGTATAAACACGCAGACTTGAGTCTGCTTATTAAGTTTACACCAGACTGAACACAATCTGAAAAGAGACAATGACAGTGGGAATGTAAGATTAGTAATATTTAATCCTCTCACATTTTTTTCCCCTTTTTAATTGTAATAAATAATTGATGTGTTTATTGTGCTCATTGATAGCTTTGTAGAGTGTCTCTGCTCTTTAAAGGTTTTATTCAGGCATCTTGGCAGTTTATGGATTTTATGATAAGTGCTCCTTGCAAAACATGCATTACGGCTGTAGTAAGAGGAAGTGAGGAAGTGGTTATTTATGAATGGAACCGATTAATGACAGCCAGAGATGGAAACTTTAGTGAGGTAACCATGCAGTGCATTAGACTGTGGACAGGAATTCATGTGTTATTACTGTAATAAGTGCACCAGCAAGTGCAATTTGTATTGCAGTTTCCACATAAAGTGTTTAATGTACTGACAATGCATTCATCTGGGAAAAAATATTTTGACTATAAGCGCAGGATCTTAGTCACCACTTTTAATCAAGGCAGCACAACAACATGATGAAATATCCACATTAAAATTGTGACATTTCTCAAAAATGCACCTATTAATGTAAGCAACTAGATAAAAGACCGTCTCCCACACACCCGTAAATTTAAACAACACAACATGTCATAATTTCTCTCTGTGGCATTAATAATGACTTCAAAGAGGTTTTGTTGAACTCCCTGAGAGTGTTTGCCTCCAAAATCATATGCATATGCACCCACAGGAGAATGAACACACATACAAAACACATCAACATGAAAGAAAAAAACTGTAAACAAAGGTAGTTTTTTTTTTTTTACAACACAGACATGCACATGAGAATGTGTTCACTTTATATGCACATATACAGCCCTCTCAGTTTACGGGTTATTCTCTAATGACCAGATACAAAGGAACCAAGAGAGGCTGCTTCAGTGTCATGATGCAAAACTTTGTCCTTGTTGAGCTGTTCTCTCAAAAACAAAACAAAACAGACTGACTGAGACAAAGGAAAGAAGCTGCAGCAACAGCAGCAAGACAAAACAGGAAGTCATTGAATGCTTTAACCTTAGAGTGAGAAATCTTTCTCTCACACACTCTATCAGAGAGAAAAATGAGAGTATGTTTTGGGAAATGCTGATGAAGGCATTGGAGATAAATGAAAAGCACTGGATGCAATTCATCACTCTGCATGACTAAATGGAGAATCAAATGTGAGACAGAGTTATATATCCGTATATACTTATACATACTTATCAGCTGTTGTGTCTGTAGGTTGGTTTTACTTTGGTTTGGCTAGACACAGCACATGAACAACTTTATTGAGTCTGTGCTATAAAAATCTTTCTACAGATTTTAACAATCAATCTTTCAAAGGCTTGGAGAAAATGCCAACCACATATAAACACAGTTTATTAAATTATTCATAATGTGAATGATCATGTGATATTTCATTGTTCCAACTATTGACTGCTTGTGTTTTTTCTTACAGCACATGGTGGCCAGAGTGAGCATTGGAGTGGTGTCTTTAGACCTGGAAGAGTCGTGTACTCTCCAGAGAGATCACATTTTTTAAAATGATCTTATTATGTCTGTGAGGGACTGGTGAGGTGGGTATGCCCTGCCTCTTGCCCAATGACTAAAGATAGGCACCAGCTCCCATGTGACCCTTCAGAGAATGCATGAATAAAGCTGATAATAATTGGATCTAGATTCTAAAACACCTTCAGTGTTTTCTAAGTATCCCTTATCTTTTGACCTTTAAATAGTTGTTGCATCTCTTATCCCATATTTTGTGCTCCGTTTAAACAGTGAAGTAAGTTGGGGTAATGTTTTTACTTAAGCATTGTGTATTTTATGGGACCACATTCTTTTGAATTTATGGTTTCTCCAAATGAAAAAAGCTTCTAAAAACTACACATTCAAATCAGTAAAGCTTCTGTTGCTTTATTTGTTTTTCTTCCTCATAGAAAACCCCTGGCTCAATACTTCTTGTGTTTATCTGTGTCTCTTTTCTGCATAGAGCAATTTACATAAATATTGCTGCCATTTCTTTTGTGTACTCCTTTTTCCCCAAATTCAAATTTCATTGAGCCATTTCTGCCATTAACTCTGTCTGCTTTTGTTTGTGTTTTTTACATAGAAAGTACTCCTGTTCCTTAGGAGCTTCTGTGTTTTTAAAAGTATATCCTGATGTCCCAAGCAGGTCACTCATATAGAGCTGGTCTAACTGAAACTTTCTTCCTGTTAAAAGAGGTTCTTCTGTACTACAAACAGAGTGCTTGCTCAGTGGGAGTTGTTTCTGCAAAGACATCAGCTTGATACAATCAGCTGAATTTTTGATATAAACAACATTTTACCAATCAACATTATATCATATTATTTAATAGTATTATATTTTGATAGAAGTGGGCTCTATTTGGTTGAATAGGAATCTATCTATATGACTGGATTAGTCTGCAATTAACTGGATACATTTGGACCAAATAATGTTCTTCCTATTTGGATATGAAATGAAAAAATATTTTACCAGCTTAGGTAGCTGTTTACATGTAGCAATAAAAAAATTAAACATGCTATAGGTATTTATAAATGTAAATTATTATCTAAATTGGACTAATTATAGAATATAGCCTCCATAGAACAATAATTGATATTTAACGTCATGAAGGTGTTGAATACTTTTACATACCCTGTGTTCTACAAAATCTTTTGAAAAGATGGGCCTTTTTCCAAAGCTTCTTCGCATGTTGATGGTTGTTTGCTTTTGTTTAGCATAAATGGTAAAAATATTACCACTTAATAATCATGGAGGAGGACTGTATCAATCTCAATAAAATCTAACGAAGATGAAGTTTGCTGGCAACTATAAACCAGTGAGCAAACACACTGATTACTGCTAATGTAATAAAAATGAGCTGAGAGGAGTTAAACAAAGTCATCACTGCCGCACTCTATTCATGCATCTTCCAGCTGCTGAACATCAGCGTTGGAACTGCTTTTATTACAGAGATTGGAGCATTATTGGTTGTGAGACGTGATAGCATCTCTAATTAGTTTAACCACGAACATTATCATCGCTGATATATTCTGTGGAGATTCATTAATTTACTGTCTTTCAAATTTTACAGACTGTTTTTTTGGTCAGAATGATGTTCCCCGTTCAAACTGTAAAGCCATTTTCTCATTATTCAGAATAATTCTTTATGCTCAAAAATCTTAGAAGCTAAGATCTTTAGGTGTTTAGGATTTTTTATTATTTCATTTTCGCAAGGATTTGATTTTAGTTTTAGAGAATCTTATATGTCAATGTTATAAATTCTGAAATGTAATCTTCAGGAATAACCTTTTTTATAACCATTTGTCTACTGAAAAAAAGGAATCTAAAATACGCTTATGTATTCAGACTCCTACAAACACCCCACCTTTAGCTTGTCAAGCTATAATCTTCCAAATGTGGCAAGGATTCATCTGCCATGCCATCATGGTTATATAGTTTAAAGAAAAAGCCTTGTCATTAATAGATTATCATCTATGCTTGTCACTGTTCTGTGATGCAATCTAAGGGAAGATTTTTCACTCAAGCAGATTATTCAGTGATTAAAATTTTAGGACATTTTGCTTCTTTTTTTTTTAAGTCACAGACTTTTGCGGATCATACATATGAAATATGACAAGCCAAGCTCAGAAACACTGGTTTCCAAAAGTTCTGAGAAATAAATTCATAGGGTGAAATTTCATTGAGTTGCAAAAGCTACTGAAACAGACATACATGAAAAGCACCATCACACAAATGGCAAAGTGAGAAAGATTTATTTATTTATACTTTCTGAAAAATGCTTAAGCCTAAAATGAGCCACAAAGCTTTAGAGCACAAATCAGGGATATTTCTGAGATCTGATATCTGATGTTTAGGGCTGCTCAGCCACCAGTGAGTAGCTGCAGTTACTCTTGGTTAGAACAAAGAGGATGCCATGTTTAGTCTAGTTTTAAACAACAACAGCTGTCCAAACAAAGGACTCATGATTATCCGTGATCTATCCTTCCACATGCACAGGCATGCACCCTCCTGCTAAATCAGTCATTTCACCAGGTAAGGGCACTGTGTTTTTCGAATGTAGGGTAAATTGTAATTTGAATAGTTAAGAATATATCGTTACAGATCTTTCTCCAAAACAAATGGTTTTCTCTGGGTAATCAAAGAAGAAGTAATATTGCATCAGAAATATCACACTATGTCCTATTTCTGAGTGCTGATGGGGTGATGACATAGGCAGTAGATACATTAAGGTTTTAAAAGACTCATAGACCGCTGCAAACATGTTCAGGGCAGAGTCCTGCAATGTCGCTGGTTCCCGTTTCAAGATGGAGCATGCCGAAATATTCCTCCAACTTTGCGGTGACATCGGAATGCTCTCGCTTTCCCTTCATCCAGCTCTGCCAGACAGAGATTTTTCTGCGGCTGGATTTGCGATTCAGGAACGTAGAACACAGGTAAAGCCAGAGACTGTGGACAATATTTCATTTCTGCACAGCAATCTCTGCAACAAATAAATTTCAGCTGTGCAATATTTCAAAGAAATAAAAGGGACATAATTCATTGTGATATAATGGACTGAATATTACCTAAAATGAATGAAAAATTTAATATTGAATATGTTTGAGATTTCTTTCATCAAAGTAAAAAAAAAACAGTCAAAGACGGGAAATAACGCTATCCCAGATTTAGTGTAAATTATAGTACAGTAGAATGAATTATTTGTCTTATTGCGTTGATATATTCCACAGCAGGAATATATTTGATGCAGAGATCACTATTCAGAAACAAAATGTTGTTAACAGTGGGATGGCGAGTTGCGTCAGCGCAATGTTGGGAATTGTTCTCTCATGCTCTTTCCACCAACACAATATAGCAACACGATCCTTTTGAGAGTCTTAACCAAACATTAAAACAATTCTATTTTTGCACTCGCAACCCACCGGCATTAAAGAAAATTCCTCCCGGGCCCGTGACATTTAATTTATATATTTTTCCACCTGTTGAACAACTTTATCCGAGTCACCTGCGGGTACCCACCCTGTTGCAGGATTCTAAACTGTAGATAAAGTTGAAGTTTTTCCACATAGAACGGCAAGGGTTGCAAAGGGAACGCGTTTTATTGTTGCCCATATTCTTCTGGGGCGAGTTCATATAGCCAACATTGTTCTTTGTGCTACGATGTGGATTTCAATGATTCTGCAAGCCAACAACCTAATGATGGTTTTCAGTGCTGTTTGATAAACAAAACACAAGCTTATGGCTTTCAACTTTTATAGATTGAATAAAGATACTATTTCAACACCTTTTTATACACTGCAGTGCATATTGTAATGGAACGTGAAACGGATGAATAGACTATATGAATAATTCATAATAATTGTCCCAAGCAATCTTCAAACCACACTCAAGTTTACGGTTATAGTCCCCAGTAATTTTTAAAACAAACTGACACCTTTGGTGTTAGAAGACAGTGGTAGGGGAGTATTGGACCCCATACCACAACTTGGCCCCTCGTTGTTTACTCAAGGACAGGTATGTACAGTTGGATAGTTTGGGCGAGGCCAGTAACTTACAGTGGCTTGCAAAATTATTCGGCCCCCTTGAATTTTTCCACATTTTGTTACATTACAGCCACAAACATGAATCAGTTTTATTGGAATTCCACGTGAAAGACCAATAACAAGTGGTGTACACGTGAGAAGTGGAACGAAAATCATACATGATTCCAAACATTTTTTACAAATAAATAACTGAAAAGTGGGGTGTGCGTAATTATTCAGCCCCCTGAGTCAATACTTTGCAGGACCACCTTTTGCTGCAATTCCAGCTGCCAGTCTTTTAGGGTATGTCTCTACCAGCTTTGCACATCTAGAGACTGAAATTCTTGCCCATTCTTCTTTGCAAAACAGCTCCAGCTCAGTCAGATTAGATGGACAGCGTTTGTGAACAGCAGTTTTCAGATATTGCCACAGATTCTCGATTGGATTTAGATCTGTACTTTGACTGGGCCATTCTAACACATGGATATGTTTTGTTTTAAACCATTCCATTGTTGCCCTGGCTTTATGTTTAGGGTCGTTGTCCTGCTGGAAGGTGAACCTCCACCTCAGTCTCAAGTCTTTTGCAGACTCCAAGAGGTTTTATTCCAAGATTGCCCTGCATTTGGCTCCATCCATCTTCCTATCAACCCTGACCAGCTTCCCTGTCCCTGCTGAAGAGAAGCACCCCCAGAGCATGATGCTGCCACCACCATATTTGACAGTGGGGATGGTGTGTTCAGAGTGATGTGCAGTGTTAGTTTTCCGCCACACATAGCGTTTTGCATTTTGGCCAAAAAGTTCCATTTTGGTCTCATCTGACCAGAGCACCTTCTTCCACATGTTTGCTGTGTCCCCCACATGGCTTGTGGCAAACTGCAAACGGGACTTCTTATGGTTTTCTTTTAACAATGGCTCTCTTCTTGCCACTCTTCCATTAAGCCCAACTTTGTGCAGTGCACGACTAATAGTTGTCCTATGGACAGATTCCCCCACCTGAGCTGTAGATCTTGGTAGGTTTACAGTTGTGCCATACTCTTTCCATTTCTGAATGATCGCTTGAACAGTGCTCCGTGGGATGTTCAAGGCTTGGGAAATCTTTTTGTAGCCTAAGCCTGCTTTAAATTTCTCACTAACTTTATCCCTGACCTGTCTGGTGTGTTCTCTGGACTTCATGGTGTTGTTGCTCCCAACATTCTCTAAGACAACCTCTGAGGCCGTCACAGGGCAGCTGTATTTGTACTGACATTAGATTACACACAGGTGCACTCTATATAGTCATTAGCACTCATCAGGCAATGTCTATGGGCAACTGACTGCACTCAGACCAAAGGGGGCTGAATAATTACGCACACCCCACTTTCAGTTATTTATTTGCAAAAAATGTTTGGAATCATGTATGATTTTTGTTCCACTTCTCACGTGTACACCACTTTGTATTGGTCTTTCACGTGGAATTCCAATAAAATTGATTCATGTTTGTGGCTGTAATGTGACAAAATGTGGAAAAGTTCAAGAGGGCCAAATACTTTTGCAAGCCACTGTAAATGCAAAAGCAACCAAGAGGTTCGTGATGGTTCTGGACGACCTGAGTCTTTCTTCAAGTTCATGACATCAAATATCATTTGGGAAAGAAGGAGCATTTAGAACATTTCTTGCATCTAAACTGAAGGGGAAGTTGCTGAAGTAAAAAACTGTAACAAGCTGTTGTAATCACTAGTTGGTGATGGCAGTCTCGACTGCTTTTATTACTGCGTCAGGTTTTATCAGATATTTACTGCAGCCTTGGGATATCTCAAAAACAACAGACCAATTGCTTGTTCTTCTAGACAGAAAAATGTTGATCACCAGCTACAAGTAGTTCATCCAGCTAGGATCAAAATGTGTTGCTACAGATGTGATAATTAAACATTATTTTCATTTCACTTACAATATTTGTTGTTAAAATGTTAGCAATGTAAACCGATTGTAACACTACTTTACATTTGTTTGCTTTCCATGTTTGCTTCGCAACACCTCTCTTTATCCTTTCAAGTCTTTAAAGGCTCATGCAAGTTTCCTATTTTTAATTAATAAGTAACAGATTAAGTTGTTGCAGTCATGTTATTCACTTAATCAAAAATATGTGTATCATTTTCTAAGCATTTTGCCACTTTTATGAAAACCTTTTAAAATATATGGAGGCTATAGTCCCTGATGCAGCCAACCTGGGTTTGAATCCTGACTTTGAGACATTTGCTGTATGTCTTCCCACCTTCTCTCTCTCGCCAGTCCGGTAACTGTCAATAAAGCCCACTAGTGCCAAAAACGAATGTGTAAAAGATAATTAGCACCATTTGTACTTGATAAAGCACGTTTTTAAGTAAAGTACGAACTTTTTCTTATAGAGGAAGATACATGAGAAATACTCTTATATTAAAAATGATACGCTTAGCGGTATAGGGTTTGTCTACAACTGCTCAGTTTTTCTGGTATTGTTTCTCATATTTTTCAACTCTTAAACTACAAGTTTGAATATTCAGTTCAGTCTTCTTCAGTTTTAGCTTCTGCTATTAAATTTTCTTCTACATTATTTCTTAAACAGATTTCTTTAAAGACTTTTGCTCTTCTAATATTCCTCCTAGTTTGTGGTCTTCAAGTGTTTGTGTTTCTCTTTAGCTGTCTCAACACCTTTCAGCTGCCACAGTCAGCTTACAGCATTCACATTGTGTTTGTATATTTGTCGAAATATTTGTAGGCAGTGTAAAACAACAACAAACCTAACCTAAAACCCTGACCTTGGGGAAAAACTGATTAAATTAATTCTGGTCTGGGGCATCCTGTTAGCATTTGTCATCACTCCCCGAGTCCTAAGAACGCCCCAGGATTTAACCAAGAAGTGGGAGTCTGACTCCACTAAGGGGATTTATACAACCTTTAGAGCTCTGGGTTTGTCACCGCTTTTCATCCCAGGAGCACTCTGGCTCATCCAGCTTAATGACTGACCTACGCAAACACCAAACGGAGTCTATTTCTCTTTGGAATTTTCCAATTACTATGTATTCCGTATATCCTGTCTGCTCAGAGACTGAGACTCTTTGGCTGTGTGCATATCTGACTAAGCTAATAACCTACATTCACTGCTTGAAAAATAGAGGGGAAAAAGGGCGAAACATTCGGCACTCAAGATCCAATGCATTATGGAAAGGTAAGCCTAGGGTTGTCTTCCTCTGGATGTTTGCCCCCCCCCTCCATGAATTATGAACCATAATCACCATAGGCTCCCTGGAGGCCCGCAGATGGATTGGGGGCAAAGTAGACCATCTCAGCCAGAAGTGTCTAGGGCCTTCGAGGGGATTCACTTGTTTGTGTAAGTGCTGCTCATCTCCCTTGGCTTCTGTGCACCAGGTTGGTCTCAGGTTAAAAAATGGGCTAAATATGCTTAAAAAATTCCTGATTGTGAACAGGTGTGAGCTGTAGATCTTGAGTAGTTGTGGGAAATACTTTTTTCAAAGCAATATTGAGATCTGGGAGAAGGGAGCAATTACATAGAGTGTCATACAAAGGGGTCTAAATGGCTTGGCCATCAGAGTGCTTTTTATGAGGGTCTATTCTAGGTCAGTACTTAATATCTGGCTAGGGTGGAAGGACAGGGAGACAACTTTACTTATGGCCCTTGATGATTTAATTGCTAATCAGCTGATTGCACTTGGAATAAAAAATTATCTCTCAGGAATGTAATCAGTTTTGTGAACACAGTGTCAGCCAAACAAATAAATCATCTATTGTGATTCTGGGACACTCTACTGGGGCTATTTGACAGCACTGATCGCGTAAGTTAACTTGACAGGCTGATATGAATTTGCTTTAAAGCAGCTTCACTCTCTCTGCTCATACTTGAAATGTTATACCCCTTCTTCAAAACATGTTAAGTATTTCCTTTGAGGGTCACTTCTGATTTTTCAAATATTTTGCCCTTGGCCACAAGAGTCAAAAATATGACCTTTCTTTCATTTTTTATAAAGATGAAACAGCATGTACTTTTTTTGTTCCGAGTAACAAGAGTCATAGTTGAAACTTTCCTTCTCTGTCCTTATAACTTTGAAATGTAATATTTAAACCAAACGCAGACAAATACAACTTTCTGTTTATAGGACACAATAATATGATTACCACAAATGTCATATGGCATGGCCCAATGTTACAATGTTGTTCCTCTGTTTCATACTCAGAGGGTCAAACATTTGATCAAGGTTTGTAGCAGCTCTGAGAACCATAAAATGTATCCTTTAGCAATGACACAGCTTTAGTAGACACATTACCTATAGTTAATCAGGGAAAAATTGACACATAGGAAAACTTACCAAAGTTAGGTCTGAAAAAAGATTTCATTAAGGTGGAAATAACCAGATTTAGATAAATCCATAATTTTTTATTGTTGTTTTCTGTTTTCTTTTAATGTGAAACCTGTTTTTTAGTCAGAGAACCAAAACAGTTTATTTATGACTGAAATGTAGAAAAAACAGAGGGTTTAAGATAATAAATTGAAGAAAAGATTTTATTGCTTGCAACACAGAACAAAAATCCTGTAGCCTACTGCTTGGGATGTTAATATAAATTATATTTGAAGGGTCACCATTTGATATCATTAAAGCCTACAAATGCATCATTTTATTTCAGTCAAAATAACAGCAAATGATCTACTCTTAACATTTCATAACAAACTTAATATATAATTGTTGTTAAGATGACCTGGCAACCCTTGATTGCTGCAGATCACTTACAGTGAGCTCTGAAGTTGTTCCACCTGCCCCACCATCTAGCCAACTGAATGGTAGCAAGATAAATATTTGTTCCCTAATTGTGTCTTGTAGCCAGTATGTAAGAAAAAGTAAACTGACTTTACAAGTGAGCCCAAATTAAACATAGAACTTATTAAATACTTACTTGTGCAACATTAGAGCTGTCAAAAAATGCATTAACACAGGTCGATTGAGTTGTAGAATTAACGCAATAAATTTTTAACACAATTGTTTATCGTGCAGTTCATCCCGTGATGCGTTCAGTGCTCCTCACATATTGAGCATGGCAGACCCGAACTGCATTAACACATCCACAGGATGACCTGCCCTGTTAATTCTACAATTCAGCCTATGCTGCCTTCAGTGCTCCTCACGTACACAGCATGGCAGACCCAAACTGCATCCATGGTGCCATGTGAACGTCAATTCTCTGTCGCAGGCCAGATAGAGGGATTATCGGTCTACATCACTACTGGCTCTACTGCACATTTTGTCTGCAGAAAGAGACGTGATCAGGTGTTGTAAACGAGCAAAAGAAGCGATTGGAACGAGCAGATGATTAAAGACGCAACAATCTGCAACGATAACTTCCCATCAGACAAGCCTTGGCTAACAAACACGCTAAAATAGCTTGTTATCAACACTGCGTCTGCAAGGTAACCACAAATAATAACAGTGAGAACCGGAGTTATGTAAAGGTTCGGTTGCACACCATTTGCGCTCATCTTGATAAAAAATAATCCCTCTATTGTTCAGAAGAATACAATTCAATTCAAAAATGCTTTATTGATCCCAGAGGCACAATAAGTGTTGTAGGTTATATTATTTAATTCTTCAAAGAGCTGTTGTAGATCCTGATGGCTGTGGGCAGGAAGGATCTCCTGTAGCAGTCTGTGTTGCTGCGAAACTGTTGAAGCCTTTGAGTGAAAACACTGTTGTTGTAGGATAGTCCCTTGAAGAGGATTCTCAGGATTGTCCAATATTAATAAGAAACTGTCAGCTTCACATTCAGAAAATGTTAACCAGTTAGTTTGTCTTAGGAACTGGCTAAAAGATAAAAGGGCTACATGTAAATATGACTGTGGAATTCAAAAACAAAGTTCCATGAATCTCTCCTGTATTTCCCAAAAAAGAGCAAAAGCATCAAGTTTTGTCCTTTATTTACACCAAATATTGAAGTTTTCAGTCATATTTAGAAATGTTAATTAAATGTGACTAATTGTGATTAATTGACCTGTGACTAATTTGATAAGAATGTTTAATCATTTGACAGCCCTATATATATATATATATATATATATATATATATATATATATATATATATATATATGTATATATATATATATATATATATATATATATATATATATATATATATATATATATATATATATATATATATATATATATATATATATATATATATATATATATATATATATATATATATATATATATATATATATATATATATATATATATATATGTGTATATATATATATATATATATATATATATATATATATATATATATATATATATATATATATATATATATGTTAATGTTTTTGCGTGTGCGTGCATGATTATGGCCCCCTATTTTGGCCCTGTTTCCACAATATTTCTGTCACGACACCCGGATATTTCTTTTATAGTTGCACCAAATACTTTCAGTTAGATAAAATGCTCACCCAAATAGTGAGTCACTTGCACAATTTATTTCCCCATTTAAGAAAAATTTATTGATTTGTGTTGCTGTGCTATGACCCTGACCTTTAACTAACCCTTTTAGACATTGTGTATATCCATGCAGCCTCATGGGGTGCCTCTGTTTATCTGATTCATCTCTGAAAAAACGTTTTTTTTTGTGAGGTTTAAGGGTAAGTTTTTTTCCGTCCCTATGTTTACAGAAATCATTTTATTTATTATTTTTTTGTTAACTAGCATTTTTTAGTTATCTTTTGCTCTCTTTACCAGGCTGCCTTTTTATACAAATACAGTATTTACATAATTAAATAAAATCTCACTTTTGTCACTTTTGAAGCAGCAACTTACAAAAGCCTACTTTTTATTTAAAGGAAACATATTCCTTTTGTGTGTGTGTGTGTGTTCGTGGATATGACATGGTTGATAAATGATAAACTGTGTTGCTCCTGCTTTTTATGACATTTTCCCCAGAACCGAGGATTCAGAGAAACAAAGCGGCTCGAGAAAAGAGTCTCAGACATCACAGTGGTGCTGCCATGCCAAAGTAAATAAAGCGATATCATCCATGAGTCAGTGTGCAGATCCGGAGATAATAAACCAGTCAAAAACTATTTCTTCAACACAACAATGTCCCAGCTTTTACTGGGCTGCCTCAGCAGAAGCCCCTCTAAGCTGTACATTATTGATGGGACTTAAATTGAATGTCTCTTTGTTCCACCATCGATGGACACCAGGCGTGCGTCTGCTCCACGCAGAGGGTAGCATTGAGTGTTGGGGGAGGGCGCAGGGTGCATGACTCACCCCTATCCCATCATGCAGCAGGCTATTCATCCATCGCAATTAGAGGGGTGCCACATCAATCATTAACAAGGAGTCCTCCGTTAAAAGGATGATAGACAGCTCGACAAATAAGTTAAGATGAAGTGGGACAGGGTAATGCAGGTCTTTTTCACTTTTAAGGGATTTCATTCAGGATACAATCATAGCAGATCTAAATGCAACCAGCACAATGATTCGGGGGAGAAATTGCTATAATTCCAAAAGGAACTAAATAATCATGGATAATGCGCTCATGGTTAGAGAGCTTTAAACTCAGCTGAACCTGAATCACAGGGTGAATTTGCTGATGCTTTTAGGAGAATCTGAAGTACCCAGGCACAAGCTTCACTTAATGCTTTTCTCCTGGGTGGTCAGCCACTCTCACAGAGATTCCAGTGTTTTTTCTTTCTTTTTTTTGCACCCACCAGGTATGAAGGTTGTGTACTCTGATAATCCAGCAGTCTTGAAAACCTTTGAGAAGATTTTACCAACAGATGCGTTATCCGCTAATGCAGAATAGGATTGTTTAGCCCTTTGAGGGTTTCGACATCTTAGGTGTCTCTTTATTGTAATGGAAGTTTGCACAGAGACCAAAACCCCAAATCTGTTTCCTGTTAGTCAGCTTTCCAATGAAATGCACTTCTTTGGAAGTTTATCTGATAAGTTCACTTTTGTATTCAGCTACTGAAGAGATAATGGCGAAATCCTACTGAATGTGTTAAATAGCAAAGGCTTCTTTGAAGCTTTAGTCAGCTAAAGCCAACAATTTAAGATGTTTTGGGAATATTTTACCCTCATATGGTATGAAACCAGTTTGTTTATTTCAGGTTGTGGAAGTTAAACTTTGTAATGCTCTTAGTTTTTTCCCTGGAAGGTGGTCAGGTTAAGGTTTGTGCTTGTATGAGATTCTGACAGTATGATAACATGGAGTAAAAACACAGCATCTTATTGGTACCATGGTGTTTATACATAACATAATATAGAAAAAAATAGAATAGAATAGAATTTGAGACAAAAGTAACATGAAATAGTTGCTTTTATTTAAAACAAAAAATTATCAATTATCACAAAAATAATACAATGTACTGGTTATTGGTAAATGGCCTGCATTTGTGTAGCGCTTTTTCAGTGAGAGGATCACAAAGCGCTTTACACTACATTCAGTCATTCACCCATTCACATGCTGTTGGTGGGGAGCAAGGCTGCCATACACACTATTTAAGCTATAATAATGCTATCTATAAATTTTGTGTTAATACTTATGTCCCTAATGAGTGTGAATATTTCAGTTGTTTAACACGAGTTTAATCAGCTGGCATTAGCTGAGTCATTTGTAAGGCTGTCTCCTCTGGTAGCCAGCCTGCAGTCAGCTGCTTAGAACAACACTTAATGAGTTTTCCTGCTTCTCCTCCCTACTGGAAAGTGGAATTACAACTTTTGTAAAGAACCCTACCAACCTGCTGTTGTTCACACTGGCTTTGCAGATAATGATGTTGCCAGACAAGGTGGTGTATTAAACCTTTACATTATCCTTAGGACCTTGAGGTTTGTCCGTCACTTTGGTTTTCTGTTGTGTGTGTTTCAGTGTATTCTTATGGGTTATATTTAGATTACTTTGATTACGCTGCTTCTTTCCCGTGACCGGTGGGTTGCTGGTTAAAACCACCACTCCGTCTGTCTCCGTCTGTGTCCTTGGGCAAGACACTTCACCCGCCTTGCCTGCTGTTGGTGTTCAGAGGGCTCGGTTGCGCTGATTGTATGGCAGCCTCCCTTCTGTCAGTGTGCCTCAGGGCAGCTGTGGCTACAACGTAGCTTACCACCATCAGTGTGTGAATGTGTGCCTGAATGACTAAATGCTGCTTTGGGGTCCTTTGGACTAAATAAAGCACAATACTTTGACGCTGATATTCAAGTATTTGTCTTGTGTTTGGGTAAAAGTTTTGTTTTGAGTTTTTACATATACTACATACTTTTGTGCACTGATTTCCCCCTTGGAAAGTCCGAAATTCTTTCTTGCTCCTACTTTGACTTTCAATATGGATGCTAATTACATCAAAAACAGTAAATTGTGGTGGAAACATGTTTATTTTACAGGACACACGAGCCTCCAGCTCTAAACTTAACAAAATTAAAGTGTATTTGCACATGGAAAGTACAGCTTATATCGATATTTATAAGAGGTATTACTGACTATGGCTCCCCTGGCCTCGCCATATTGGAATCCCAACTTATCTGACTACAATAATTGGAATGTTGTGTATTCGGGTGTGACGTGAAATCCAGCTCTGAGTTCAAACTTCCAAGGTAAATGGAATGCATAATCAATAATTGGATTATTTCTGTCATTGTTAGATTTCCTGTTGCCATGCCTATCCTTGTTGGTCCTCTCCGTGTGTTTCTCCTTGTGTCTACCCTGTTTCAGACTCTGATTTGATGTGTGCTATTCCGATATTTTAATATGAGTTATGTTGCACAACCATTTGGCAAAACGGGGCACATCACTTCCTGCTTTGGTTTGATAGCAGGATCTCTTCTTCTTCTTCTAATAAATTTCCGGCAGACTGCACGCCAGATAGCGCATTGCTGCATTTCTCTATCGAGGAAGGTAGCGGAATCTCGGCTTGGGGCCACAGCATTTGTACCCCTTGGCTCTCTACTGAGTGCGCATTGGGCATGTGCACTGTGATTAAAGAGGTTAATCATTTAGGCAAACGATTAATCGCTGCTTCAAGAGGATTTAGCCTACTGAGCTTGTCAGTATTCTGGCAAAGACTTAAATAGTTATACACAAATGTTTATAACAGAATCTTCTTTGTAACAGGATCGGTCTTTATATAATTTTACTCTGTAAAGAATGACCCTGTTCTACTGATTAATTTAAGAATGCCATGCATAGAGCTCCACAGCAACATCTGGTGGGGCCAGGCCCCAAATGCAGAATCGCCACAGTTCCTGCCTCCGTTTGGGTCCTTTGTCACACAAAACCTTGTTAACCTTTGTATACCAGTAACTGGCCCTTGGCTTGCCACAGATCAACATGAAAAACAGTGTGAAAGAAAAAGGTATATTACAAAGACAGTGTTTGTTCAGAAGTAAACGTGGGAAAATAATCCATTGTATGTCAAACATTTAGCCCCAGCCTGTGTGTCAGTACAACATTGCCAAAGCCTGTCTCAGTACATCAATGGGTCTTAAAAAACAATAGGATTTGATGCCATATGATCCAAACAATTTGTTCACAAACAATAAGAAATCTTGAAAGACGGTCAAAAACCTTCTCTAAAAAGCTTCGATCTACCTCCTATGGAGACTGACGCTGCTGGAGGGGGCATGTCCTCCTCTGCTTGTACATATCCACAGAGAGCTTCTTCATCTTTTTTTTCTCATGGCTTTATATTGACAGCTCTAAGAGAAAGGCCAAATTGCACAGGAGAACCAAATGGGGGGGCATTGTTAAGAGCTCCAGCAGCACTATGGCTACTGAAGTTGGAGCTGAAGAAACTAAGTAAGAATAAAAATAACTTACCTCAGTATCCTCGGTACCTACCTCCAGATAATGTTGTGCGTAAGGAGGTATGTAGTCCTTAAAGCAAGGAGAGGATAGGGTAGCTTTATCTAATCTGACAAACAAAAGGTCTCAGAGTCCCATCGCTTGTTCCACTTTAAAAACTGGACATGCTGCATTGCCATCTGTGAGCATGCATGCCCTCATACACAATTACATTATTAGACCCAGACACAAATCAATTATTGCAACTGAAGACTGTTTTTTTTAACCAAGCTCAAAGTCTATTAAAACAGGAGTGATAAATCAGACACACTGGAAAGCAACTTTTGCAATGGAGACAGTTGGGTAAATCAAAACTGGACTATAAAAAAGAACATTGGAGGTTATTAAATAGCATAAATTAAAATTATTTACATTTTATTAAAGTGTATTGGTTTGTAAATGTTAGGTTAAAATGCCAACAGCATGGCATATTTTATTTTGCAAAGAACTACTTACCTAAATATTTTGAGAATACAAGATTAGGTTCAGCGAGCTGGTTGCCATGTACTGTATGAAGCAAAGACCAGTAAGGCTAACGTGTTTATATGGGTTTTATATAATCCATCCAGCCATTGTCTATACTCACTTGTCCTTGCAGGTTCGCTGGGTAGCTAATACCTATCTATCCAGTTAAAAGAAAAGGTATAAAAACATCTTAGCTGTACCTGTCAGGGATGTGGTCAATATGTCTCCCTACAAGAATAAGTTTAACAAGCTTTTATCCATTTTTAGCTATTTTAGCAACAGTGCTAATGCTGAACTCAAACGTATACGCTTGCTTATAGTTGTTCTAATAAATGGCACGTCTTAGCTGTGGCTGTCAGGGAAAACATGCAATGTTAGTGAAATAGATTTTTAAAGTTTGTTGTCAGTCACATTTTTCTGCCTTAATGACAACTTGATTATTTTGTGCTCTTTTTCAAAATGGGCACCAAGTAGGATCCGGCAGATGTGTCTGTTGTGATAGAGATAAACTTTTGCATCTATGAAACTTTTTTCTCCACATGAATGAGTGCAGGTGTAAAATTAGATCCTGTATTCAAATGTTTTGTACTTTGATTTGATGATTAAAAAAGAAAAGACTTATTCGGTAATTTACCTAATTTATTTCTGTAAACAAATGAAATTTATACAGCACTTTTCTAGCCAATCTGACTATTGAAAGTAAAGATTTACATTCATGGATTAATACATAGATTGAATTACAAATTGTGGTTAACTTTGATCAAAAGAAGCAGGAGTTAAACCCACACATGTCCCAATACAAGACAACTGCTCTTTATAATGAGCCACTGTCGACTCAAAAGTTTTTTTTTTTATTATATATTTACAATATTTGTACCAAGAAAATGTTATTTATTTTATTACCTAATAAAATATCTTTCTATCTTATTTATTTGATTTAACCATGCTTGTTTGTACCCGCAAGGAGAAAAGTAAAAAAATGTTTCAGTCATTTTGAATGAACATCAAACAGAATAAACCATTACATTCAACTTGTAAAAAGTCCAAAGACATTTCTCTGATGAACAGTCATCAAAGCTTTGTGTCACAACCTTTTGCTGTTGTCAAAATTTCTCTGATTGCTAAATCAGAGCTCCTGATTGCGCTCATTCAGCATAGAGGAGCTCGTCAAACCCCACGAATTAAAAACCTTTTAAAAGTGTGTTGTGGTGGCAAATTTTAATAAAAGTGACACACTTGCTCTTGGTTTCATCTGAACGTCTTCTTGCGTAACTCATTTAACTGTTGGCATTTAACTGAGATGAACCCATTGGAATCTGATTGGCTTCAAGTTTACTTTCTATCCTTTAATTACAGCAGCTGAATTTTTCACTCTAGAGCTGCATGTCTGTCTTCCGATTTCCATGGCAACAGTTATTGCTAATCAGATGCTGCAGCTCTCATCCTCACAGTTATTAATTCTCCAGGCCACATATCAATCAACCTGTTTTCATGATGACTTGTAAATGTTCTCATCTTCTTTGAATCAGTTTGTTTCATCCTATGTTTTGCCATGATCATTGATTAGAAAATATCTTCTTTTAACACATTAATAGTCAACTGAGTTATGAGTTATTCAGTTTGTTATATTTTTTATCTCTGCTGAATCCTGATCTCAGATGTAATTGACCCAATACTAGCTCACAACCTCTACATAAGCTGTATGGATCGTGTATCCACCTTTAAGCATATGCTGCATTTATTTTGTAACACAGAAACAGGCACTTACAGTACTGACAAAACCTTGCAAAGATATTTAATGAAATCACAAGAAGATTACTACAAGTCAAAAGACCAGAGGCAGATGTGGCCTAAAGCTGTAAGGTTATTCGTTGTCCGCGAACTCACCTCAATCTACAGTAAGGCAGCCCAAACCAGCTCCCAGTTTAAAGTGTCCGGACCCTGATCAGTCTGTTTCAAGAAGAGACTAGTAGTGGTCTACAGAGATCAGCCTATGCTCCGTTTCCAATGAGCAGTACAGCAGGGCGCGGTGTGGCTTGGTATGCTATTTTGTCTGTTTCCATTGTAAAAGTGGCACACACAACAGACACAAACCGCACCATTCCTGGGCACATCAGTTGTAGGTCCATAGGACAATGGTACGGCACGGTTAGGGCAGAGCTACTGAGGTTAGACAACACAGTCCATTGATTGGGGGACAGAAAAATGTTACTGCTTGTGACAAGCACGAGACTTACTAATACGTCACGTTCATCACACTCGTATTACGCCCAGTGAGAGTCCAGCTGCTGGTAGAAACGCTCTCCTGAATATGCCAGATAGCCTACCAAACCACACTGACTAGTGCTGTACCACTCACTGGAAACCAGGCATTAGTTATTCTCTGTTTGGCTCCTCACAACTAGGGTCTCCTTTTAAAATTACATGTTTATTCATCCAGCTGTGCACACAAAAGTCATTTCAGGCAATTTAGTAGATTTCACATAGCTCTGTTTAGGAGTCAAAATAGCTTATTTTTTACATTAGCACCGGTACATCACAAAGCCACTTAGGTAAACTTCAATTTTGCATAAGATCAAGGAAAATACATTTTGTTTTATTTATAGAGAAAAATTGTGTTGTTCTCGAATAGGTTGTCTTTTTGTAGACACAAGGAATTCTTCACATTTACAAGAAAACAGAAAAGCCACTTTTAAATTCTAATTAGCATATGCTAAGCATTAAACTGAAGAGGAAGGTTAGCACTTACAAAGGAATAACAATAAATATAGATACAGAAAATGTACATGCTTTCACATTAACTCCTTTGACTTAGATAAAAACATTTATCTTATTGTGTCTATGACGAAAGCAAAGTGCTAAACAGAAGTAAAAATACATAAACCGGTTAGTCTAACATCCTAAAAACTGAAATTGAGAAAGGATATACATCCACAGCTGCAGTTCAAAACTATTCAGGTCTCCTAAGTGTTTAGGGATTTGGTGATCAAGGTTTTTCTGTTAGCAAGAATACACTTTGAAGGTCTACTTAATAAATCAAGTGATGCATAAAATCAACACAGGAATTGCCTGATTTCTTAAGATAGCCATATGCCAGCGATTCAATCCCAAAATAAGACTGTTCTTATGGAGTTGAAACATAATAAAGTCTTTGGGAATGCTGTAATTATCTTTCATTTGCTTCAACTTTGATGCATATAGACGGTAAACCCCACTCATGAAGGCATTCAAGGCAAGTTGTAGTACTGGGAAAATTATGCTTCCATAAAAGCTGAACGTGGAGATTGTTTCATCACACCAAGAGAGTTCTGAGTATCAGAAGATTAAAAAACTTTTCAAGAGACACAATTCGATGCAATTATAAAGATATTGAAACTTCTAGAATAGCAACAAAGCTGCTTTGCCATGGGAGAAAGTCCAAAATGTCATCAACCCCTAAAAAACTAGTCATAGTGGCACTTCAAGATGCCTTCCAAGATATACACTCTTCTCTTGGTCTCAACATGGATGCTCAACTAGAATAATAGCAGCAGGAATTTGAACAGGACCAGAGAGTTTTAGGAGGCAGCTCTGCAGGCTGATAGAAGCAACATGGGGGGGGGGGGGGGGGGTTGAAGTTGGGGACTTACGTTACATTACATTACCAAAGATTTTGGGTCATTTACCTCACCCTGCATATCAAAGCATACATACATTACATTCAATTCTGAAGCTACTAAATTTATTGTGTTGTTGACCCAATCTTTGCAACTAACCCCAGAAGCTTTTTGCTAAGGCCAGACACTGATGTTGGAAGAGAAGATATTGGTGATAGGTGATATTGGACACCATACTTTTAAAAATGAGACTGAGGGGCAATAAATACAGGGAAAAAAGAAGGGGGCCGAGAATGGAACCCTGGGGGAGCCCTCAGGAGAGGTAGAGAGAGAGCAGCATTCACCCAGCATTACCTGAAAAGTTCTATTTGTGAGATAAGACTGGAACCACATGAGTGCAGTGCCAGTGATCCCTACACAGTGTTCGAATCGAAAGATGAGAAGTTCATGATCTATGAGAAATCAATGAGAAACAGAAGAGCCCCAGAACCAGAATTGGAGATAGTAAAAAGAGTGTTAAGAACAGGGAGGAGAGCTGATTCATTGCTATGAGCTGTTCTAAAATCTGACTGAAAAGTGTCCAAGAGGTCGTGATCATAAAGGTGGGTACGGATTTGCTTATACACAATTTTTTTCAGAACGTTAGAAAGGAATGGAAGTTTTGAAATTAGACGAAAGTTAGATAGGATGGATGTATCAAGGTTGGAGTTTTTTCAGCAGTGGTTGAACTACTGCATGTTTGAAGGACTGCGGAACTTTAGCATAAACTGCACTATGATTTATAATCTCTAGGATGTGCGAGCCAACAGATGGAAAGGCACCCTTCAAGAGGCATGGAGGGAGGACATCAGAGGGGGACACAGAGGGATTCATGGAAGAAAATCATACAGCTCATCTAATGTAATGGGATCAAACTTGTTTCAGACAGTTAGGGGGTGGCACTGGGAGGGAGAAGTTGAATGCACAAGCAGGTATTTGGGTTTGAATCAGGGGAATTTTGGCATGAAAAAAACTGCAGGGATTCATTTGCAAGAGTAGAAGAGCATTAAGAAAGACGAAATTAGAAGAGGAGAGACAGGAATTCATTGTTTTATAAAGACTTTTTTGATCATTGGAGTTACATAAAACGATGGTGGCAAAATTTTGGATCTGATAGCGCGCCCATGAGGCTTTCCAAATTTAAGTGGTATTTACAATTTTATGCATAATGATAGGAATCATTACAAGTTTCTTTCACTAGAAATATTGAGCCAAGCCCTACTGATGAAAAAGATCTCCACACTGTAATCTCCTCTGTTCCAAACTTCCTTCTTGGCACAATGCAGTTCAGCAAGTGTTGTTTTCCTGGTAGACAGTCTTCAATTGAGAGAGAGAGAGAGAGAGAGAGAGAGAGAGAGAGAGAGAGAGAGAGAGAGAGAGAGAGAGAGAGAGAGAGAGAGAGAGAGAGAGAGAGAGAGAGAGAGAGAGAGAGAGAGAGAGAGAGAGAGAGAGAGAGAGAGAGAGAGAGAGAGAGAGAGAGAGAGAGAGAGAGAGAGAGAGAGAGAGAGAGAGAGAGAGAGAGAGAGAGAGAGAGAGAGAGAGAGAGAGAGAGAGAGAGAGAGAGAGAGGTGTTTTTTTATTTCCTCACTATAACACTTCTCCAGTACTCTAGAGTCCAGTTACGTACATTGCTCTTTACACCAGTCTACCCTATGCTCTACATCGCACTGGCCAATTGCTTTCTTTGACCAAGCTAGCATTGCTTGCTCACCTGGTCCAGAAGTAAAGGAAATCATCCAAAACACCATGGGTTATAGGTATAAGCTGAATAAAAGCTAAACGGTGCAGCACAATTTAGGGTTGAACAACACTGCATATGCTGGAGAGCTAAGTTTTACATTTGGACTTCATTGTCAAGTCAATGTCTGCTAAGAAAATAACTTGAATATCTATTAGTGAATGTTAATATCTTTCATAAGATCACTACTTTTTTTGGCAAGGGAGTTATTATTTCTGACCACAACCACAAATACTACATTTATGAATGTGAAGCCCAGACGTGATGCATTTATGGGACATGCAAATGTGGTGGGATTAAACCTGGGTCATTACATAATTGGGTTGCTTGGAAAAAGTAATTGGCACTTTTCAGACCTTGTTCTAAAGACACCAGCATGTGGTAATGCAGGTAGTGTTTAAAATGCCGTTAGGCATTATAACAGCAGGCTTCTTTCCCACTGTCAAAAGTCCTTTTTGAGGGGTCAAAAATACTATCTGTTTTCCAAATTTTTAATAGCATCAGTATTAAAGCTGCAGTAGGTAACTCTGAGAGGAGAGCAGACTTTGCTTGAAAATTTTAACCCAAACAAGCTTAACATCACTCCCCCTCCCTCTCCGATGTACTCAAGCCCCGCCTCCAATGCCCTCCTCCCTCCTTCTGCTGCGCTACTGGCGTAACAACTGCCCACTCAGCAGCAGCCTCAGGCAGCACTGCTGCAGAGGCAGAGAGAGACAGGAGGAGTCCAGTCTCTGAGTGGTAATGCTAACATAGGCTAACGTTCAAAACAGATGAATGTTGATCAGATCGATCAGTCGCAAAACTGCCAACGTCGCTTTGGTCACTGTCATTGAGGTCACTGTCCATGTTTCAGTGTCACATTAAGTGAGCTGTCATTGTCCTCCGGAACACACCCCCACGTCCCCCCCCTCCGCCTTTCCTCAACACTTGGCCGTACCCTTCCCTCCGTTCTTCCTGGCACCGCCCACTTTGTAGAATTTTTTTTTATGTTCTCTGGGGGTGGGGTTAGGCTTTTTCAGAGGGTTCAGTTACACTTTAACGTTAGCCTTTCTATCCATTATCTATTAGATGCATGTAATTTCTGACAGTCCTACTTTGGCTTGCTATCGTTAGCCTGCTATTATTCATTCTTTTTACTTTGCTTACTGACGCTAGATTATCTTTGGTTTGTACAACTGGAAGTCTTTATATTAGTTATTTAATAAATAAATAAATACATACTACAAGCGCTGTTTGTCAGGTGCGCTGGGTTTTATTATTCTGTGCGACCCATGCTTTCTCTGGATCTTACGATCACACACGCACCCCCTCACCCCAGAGGTACACTTACCCCCCGGTCGCCGGTTGGAGATACGCTTAACCCCCCCACCCCCCCGCCATTTTCCACCATAGACTGTATATGTTTTCCACAGTGCCCCGCTGTGCTGAACAATTTATTTATTGTATCAGGCAACCCGCAATTACGCCCACTATTGGCTGGTAGATGTATATATAATGCCAACGTCGTGCCCGTCAAAATTTATATTTTAATTTATTTTAATTCAAATATAATTTTGTAAGGAAATTGTGTACTTTCATTCTGCACCCCTCTAAATGCCCCCTCGAAGTATTACTTTTAAAAAAATATAGCTTTTTATTAAATTGTTCTGTATTCAACCTTTAATAAAGCCTTTTAGTTTTCCTACTTGTTACTTGGACAGGGTTCACCAGTTCCACCAGTACCACAGTATGAGAAAAATGGCGCTATATTTTGAACTCCTGCCTAAAAGAGATCAGACTTGTTAGCTGCAAGATACTGTGTAAAACAGTTCCCTTATGTTGCATTAACCAGTTAGATTAAGGCAACATTTAGATAGCCAGTGAATAGGTAGCTGTTAGCAACAGTTAAATTTGTAATTAGTCTGTTTTAGCAGATATAGTGGCATTAAAAGCCATCCAATCTGACAGAAATTTTAAATGCAAATTATTAACAGTACCCAAAAGAAATACCTGCTAGATCTATTTCATAAAATATGTTGGTTGCAAAATGTTGATTTGTCTTTGCTCTCTCAATCAGATCAGGTGTCATTCAACACTGATGGTGAAAACAAAACCATGGCTGAATTTGAAAACAAGATTTATTTGTTCATTTTTGGCCCATAACAGTTTAATATTCATATGTTTTTGACCATAGTAGATTGGGGAAATAAATCATACAATGACTGCCTGTCAGTTGGTGATGTGGCCCAAGGGCCTTGTGTGCAATATTATTCATATTCTTATATGTGCTACAGCTTGTTCAAGGCTCAGCATGAAATGAGTTCCAAGAATAAAAATATTAACATTTTCTCTTTAAAAGAAACATTTTCTGCCAAATCTACAAAATGAGTAGACTGCGTAAAATGGAAAATAGGTCAAATTGTTTTCCCTGCTAAAAGTGACATTATTCTGTTACAAAATATGGTTTAACATTCTGCCCAGTCTCTTTTGGATCACCAAGTATACTAAAAACGGCTCATCTGCATGTAAAAACACTCCAATCATGGAAGAACAAAAGGGCACAAGGTCACGTGTAATAACACTGTGCTGCCCACAGACGTACCTGCCTTTTAATCGGTTTCATGTGATCCAGTAGCTCTAAATATAGATGTGAGTCCACTTATATATGCTGATATTCTATTAGCCAAGTTAAAGTGAATGTGTTCTGAACCACCAACTCAACATAACCTACTTGCTCACTAATTTCTTTATTTAAATAAAATAGCTTAGTATTAGTGAAGTTGGCTGATGTGCCTTTTTTTAAATGTAATTTCTTTAAATGTGGTTTTCAAAGAAAACTGGAACTGATCTAGCATGTTTACAGTTGTGGCCAAAAGCTTTGGCTGTAAATATTGTGTTTTTATATTTCTTTAGTTTACCAAACAATTATTTGAATATGTTTTGAAATTTGATTAATCCATCCACTTTTTCAGATCAAAACTTTGATACTGAACTGTCTTTTATTACTCTTATTACTTAAGGAAAATAGTGTTTTAAAAGTTTGAAAATTGTGTAAGTGTTGGCAAAAACAAAACATGGAGCAGTTTATACTGTCCTGTTACAGTTATACAGAGCACTTGTATGATTGAGATTAGACTATGGGACCACTGTTAAGTAATCTGCTAGTATATTTTATATACAGAGATTAAACACTTTCCAACACCACGGACTTCGACTTAGGTTAAGTTCATTTAAGATATCTTCAGTACAAAGCCTTTACATGAACGCAGGTGAACTTGCGCTCTAGAACAAGTTTGCCCTTCAGTAATCTGTAAAAATCTAAATAAACCGACATAAGCAAACAGATTCTCAGATAATTGATATTCACAAGTACATTTGCTCACTTAACTCATTTGGAATCAGAATTAGACGTCACCTCGGAAACTTTAACTTTGACCATAATAATTTAATGCTCGTGTGTGTGTGCAACCCCCCCCCCCCTTGAGAAGTCAACCCCATATTGTTCAGGCTTTGAACCACAAGGCAAAATCAGAGTCCCTTCCACAAGTGCAACATATAGTTTTTCAGGCATTTGGTGTCAACTACCTTAACATGACCCAGTTAATACTGGTGTATGTACAGTCGTGGCCAAAAGTTTTGAGAATTACATAAATATTGGAAATTGGAAAAGTTGCTGCTTAAGTTTTTATAATATCAATTTGCGTATACTCCAGAATGTTATGAACAGTGATCAGATGAATTGCATAGTCCTTAGAATGGCAGACTTGACATGTTAAAAGGAGGGTGATGCTTGAAATCATTGTTCTTCCAATCGTTAACCATAGTGACCTGCAAAGAAACGCGTGCAGTCATCATTGCATTGCATAAAAATGGCTTCACAGGCAAGGATATTGTGTCATGATTAAAGGTTGACTCATAAGCGGGCACAGGAACACTCAGACTCAAGTTCACAGTTTTCTAAAAGTTTATTTTCTGTTGTCGTCAGGGAAGTCACGGGAACCAGGCTGGCATGGAACTCAACAGGTGGCGACACTGGAAGGTAAGGTAGGAGGCAAGTACGGAAATCAAGACTGTTGGAACTGTTCTTTTTGAGTAAAGGGAAAATGGGTTTTGACTCATTGGCGAGGACGAACGTAAGTGATCCAGTAAATGCAGAATTCCTGGAGCTGTATTAGATGTTGATGGAGTTACTCTTCCGCAGGTAGCTGAGAGATATGAGGGAGGCTTGGAGCCGACGGAGCTGAAGCAGTTGGACTGGTGGTACAGAGGAGTTTGTAGGAGGGGCCACACCCCAAGGAGACGGACGTCCAGGACAGAGACCAACGTGAGAGCGCCGGATAATTGATGAGGAATTCCAGAACTACAGGTGAAGCTCAGAAGGAACTGCTACGAGGAACACAGGAGATAACAGGGTAAGTCCACGGGTAGGAAAAGAGCATACCTCGAGTTAATGTGGTCAGGTTTACCACTCTGAGAAACGGAACCATCTGACGTCCGTCTGGTGGATCCGCTCCCTCTAAATACCGCTGTGGTGATTGCAGTAATTGGTTCCACCTGTCGCTGCTTCAGCCTCCAGCACCTGTAGAGCAAAGGTGGAAACAGCTCCTCCTGCTGGATCCTGACATATTGTGGCCACTAAAATTGCACCTAAATCAAAAATTTATAGGATTATCAAGAACCTCAAGGAATGAGGTTCAATTCTTGTTAAGAAGACTTCAGAGCGTCCAAGAAAGTCCAGCAAGCGCCAGGATCGTCTCCTAAAGAGGATTCAGCTGCGGGATCTGACAGCCACCAGTGCAGAGCTTGATCAGGAATGGCAGCAGGCAGGTGTGAGCGCATCAGCACGCACAGTGAGGCGAAGACTTTTGGAAGATGGCCTGGATTCAAGAAGGCCAGCAAAGAAACCACTTCTCCCCCAAAAAAAACATCAGGGACAGATTGATCTTCTGCAGAAAGTATGAGAAAGTATGGTGAATGGACTCCTGAGGACTGGGGCAAAGTCATATTCTCTGATGAAGCCTCTTTCCGATTGTTTGGGGCATCTGGAAAAAGGCTTGTCCGGAGAAGAAAAGGTGAGCGCTACCATCAGTCCTGTGTCATGCTAACAGTAAAGCATCCTGAGACCATTCATGTGTGGGGTTTCTTCTCATCCAAGGGAGTGGGCTCACTTACAATTTTGCCCAAAAACACAGCCTTGAATAAAGAATGGTACCAAAACACCGTCGAACAGCAACTTCTTCCAACAATCCAACAACAGTTTGGTGAAGAACAATGCATTTTCCAGCACGATGCAGCACCGTGCCATAAGGCAAAAGTGATAACTAAGTGGCTCGGGGACCAAAACGTTGAAATTTTGGGTCCATGGCCTGGAAACTCCCCAGATCTTAATCCCATTGAGAACTTGTGGTCAGCCTTCAAGAGGCGGGTGGACAAACAAAAACCCACAAATTCTGACAAACTCTAAGAAGTGATTATGAAAGAATGGGTTGCTATCAGTCAGGATTTGGCCCAGAAGTTGATTGAGAGCATGCCCAGTCGAATTGCGGAGGTCCTGAAAAAGAAGGGCCAACACTGCAAATACTGACTCTTTGCATAAATGTCATGTAATTGTCAATAAAAGCCTTTGAAACGTATAAAGTGCTTGTATTTATATTTCAGTACATCACAGAAACAACTGAAACAAAGATCTAAAAGTAGTTTTGCAGCCAACTTTGTGAAAACTAATATTTGTGTCATTCTCAAAACTTATGGCCATGACTGTACAGTAAACTACAGAATTTTTCCAGACTTTTACACAAGGTCAGAATCAGGGTGGTCTCAAATCTCCAGAATTATATTCCGCTTTTACTGCAGAAGCTCATGCTCTGCTGTTAGCGTTACAGTATATAATGGATCAATCCACAAAAATATTTAATTTAGACAGATTCAAAATCAGTCATACTGATTTTTTTAAGCACTGATAACCCTATGGTTGTAGGTGCTTTAGAAAAACTTGGACATGAGATCAGCGTTTTAACACTAGGCTTTGTTGGGTCCATGAACATGTTGGGATTCTTGGGAATGAGAAAGCAGACAGTGTTTTTTTATTTAATCCTAGCTTCAGATCTCAAGCCCGTATTAACACTGAATTCCCCTCAAAAATGGCAAATTGAGTGGACTGAAAAAATGAATAACTAATTGCACTAAGTTCTGCTGTAAATAAAAGACTGTGCTTTTGTAAATCTTGAAATTATTTAATATAAGGGGGTGGATTCTAGCTTTACACATTTTTATTTATTACTATATCAAGAGCCTCTAACTTGTTCTTTTTGTAGAAGGAATCTGTCAGTGAAGCATCTTTCTTTTCTACAAAAACTAGTCTTGTCTATAGTTTCCACAGTTCCCATATTAAGGATCTGTAAGCCACTTTGTTTTCACCGTTACTTTGTAAAATAGTGCTTTGTCTTGTTGGAAAATACACTGAATTAAACCGTAACCCCCCCCCTTACATTGTTTAAAAAAGTCAATCTGTGAAGATGTTTTGACTCCCCTTGGTATTCATGGCAGTGTTCTGACATGGTGATTTATTGTAGCACTCATATCATCTTCTCTGGAAAAATAATTTTCTAGATGTCCCAAACAATCAGAAGGATGATTCATCAGAAGAAAAAACTACTTTTCACCTGTTGTTTTATGTCCATTCTTGCATTGTCTGCTGAATTTCAGTCCGCCATTTATGTTTTTGTTGGATTGAAAGTGTTTCAAGGCATTTGTCTAAGAGTCTGCCATTTACTGTCAATACAGATACACAAACATCTGTGCACTGGAGGCAACACAATTCTGTATAATACTCCTCAGGAGGAGAAAACTCTTAGTACTTGTTTTGCTCTTTTAGATGTCATGGGGCCTTCTCCACAGCTATTAAACTCCTTAGTTTATGTTCATCTAAAAAAAAGAAAGTTCTAGCAGCAGATTTACTTGCATGATGCCATTTTGATAATGCACTGACGGCTGCCGGCTTTTCATTGGAGGTAACCACTGGAAACAAAAGAGAATGATTTCAAGCACATCTGTCCCTCTTTTATATCAGTCAGTCTGATAATTAGTTTGATAGAGGGTCCAGCTGGACTCTTTTACAGCTTCACCTGTGCTCATTATATGACTGTGATGAGATAAAGTTAACTCATATTTTTATGCCAAGGCAGGATTATGGTCACGTTTTTAGCACATTAATATTTTTAGGTAGTTAACATACATCTACAGTTTATCTATATACTGTAAGTATGAATACTTTTGCTGTTAATGTTTTTAAGCATGAAAAAGATAAATAAATTAAATAAAAAATAAAAAAAAATTAAAATCTGAAAAGTGCGATGTGCAACAGTTCTGCTGGATGGTTGAACCTCCACCTCAATCTCAAATCTTGTGTAGCCTAACAGCCTTTCTTCAGGATTGCCCTGATTATAGCTTTATCCACCATTGCATAAACTCTGACTTGCTTCACTGTCCCTTCTGAAAAGCAAAACATCCTCACAGCATGACGCTGCTGTCACCATATTTCACTATGGAGAAGGTGTAATGTGCAGTTACTTTGCTGACACAAATACTGTGTTGCTTGTAGACCCAAACGTTTATTTATGATGTCATTTGACCAGAACACCTTCGTTCAGGTGTTTGTCATCTCCCCAATGTGGCTTGTGGCAATCTGTGTACGGACCTCTTTTGGCAATCCCTCAAAAGCTGCATTTATACTGAGATTAAGTTGCATGCAGATAGACTCTGTTTAATAACTTCTAAAAACATTTGGTAGCACATTTAAAAGTGGTCTAAATGCATATGCACGCCAACACTTTCCCCTCACTTCTTAAGCATGCACTAGTTTGTGTTTGTCTGTCAAAAAAATCCCAGTAGAATACATTGAAATCTTGTATTGGTTGTAATGTGACTAAATGTAAAAAATGGCCATTACTGTAGATCAATGGTGATTTGCAAACCTATTGGAGGGGATCATGTGTTTATATACATGAGAGGTAAGGGAATGCTTATAAGTATATGTATGGACCATTGTAAATATCCATTAGTTGAGGCACACTGCTGAGTCAAGCCTTTAAGATTCACTTTAAGTGTTGCATAAATCAACAGAAATGGGGAATAAAGACTTGCTCTGCATAAAGTTAACAAAATCTGTCTGCCTCTGCAAGCTTTTAAACCTTATTATTTTATTTCTTCCGGAGATTTAGCTAGCACAATATGTCCATTTTTTTCTATTTGGCTTTTCCTAAGATGAAGTCAGGAGACTCTTAGTATAGCTGAGCTTAAAGATTTAAAGAGGAAGACCTTGCCTGGATCGAAAGGTAACAAAATCCACTGGGGCAAAGTCAGAGAGCTGAGTAAGCAGTGGTTTTGACGGATTGTGTGCAAAACTATTACATTAAATTGACAAATCAGGTACAAATTACTGGTGGATGGCAGGTTTCTGTGCCTCTAACTCAGCCTTGAGCTCTACCAGTGTGACATTGGAAAGCTTATTTACCTCTTCATGGCAAGTCAGACTGAGAAAAGTAAAAAAACAAAAACATTTTTCCTAAAGTCCTAAATAATTTAGGGATGCACACATACTTTGTCTTTTCAAAAACAGCTCTGTGCTGGTTCTATTATTCTGCTTCCTCTAATATGACTTGAACATGGTGTCATTTGTCCAGCTTTCTCGCTTCACTGTTTCATTATAAAAGGTTAATGGAACGGCTGGACCTTCCTGTGTGACTTCACCTCCCCATCAGTCCAGTCCCACACTGTACCTTTAGAAAACTCCACATTTAGCTGCCTTTAAACCCTCCTGGATTAGGTATTTAGACACTGATGCTGATTATTAAAAGTGTTATATTCCAATGAATTTCCTAAAATACAGCTTGTCCATCAATTTTTCATGAATGTGCTGTCTACTAAACCTAACATATAGCCCACAGACAGACACTTATGCATATTAATTAGTATGGAAATGACAGAACAATTAGTCTCTCAGCCGAGGACAAAAACCATGCAAAGGGGTTTAGCTTCGTTTGCAGATAACAGTCTAAAAGGCACAACTACGTTGGTAGCAGTGTAAAATACAACTTATGAAGATGTATAGCAACATGACTTGACTGTAAATAAAATAAGACGTAATAACTTTATGCGGTGTCAGGAACATCATGAGGAAAGAGCCATACAGATTTCTAACCGGTATTCTCTCCATCTCCCCCTCCCTCAGCTATTAACATTATAGAGGGCAACGCAGCTGGAACCAAAGGTTAATGTCCACACAATTAGTGAGCGACACCGCACACGTTTATCCCTGTTGGTTTAATTAAATTACAGTGAATTCATAAAAGGGCGATTTATCCCGTTCAGTGCAGTTACTGCAGTCTTAATGGAGCACCACATTGCTGTTCAGCTGATTTACCCCCTCAGGCTTCAAAGTGGGTCGTCTTCATGTAGAGTTTGTTATGGCCTACTTAACAATACAGTAACTTTTATTTAGATCATCTGTCAAATCAGCTGATTGGCTTAGTTGTTCTCCCCCCTTTTACAAAAGGGATTTCTTTTACTATATTAGCTTACACAGGAAATCCTTGCAGTCACTTCCTAATGATCAGATACAGTATCCTATGAAAGTACCTTTGCACTTTGCCAGTTTGTCACATGTAAGCCATTAACTTTAGTGTATTAGTGAGATTTTCTGCAATAGGTTTATTCTAATTGGTGATTAACTGGGAAGTTAAATTAAAATACTACTTGATTTTTAATCTGATTTACCAATGAAAATCTAAATATTTAAATGTACATTTGTATTCAGCACCATTTATTCTGCCATCCCTAATAAAATCTACAGCAACCAATTGCCTTAAGAAGTCTCCTAATTAGTAAATAGTCTACCTAAGTGCAATTTAATCTCAGTATAACTAGACCTGTCACAATAACAAATTTTGCTGGATGATAAATTGCCCCAGAAATTATTGCGATAAACGATAATATTGTTGTTTTGAGACCATTTTTTATTGATGTAATAACAGTGCATGTACACCCTCTGAGTAATTTTTCTAAAGAAATTTACCATTGCAGCTGGACGACATTTTTAATATCCAATATAAATTGACAAATCAACCGAAACATGAAAAATGGATGAACTCTGTAAACAAAATTCCCCTTCAAAAATACTAACCACTTGACTCAGAAAAGAAAAACAGGAAAAACTACCCGTTAAGAGTTTTGTAAACAAAAATTGCAAACTAACAATAAAAAAAAACACTCAGTTGGAATAAGAAAAAAAATCATCCAGTTGTTTCGTATTGTCATAAGCCAAAGTTTAACTTATTCTGTTAAAGCCTCAATGGTTTGAGCATCAGTAAACAATCAGCTTCTGCAAGATCAAGTAACACACCAAACAGGTCAGGGATAAGGTCATTGAGGAACCTGAAGCAGGGTTGGTTTTTTAAATGATTTAGGAAGTTTTGAACATCTCAAAGAGCAGTGTTCGATCCACCATTCCAGGTGTCTCTGGAAGTGCCACAGAAATTCCTTGTTCAAGTGGGAGGAAGTGTTGAAGGACAAATATCAGTCCTGCACTTCAGAAATTTGGCTTTTAGAAAAGAGGGACTTGAAGGAATCCATTGCAGAATGAAAGTCATAAAAAAGTTAATTAGCAGTTTACCTCAACCCATATAGGGGTCACAGCAAATGTCTTGGAGAAGGTGCTCTGGTCAGATGGGACCAAAATTGAACTTTTTAGCCTACATGCACAACACTATGTTTGGTGACAAACTAACACTGCACATCAACCTGAGTACACACATTGTGGTGGCAGCATAATGCTGTGGGATGCAGATGTGGAGGTTCTACTACAGCAGGACCACAGCCCTAAACACAGTCAGTTTTAAATTAGGATAATTTAGATCATAGGATATTCATGTTTCAGAATGGCGCAGAGTCCAAAGTCCAGCCCTAAAATCAGACTGAGCATGAGAAAAACTTTCAATCTCTAGTTGTGCAAAACTGGTGGAGACATATAACAAAAGACCTGCAGTTGTAATTTCAAAAGTTGCTCTCTACAAACAGGGGCTGAATATAAAAGCATGCCACAATTTTCAGATTTTATTTGAAAAAAACAAACAAAAAAAACCTAGAGCACTGTTCTTTTCCCTCCAAAATTCTAATAAAGTAAATCAAAAGCTGTGATGTCACATGACAAAGGGGAAACAGTTTAAAGGGGTATGAATACTTTAGCAAGTACATGTAAATTGGGAAAACAAACAACCTGAAGACTAACCAGCATTTCAGAAGACTCACATAACTTCAGCTTGTGGTGATGTAAGAGTTTCACAAATAATCCTGATTGAAGCTTGAAAAATTCACATCTTCAATATACCAAATTATTGACTGTGCAATTATCCCTGAATCAAACTACGCCATGGGGCTTTGAACAGGTAGGTTGTGGTGCAAGTCTAAAAATGGATAAATATGGTGATTATACACCCCCTAGTGGCAAATCAGAACAAAAGCATGACTTCCCAAAAAAAAAAACTCAAACACACACGCAGGCACGCACACACACACACACACACACACACACAAGCTTTTTGCTTCTCTGCCTTCAACACACATCAAACATCACACACACAAAAAAGGAAAATCTCAAACTAAATGCATGAATTTGATTGTCGCTATCGTATTGTGCTGCTCCACTGTTTTTACCAGCCACATTCCTCAAGTTATAAAAAATCACAATGTGTGTGCCACTTACACTCAGTTTGATAAATTAATTCCTTTCATTTCCTGCAGCTCAGAATAACCAAAGCCCTCATCCTATGTCAGGAATTGTTTCATGTGAACTTCAAGATGCACTCTCTAACGCAGGACTGCAGAGCACAAACAAGGCACACTTACTTTAAACTGGTGAAGAGGCTCTGCTGTTTTTATCTAAGGACCAACTTATTTCTTCACTTGAAAGAAAAATGTAAAATTGTATCTAAGCCTGAATGATATAAAACTACCACAAAGGTGCCACATAAGATGGCATCAGATGCATCACAATGCATTAGAATTGCACTCAAAGTTAATTTAAATCAGTCATTTCATTCAAAAAGTAAGCATATTTCACATGTTTATTTCTGTTAATTTTGGCTTACAGCAAATGTTACCCCCATATATTGTTTATCAGAAAATAATAAAATTACATAAGAGCAATAAAAGATTTCATACCGAAATGTTGAAATGTCATAAACTAAACAAATCAGAATCTGTTGTCCAACGGTCTTTGACAACCTCCATAAGAGGGTAAGCAACTTAAAGTTTATTGCTAAAACATTGCTGGATGCTCATTGAGTGGTGTATTTAAGCATATTGATAGAAAGTTTGGAGGAAGAAAAAAAGTGTGATTGAAAAAGTGCACCAGCAACAGGCATAAATACAGCCTTGAGAGCATTATGATACAAAACTCCCACAAAGGCGTGTACTGCAGCTCGAGTCAGTTCTTCAAAAGACACCATACACAGATGTATCCAGGACGTGAACGTGGGCTGCATCTGTTTCATATCCTGTGAAGTCACTCATGAAGCAAAGATAATGTCACTCGTTTCTAACTTGGAGAGAAAAAGGCTGGACCGTTGCTCAGCAATCTGCTTTTCAGTGAAAATAAATTGTGCATTTCATTTGGAAATGAAGGTCCCAGAATCTGAAGGAAGAGTGGTGAGGCTAAGAATCCAAGTAACTTGATTTCCAATGTGAAGAATTTCACGTTGGAATTATTTATAGAGTCATGTCATCTGCTGGTTTAAGTCCAAAGTCAGTGCAGGAAATTTTAGAGCATTTCATGTTGTGATATTAAGGACTTTGGCATTTTTGAAGATTGTTGTTTTCATACCGCCTTTGTTTATTCATTATGTTATTAATTCATGTATTCATCTTGCTTACTTGTTTCTCCTGTGATTCTTGGAAATGTTTACATAATATACATTTTTTTCCCATAGTACCTCAGATCATGCTTCATCTCAGCTCCAACATATTCTGTTGCTTAGATTGATCTCACCTCGGTCTGAGTAATCCACTGTCCTAAGTAAAAAAACCTCTCTTCAGTCATTCTTTTATCAGATCCACTGTTGTTGTCAGCCTGTTATCATCCTGCCTTATTTCCTCCTTGCTGTTTTAACCTGCCATTGATCCACTCCTAAGCTTTGTACATTTTTCTTCATTAAATTATCATTTACGATGACATTAGCGGTTTGTTGTCTGCATATGGGTCCACAGAAACCACCTCTCATGTCACTTGATGCTTGACTCCACTGACAAGCTTCTGTTGAACCTACAGAACTTTTGAAAATTATGCAGATATTTCTGCAAAGAATGGATGGATAGATCTATTTATTTTCATTTTCCATACTCATCCATACCTAGAAAACACTTGTTCAAACCAGAATTATATAGATAAATATCCATTGCTTGAATTTTGTGTGCAACCTTATCTAAGTATCCATCCATCCACTTTCTATACCCGTCCATCCTAATGCAGGGTTGCGGGGGGGCTGGTGCCTATCTCCAGCGGTCAAGGGGCGAGAGGCGGGATGCACCCTGGACAGGTCGCCAGTCCATCGCAGCCTTGTCTAACTATATTTTTCTGAAAACATTTTAATCACACAGTATTTCAATTTATTCTTGTACAGTTAGCTCAGATGAGTAAAAAGAAAAATGACCCCAGATCAAATTCAAAATCTGTCAAGTGACCTCCTGGTTGTGTTTGAGTAACTTAACCACATTTTTGTACAGCAGACTATTTTTAGATTAGAAAAGACTTCAAATCAGTGGATTTGAAACATCCTCCCCCCAGATAGTATGAATTCACTCATGGTAAGTACAAACCTTCCTGTGGTAGACTGCTCATTTTTGTAGCTAAAAATGCTGGGTGGAAAGTGACCAAAAATGCTAAATTATAAAATGGCAAAGGGGCAAAATGACCAAAACCAAAAATATTCTACTCATATAATGCCTCTGGAGCTTTTGGTAACACATCAGGTGTTGAAAACAAACCTGCCCACCTACTTCACACTTTGCCGTGAATGCAGGATATTGTGAAGAGTCACCTCTTTCAGAGACAAGTGGGTTTTATTTTACACTGAACATATTGTTCTGCAGAGCAGACTCCACAGCAGTCTTGTACCATCTGTAATCCTCATCTCATATCTGATGCTCTCCACACTGGCCAGCACCTTTTTCCAACACTCTGTTCTTTTTTACTCTTTGCACATCTCAGTGGTGCTGTCCCTCAATAAGCTGGAGCTAGCTGTGATGGAATTAGAGCTCGGGTCCTCAAAAGCCCATGCAAATTCGTTTTCACTGCTCCAAGCATCAATTTTGCTCTGCTTGTTTTGATTTTTCTCTTTTACACAAAGTAAAAAAACTGTTGAAATAGATGGTATTTGTTACACCAAAGGAGCCCTTTGCCTGACTCTTTGGTTTATTTTCCCCCTTTTAAGGTTTGTTTTGGCTTTGCAGAACTGCTCACTGTTTCTCCATCTTGACTGGGAGATTGATTTTTGTTTTGATTAGTTTTTTTTTTGTCTTTTATATAGTACAAAATCTATAGTTTTAGTCCTGCAATACTGTATATGAAAAACCTTCAAAGGGGATAATAATTCATTTCAAGGTAAAGGGTCCCTATAGACCAAAAGAAATTTGACAAAAAACTTCAGAAGAAAAGTAAGCTATTGATTCCTTAACACCATGTGTTTACTTTGCTTGTTTTTGTCCTTTTTTGGACTGAGATTCTGGGTGGTTTAAATTATTACTTTGCTGAACCTTTCATAGGTGTGTGTATGTTATTAGAAAGCAATTGCCTTCTAGCTATGCAGCTTGTTCTACTGTTCTGTATCTTACAAAGCAATCACATTTCCTGACTTTAATGACATATTCTCTTGTCTTTCCCATTTTGAGGAGTTCCTAAGAGAAAATGGGCCTCTTTGTAGCATCATATTAATACCCCAGGAAAAAAGAAATGATTGATTACTAATTAAATTTCCTAGACTCTCTGGATTGCTTGAAAAAGTCATTTAATAAAAAATTTTCTTTTATTTTCTTTGAAATTGTGAATGCTAATCTGGGATTGTTTTGCCAATAACTCTGCCACTGGTAGTTTTGTTCAAAGTAATTATAAATATCCCTCACCCTTTAAATAAATGTACACATTTCTGTAGACAGAACTTTAGTTGATCTGATTAATGGGTACTGTCATTTTGTCGCCAAAGTTTTCGAAAGTAAAATACTTTGCCGATAAAATGGATCCCACACCTCTTATAAAAATAACACAGGCTCTGCAAGTCAAGCAGATGTTCCCACTGTCCACTAGAAGGAGTTTTGCACAGATGAGAGTGACAGGAATACCCGATCCTTTACTCCCACAGAAAACAGAGGACTTTATGGCTTACTGAAGATAAGAAGTGGCTTTTGCTTCTTAATAATCTAATTAGTAAATGCCTTGTGAACAACGGTTCACATGGCAGCAAAGTTAATAAGCAACCGACCTATTTTTCTCTTTATTGGAGACAGTGGCTGCAAGTAGAGGCAAAGAAACATCTATATTTCATTAAAAAAGAGCAATCAACATTGGAACTATAACTTAAAAAACAGGGAGAAAGATTGATAAAATAGAAAGGTTTAAAAGTTTAGTAACATATTTTTTTTCAGAAACAGAAGACTTCAAGCATTCTTTGATTCCCACTTGGGTTCTCTTAAGGATAATCTATGTGATTTGCAGTGCCTTGCAAAAGTATTAATACCCTTAAGGTTTTCTACATTTCTTTACAGTGCAGCTTCATATTTCTATATGCTTGATCAATATTTGGCATAATAGATTAACACAAAGTTCCTAATTGCAAATTGAAAGAAAAACAATATATGGTTTTGTAAATTTTGAAGCTTATTTAAATATTCTCAATTCTCAATTGGATTCCATTCCATTCATCTTCCTATCAAGTCAGGTCAGCTTCGATGTTCCTGATGAAGAAAAACATCCCCACAGCATGAGGCTGCCACCAACATATTTAATCCTTGGCTGGTGCACTGCCATATAGCGCTTTGCATGTGGACAACAAGGTTTTTTATGATTACATCTAACCATAGCACCTTCTTTTACATGATTGATTTGTTCTTTTAATGTAATAGCTTGTGGCAAACTACAATGGGAACTTTTTATGGGTTTCTATCAACAACAGCGCTCTTCTTGCCATGCTTCTATTAAGACCAGAATTAAGGAGAACATGACTAATATTTGTAAACATATTCTTCTCCCTAAGTTGTGGATCTCTGCAGCTTCTCCAGGGTTGTTACTGTTGTTGCTCATCCTTTGCATTTAGCTGAATGATCAATTTTCAGTTGATGGACTGAACCTTGCTTTGTAAGATGTACAAAGCGTGGGATTTTTTTATAAGCTAAGCCTGCTGTAAACGTTTCTGCATTTTCATTCCTTCCACTGTACTGTTATGCTTTTCATTGTTGGTCTATCCAAAAAACAAAATTATAATAAAAAATACATTGCAATTTGTGGTTATAGTGTGACAAAAATGGAAAAAGCAAAATTTCTCTCATTATTTATGCAAGACACTGGATCTGTCTTGTATTTCTTTCTTCTTAATTGCAGCCTTCTTTTGCAAGCCTAATAAAATAGGGTTGAAGGTTTGCCTCACCAAAACAGTCAGAAAGTTTTGGAGATTGCTAATGAGAAGATTAAAAATTCACCTAACAGCAGCTGTCATTAAAATCCCTTTTAGAAATCATTGTACACGTATCTGAATACTAACAGAATTACCTAAAGCCTCACCAAAACAAGAGATAAAGCCAAAATAAGTTTTTTTTAAATGCTTTCCAGTTGAATGTTATTACTTATGGGACCAGTTAATAGGATTATTCCTATCTCTTTTTTGTAATTATTTGTGTGGATGTATGTTGCAACCAATTACAACAATTTAGTTTTTTTCTATATTAATTGTAGTGGGTGATCATTAATTAGACAGTGGAGTTCTTATGTTTCCTAATCCATATCAAAACATGAAATGTCTCTTTATCACCAAAGCAATGATCTGCATTCATATCATTCACCTCAGTGCAATTACATAACATTTGTAAATTTTCAGTGTCGATTTTAGGTTTGAAAAGGATATTTTTTAGATGCACTGAAATCTAATGAAAGCCATCTTTATACAAGGAAACTCTGCAACTTTTTGTAAAAACAAAATAAAATCACTGAGAATCTACAGGTCTCAACTTTAACCATTTTATCCTCTGCAATTACGGATAGATCTGCAAAGTTCTCCCAGATGAAAATGGTCTGAACTCTCCTCCTCATCTTCAGACCAGATAGAAAATGAATATGAGCCTAAATTATAGATTTCTGGTTCAATTGAAGACAGCACTTTCTCTCTCTGTCAGGGGATGCAGTGCAGATGGTCACTAAAGATGGTTTCATGTTCACGTACATTTGTGTTTTATACGCAGAGTGATTTTAAGGGCTTTAACGAAAATAAAGACTAAAAGTGAAGAAAATTCAATTAAAAAGAAAAAACAGACTAAACAGAAAGAAAAATAACAGCATCCAATACAAAACATTAAAAGGCTCATTTGAAGTTGACACATTGCTGGGGCATTATAAAAATGAATTGATAAAATTGATAAATGACTTTTATACAAAAACTATGGTAAACACTGGATCTTAGTGCTGCCTTTATAAGAAATGATGATAACATCCTGAATGACAAATAGAAGTTGACCAGGTTGCCAGGTGCTATGCTAAATTGATTGAGTTATTCTCAAAGCTCCGTACTCGGGCCATTTTTATTTCATATCTACATGATCCTCTATCTTTGATTTTGGAGTGTCACAATATCTCTTACAATATATATGGTGAGGAGATACAATTTTATGGTTTGATGTCACCACTTGACCTCACTCCACTAGAGTCTCTGAGTGTCCAGGCTTTCCATGAATGGATGGATCAGAATTTTCTTAAGACACAGAAAAAAACAGACATCCTTGTTTTTGGTCTTAAAAAACATTTGGGTCATGATGGAATCTGATTTGAGTTAAATTCTACTACTAATTTAGTCTAGCTTTACATTAAAATGCTTTGCCAGAAAAAAAGGGTTTCCTATCAAGAGAACACAGAAAGAAATTTGGTTTTATTTTCAGTTGGTTATTGTTGTATTCAGGTCACTGTAAAAATCCATCGGGCCACTGCAGCTCTTTCAAAAATGCTTGCAATCCCAGGAAATAAATCATATTACACCTGTGCTTAAATCACTGCAATGGCTCCTTGTTTGTCAAAGAATAGAATTTAAAATCTTATTGATAGTCTATAAGGAACTTAATGGTCTTGGTCCTAAATACATTTCAGAGCTACAACTCAGGTATATATTAGACCCCTCAAGTCATCAGAGACCTGTTCACTCAGGGTTCCCAGGAACAAAGCTAAACAAGGGGAGGAAGCATTTCCTTTCTATGCTCCTTAGCTTTGTAACAAACTCCTGAAAAACCTCCGATATGTTGACTCTGCTTCATTAAAAAAAAACATTTTCCATTTTATGTGAAAGGAGCATTTCACCATTTCTTTCTATCTGATGCAAAAGAAATGACTCGTGTTTTTATGTATTTCTTTTTTTAAGTGATTTTTTTATCTCTATTTTTTCTTTAATGCAGTTTGTATATATGAAAGCAATAACATTGCCATGATTTTTTTCAGTCCTTATTTGAAGGAGCCAAGACTTTTTGCAAAGCTTCCAAGCCATAAGACTAGAGGCAAGAGCAAGCTGATTTTGGAAGTACTTTCCAGTCTAAGGCAAACCTCACATGTATCCCGACTGCACATCACATGGATACATCCCAGCTATGCGCTATTGATTGAAGTGAAGGCAGGAAAGAAACAAGACTGGGGCTCTCTGTGGATTTAGGTAGCTTTGCTGTGCTTATTAAATGGAAGAAAGGAAAACCTGAGGGTATGTGTAAAGGTTGAAATTTAAAGCTGGACTGTTGGACTCAGGCAGAACTCATTATAAAGCCTAAAAGTAGTAAAAAAATATCTCACATAGTAACTGTGGGCAGCTCACTTTTTTTGTTACATCATGTTTTATGTGTTTTTGTGCCTTACGAGACAAACAGAATAAAAAAGACGGCTGAAGGCTGTGGTGACACTGAGACATAGCATTGGTCCAGTAGAACAAAATACCTGTGAGGAAAAACATGAACCAAAGCAGCAAAAACCAAAGCCACGGGGCTATAGGAGGAATTCTCAGATTTACAGCCTATAGAGATACAGCCATGTAATTGAAGACTATGACAGCAGGACTTCATTAGGTTCTGTATTTTCTTGTTTCAATGTCCTTTGCAGCTTTGTATCGATGCAAGTGATGTTACAAGTATTTGATAAAACTGCAGAAGCGACTTTCAGATAAAAAAAACCATTCTAGCTGATTATCTAAATCAAATCAGCCTCATCAATAAATACAATTATTCCATCTAGTAAGTTTGTAGATTTTAGTTTCTGATAGTTATTTGTTAAAATTTGGAAATACTTCAGCTTATATAAGGAAAAACATAATGTAATATTATTCAGCATTTTCTACCTATTGTTAATTCAATCCCATTCAGACTTTATTCATACCCAAAGGTAAATTTGCTTTGCAGAAGACAAGTCATAAACATTTAAAACATTCAGACATTCCCGCATAAAATATAAACATAAAGACATAAAAAACATAAAAGGTCAAACTTATTCATTGTGGGTCCTGCACAGTGGTGCAGTTGGTAGCACTGTTGCCTTGCAGCAAGAAGGTCCTGGGTTCAAATCCCATCCTGGGGTCTTTCTGCATGGAGTTTGCATGTCCCGGTTTATGTGTGTGTGTTTGTCCTGTATGTCTCTGTGTTGCCCTGCGATGGACTGGCGACCTGTCCGGGGTGTACCCTGCCTCTCTCCCTATGACAGCTGGAGATAGGCACCAGCAACCCTGCATAGGAATGATGGGTACAGAAAATGGATGGATGGATTTGGCATTGATGGACTAAATATAAAATAGAATAAGGAAAGCCCACTCGCTAATAAACAAGGGAAACCACACACTACTTTTTTTCACAGCAGCCTTTATTTGGAGTAGATAGTACAGAAAGGGGGAGAGACATGCGGCAAATGTCCATGGGGCAGGAATCAAACCCAGGACTTCAAGGTCTAAGACCTCTGAACATCCATTATGGCACAACTTTTTAAACCTATTTGAATATTGAACAGAACTTGATGCTCTGTTTGATAACTAGAATCAACTGGAATGTAATCAATTCATTCGGTCATAGGCTATGCATTCCAGTTGTATAGCCTATGACCGAATGAATTGATTTTCTTTGTAAACTGCCTTGAGATTACTTGTTGTGAATTGGTGCTATATGAATATGTTGATGGTGTTTCTGACAAGCACAGAATTCAAACACTTAAACAGACAACTTCTATAACTGAAATGCAGCCTTCAACTGGTCCGTTTATTGACCATACACCTCTGGACAGATTTTGAGACTACAAACAATCACAGCACCTACAGCCCTCTTCCTTCTTTTTCCCAGCTCTCTCTGTCTCTAGTCTGATTACACATGATTTTATCCCCTTTTATTTACACAGGAACTGTGCGATAGGGAACAGATGTTTTCCCGTTTTGATAATCTTAGTCCGAGAAATAATTTATCAGCTGGACGATTTTGCCAAGAAATCTTGACAGGTCATACTGACCTGGCAGTGAAGACCAACTCCCTGACGCCAGACCTCGATTAGTAGAACCAAACATCTGTCTCCCCACAAAACCAGAATGTATCCGGACACGTGAATTTCAATCAGAACGTGCCATTCTATCACAACAAATAAACTGAATTGATTATAGGAGAGCAGAGAGTCTTTGAATTTAAAAGGGATGGTTCATGTTACACTGCTTTAAGCAAATGTGTGTTAATTACCGCAAACCTCTTATGATCCGATCTTAAGACTTTCAGATTAAAACTTGGCCCTGTAATTAGGAAATATATATATATATATATATATAAATAAAAGGTTGTTTGAGTTTAAATATTAGTTGAAGTGAAATAACAAGTCTCTGTCCTTTATATGCATGGCTACTGTTTTCTCTCTTATTTGTATGTTTTGTTAATTTTGTGATTGAATTCAATATTTTATTATACTTTTGCAAAACAACAAGGAAATATTATTTTTGTTCCACAAAACTAACTTATTTGGTTTATTTATTTATTTTTAATATTCTGTTGTGCTTAATTATTATTATTTGTGTTCATAGCCCCGCTTGTGCTTGAAGAGCAACTCACCCCCCTACCAGAGCCTAACTCAGCCCACATTTCCTTTTTGAAAAATGCATGAACCAGCAAGCGCTTGGGGGGAGAGGGATGGGCATGGTCAGCGCTGTGATTGACTTCAGCACTGCTGCAGTGGCACACACAGACATCGAGAAAGAGGAAGAGCAATATGAGCTCCTTTGTCTCATAACAATGTTTCTGAGTTGGGGAATTTCTCTCCACCTCATTAACCAGAGGAGAGGGAGGAAAAGGAGGGAGGTTCTGTAGAGGAGGCGTGGGCGAAATCAGAAGCCGTTTTAACATTTAATAGGTAGCCTGGATATGTATTCCAGATATCTATGAATCAATTCTTCTTAGTAAAAATTTACATTTCAGATATCCATGATTCAATTTGTCTTAGTACAAAATAACATGTGAACTATCTAAAATGTAATTCATCCTCGGACAAATGACCTCACATTTCCCATTCATGTGTATTGGGTTTGCGGCTGCTCCTATTCACAAATATATTTTTCCTATCTAGAATGAACATAGTGGATAGGAGGTATTGAATTCTTACTAGGAGACATTCTAATTTCAGATAGCTAAAATTCAATTGATACTAGTACAAACTTTTATTTTAGATTGAAAAAAATGTAATACTATTCTAGCTATCTGTAATTTGATTATGGATATCCAGAAATACATTTTAAAAAGTAAGAATAATATATATATATATATATATATATATATATATATATATATACATATATATACATATATATATATTATTTTTATTTTTTTTATTAAGATATATTCATATTTTGACTAATTAAAAAACACTTTGAGATATCAGTAATTGCATGTATGACTAGCAACAATGTCTTTTAGGATATCCACAAACATAATTAGAATATTTGGTGACATTTTGCTGGGTGACCATTTTAACATAAAATACGTTCATAGACTATCTGTAATTACATTTGAGATGTCCATGTAGGGATTCTTCCTAGTCAAAATAGCTTTCTTGATGGTGAAAATGAAATTCTGGCTCGTCAAAATGCCATTCTGACTAGTCAGAATGCCATTCTGACTAGTAAGAATGCCATTTTTACTAGTAGGAATAATTTAATAGTAGGAATAACATTTCAAGATATCATCAATAACAATTGTACTAGTAAAAATTAAAGTAATAGTTTAGGTGGCCATTTTAACATTTATTAGCTAGGTCTGATATGTATTCCAGATATCCATAAATCAATTTGTCCCAGTGCAAAATAACATTTCAACTATCTAAAATGTAATTCCTCCTAGGATAAATTACGTTACATTCCCTTTTCATGTGTATCGGCTGATCCTATCCACAAATACATTCTTCCTATCTAGAATGAACATTGTGGATAGGATGAATTTAATTCTTACCTGGAGAAATTCTAATTTTAGATAGCTAGAATTCAATTGTTCCTACAAAATATCCATTGTTCATATAACGTTAGCATTAGCTATGGCATTTCTTTACCCAATCGCTGCAGGATAACGGTGAACAACATACACCGGATTATCCAGGCCCCATCTAAAGGCACGTTCACACCGGTCAGCGCGTCCACGCGTCAAATCGCTCAAACGGATGAAAGTTGACGCTTTAAAATTAAAATCCAGCTGCTTGCACACTGTAGTCTGCGTCGGTGCGTCAGCGCGTCACGTCCGGTAGTTGCTCTAACCGGGTTTGGCTAGCGTTAGCTAACATAACAAGAAAGTTAAAAGAAAATATTTAACTGCTTACCTGGCACTCCTATATCCTCCGATATCTTCCTCCAAATAAATCCAATCTCTTCCTGTCTTTGCAAAAAGACGAAGACGGGTAATATAATTCACAAAAATGACAGACAGCAGCGATTATTTGATCCTCCATTTTGAATGAATGACTTACTGATCCACGTCATTACAAGGAGTCAGCTTGACGCCCGCTTTATCCGCAGGTACCATAGACTTGCATGTAATCTAGCTGTCCTGCTGCCTGGACGCGCTGACTGGTGTGAACGCACCATAAGATGCCAGCATCACAAAAAACAAAGATTTTATTTCATGTGTCCATTTTTTCGGGTCATAGCACTGCTGTGAATTTGATACAGATAAAAGATATCATTACACTATATTCAATTCAATTCGATTCAAATTCAAAAATACTTTATTGATCCCAGAGGGAAATTAATTAATTTGTATCATATATATGTATCATATGGTATCAAAGATATAATGTGAAATAACACTCAGTGTCAGAAAGAACATAAAAGTAATGGCTTTCGCAGAAGGACAACTTTTTGAAATGAGTAAAGTTAAGTTAATCATGATCTTTTTTTGTTTTGCAGAATTGCGGTGCTCTGGGTGGCTGCATGTTGAAGTGGCTTTTGTTGACTAAATATTGAGTTTTGTTTTTTTGGACGTTGTTTCCTCTGTTTTCTTGAGGAAGAATGCATTTTTTGGACATGTGTACTTTCTAGTTTTTGGTGCTGTGAAGCTAAAGCGATTTTTGCTGTTAATTTTTCACCTTTTGATAACTTGTTATGATGCATAACCATGGCAACAAGGTGGATTACATCTGGGAGCATCTGATTAACATTGCAAAAACTGAAATAATACCTCAACTGAAGCCACAAATCCCTGATGAGTTGAGGAAGAGGAGGCGTGGATGCAGAGCAGGAGCAAAAAAGAGACAGAGAAGGAGGAAGTTAGGGTAAATGCTGTGTTATTTGTTTCACTGAAACGTGGCTGTAGGATCATATCCCTGACTCCAACGTCTCTCTGCCAGGCTTCCTGACTGTACGAGCAGACAGAGATCTGAAGACGTGCAGGAAAAGAAAAGGAGGTGGAGTAGCATTGCTTGTCAACAACAGATGGTGTCATCCAGGACATGTTACTGTGAAGTGTCGTCTCTGCAGCCCAGATTTTGAATTCTTGGCAGTAAGTCTTCGTCCATATTATTTACCAAGAGAGTTCACCAGTGACATTTTGGCAGTTGTTTTCATTTCACCTTCAGCTGTTGCTGACAATGCATGTGATGTCATCAGTTCCATTGTCACAAAGCCACAGACCCAGCACCCAAATGCATTTTTGGAAATATCTGGTGATTTTAATCATGCCTCGCTCTCGTCTTCCACTTCCAACGTCTTCTTGTCTTCTTCGTCTTCTTCGTCTTCTTCGTCTTCTCGTCTTACGCTTCCAACATTTCAACAGTTTGTCAGCTGGTCCACAAGAGAAAACAAGACCTTGGATTTGTTATATGCAAATGTAACAGATGTGCATACATGTCCAAACCAAGACCTCCTCTGGGATAATCAGATCACAATCTTGTTTTTCTCTGCTCAGAATATAAACCACTTGTTCAGAGGCAACCTGTGACAAAAAGAATTGTGAGAAAATGGTCGCAGGGTTGTTTTGAGAACACAAACTAGATGACATTTTGCCAACCACATGGAAAAGACATCAATGCCATAACTGAGTGTGTGACTGTCTATATAAACCCCTGTGTGGACAACTTCATCCCCACCAGAACAGTGAGATGCTTCCCTAATAACAAACCCTGGATCACCAGTGACCTGAAGGAACTGCTAAACGAGAAAAAAAGAGCCTTCAGAGATTTAGCCTTCAGACAGGGAATTGTTGAGGAGTATAAAGAAACAACTTAAGGCCAAGATCAGAGACAGCAAAAAGTCATACAGGAAGAAGCTGGAGAAAAAACTACAGAGGAACAATATCAGAGATCTCTGGTCAGGAATGAAAAAGATCGCAGGCTTTGAGCACAGGAAGGATTGGATACATGGAAGTTTGGACAGAGCCAGTGAACTGAACACATTCTTCAACAGGTTCAGTTCAGGAACTAGCTCAGCATCCTCCTCTCCTGTCCCCAGCCAAACATACATCCCACCCTCCTCTGACCCACAGTTTTCCTGTCACACCTAGGATGTTTTATCATTCACCTCAATCATGGACTCTTCTGATTACACAAGTTTGTCTTCAACCAAGTCAGGAGATACTGCTACCCCCTTTGGCTCCACCTCCCACTTGTCTGCCTTTAAAAGTCAGGTGAAGAGGCAGCTGAAGAAACTGAACCAGAACAAGGCTGCAGGTCCAGATGGTGTCAGCCCCAGAGTCCTGAAGGCCTGTGCAGAGCAGCTCTGTGGGATTCTGCAGCACCTCTTCAACCTTAGCCTGACCCAGGAGAAGGTCCCAGTGTTGTGAAACATAATCATGCCTGGTTCAGTACCAGAGAGAACTCACCCATCAGTCATCAATGACTATAGACCTGTTGCCCTGACATCCCACATCACGAAGGTCCTAGAGAGATTTCTGTTGGCCCACCCGAATAAGCAAACAAGAACATTTCTGGACCCACTGCAGTCTGCTTATCGCCGTGGAGTTGGAGTTGAAGATGCCATAATCTACCTGCTTCAACCAACCCACTGTCATCAGGATAAAGCAAGCAGCACCATGAGGATCATGTTATTTGATTTCTCCAGTGCATTTAACACAATTCAGCCTGATCAACACACAGGTGGAGCCCTCAACAATTGCCTGAATCGACGACTACCTGACAAACAGACCACGGTTTGTGAGACTGAAGGATTGTGTGTCAAACCAGGTGGTCAACAGCACAGGAGCACCACAGGGGACTGTACTCTCACCATTCCATTTCACTCTGTACACCTCAGACTTCCAGTACAAATCAGAGACCTGTCATCTGCAGAAATACTCAGATGACTCTGCAATTGTGGCGTGTATCAGAGATGGACAAGAAGCTGAATACAGAGAGCTGGTGGATCGCTTTGTGGCATGGTGTGGAAACAATCATCTTACTTTGAATGTGAATAAAACAAAGGAGATGATTGTAGATTTTTGAAGAAACAAGGATAAGTCAAACAGTGTGTCCATCATGGGTGAGGAAGTGGAGGTTATGGAGTATAAATACCATAGAGTTCACCAGGACAACAGAATTGACTGGAGGCGCAACAGTGAAGCCGTCTACAAGAAGGGACAGAGCAGACTGTACTTCTTGAGGAAGCTTAGGTACTTCAAGGTTTGCAGTAAGATGCTGCAAATCTTTTACAAGTCTGTTGTGGAGAGTGTAATCTCTTACACACTTGCACATTTTATCACTGTTCTGAGATAAATTTCTGTGTTTTCTTTCCAAAGATACCCCAGCCATTTCTCTACAAAAAATTGTTCCAGAACAGCTTTAATTTTAATTTTGGTATGAGGTTTTTTTTTTATGTAGGCCAGAAATTGCAGTAATGTTATGGGTTAAATAGCTGGTTTTATTTATAACTCTTCATACTCTTCATAAGAATTATCTGGTGTTGAGTTTACATTTTCTTAAAAATATGAAGCTTAGAGAAGTAAGAATTGTGGCAGTTTCTGTTTAGATAGAGTACCACACTCAGAGGAATGAAGACTGTCATGATTTTTGTTGGTTTGGTGTGACCTGAATGAGTCTTAATTCAAAAAAACTAGAATAAAGGAGCTTTTGTGAGAAGGCTTTTGATGCTTATTATTGTCCAAATCAAAGCCTGACAGCGTCACAATCAAACCCCGTGATCTGCTTAGTTTTGAAGTGAATGTAGAATAAAAATTTAGGCTAAAACTGTCTGAGAACATTTAGATCTTAGTTAACATTTCTTAATCCTTAAAATATTAATTAATACATTATTAGTATGCTGAGAGAGGAAACAGCATTAGCACATTAGAAACCTGATCTTGTCAGATGAGCCACCTGGGAAGGAAAACATCTGAAGAGTTTGGAAGAGGGGAGTTTCTGTCCATCTATTGTTGAAAGTATAGAATGTCATTAAATGCAGGACACTATCATGAGGTTTTTCTGCTATTTTGCTCACTCATAATTTATGTTGTACAAGTCTTTTTAAAGAATACCTTTCCCCTCAAGGTTCACCTGAACTTTGGGTTCAACATTCAAAGCTAAAGCTCAGCCTCGTTTCTATTTTCATGAGGAGGGTTAAATCAATTATCGCCGATAGAAAGCTGAGAGGGGGGATGATGGAATTCATTCGTCCCATTTTAGTTATCTGTGGACATTGTAGATGCTGAATATGTGGCAGAATGGCTGCTGAAAGGAGGGATTAGAGTAATGAGGAGCACTGAATTTAGCAGAGCCGAGTGGCACACAAAAAGCAGCCTCGCAGAGGGACACGTGAGATGCAGCAGCCGCCACAACAGACATTTAGATAGGTCATCAGAGAAGAAAATCAATACAGCAAAAGAAAGAAAACTGTAAGATTGATTCGGTTATTAAACGGTAGCAAATGTTTTTTCTTTTATTTTCACAGAGACTGGACCCTCTCAAAATCATGACATTTAAAAATTTCTTGCTGGCATGTTCTGAGAATAGAAAAGAAGATATAAATTATTTCATGAAGTATATGACCTCAAATCTTTTTGAAACTGCTCTATTTGATTACAAATCTTACTTTTGTAAAATGATGCACCAGAAACAGAATTTATATACATAGACTTTGCTTAAGAAATTTTGTTTTGGTTTAGCTTTACAATTTCAACACTTGTTCTTAATGAGATGTCATGATATTACTTGGAATCCTGTTTATTACTTTGACTCTACATAGCTTGAATATCTTGAATGAAAAATCAAAGGATCCAAAGGCAGGCAACGCAGCGAAGCTAGGCAGACATGCCTATGAAACAAACATGAATTTCCCATGTGCTATTACATGTGAAAATTATCACCCACATTAAACACATTTAGATGTGACACATTAGGTGTTTCACATAGAAAACATGTGGGTTTGGAACATTTAGAATTAATCTGATTACACTTGGAGATTTAGATTGGATCTTTAAATTCCTGCTGTGCCCTAAGACCTGAGCTTGTCAGCCAATACATGTGTCTTCAGAACTATACTTTTTAAAACAAGGGAATATAATCTGATATGGATATTACTAAATCTGCCTTCTGTGTCTGCTTTTATGTAATTTAAACTAAAGATTTTTCAAAAATTTGAGTGCTTTCACATGTGGAAGGTCTCACTTATTTCAAATTAAAGTTCTGTAAAATTGTCTTTGACTGTAAATTTAATTCCAGACATTGAAATTAAATTGCATAGTAACAGGTGTAAATTCTTACATGTAAGAACAGGTAAACACAATTCTCACAAGCGACAAGTTTGTCTTGTAGTAATGTGTAAACAGGTATCTCACATGTAACATTTAAAAAATCTAGTAAAATAGCACATATTTGGTTACACTGAACATATGTAAAATATTTGCTAATATGTTTTACATGTAAAAGTTATAGCCCTGCGATGGACTGGCGACCTGTCCAGGGTCCCCGCCTCTCGCCCCATGACTGCTGGAGATAGGCACCAGCCCCTTTTTCAGTCATTATTTTTGTCTTACATTCAAAGTTAAATGGAAACAGAACTGAGTGATATTGAGATGTAGAAAAAAGCCATAAAAATAGCTTTGCTTTTGCTGGGCTCTCCAGCTCAAAATGTAACAGATGGTCAGTACAAAGTGAGCTTCTCTATCAATATTTCTAATAGCCTACTGTTATCCAGTCACACCTTAAATTATACTTTTAAAAGAATCTGAACTTGAAAATGCTTTTTTAAAATCCTCAGGATCTTAGTTTGCATGTGGAACAGCAGAAAATCTCTACATTGGTGTAGACAGTTAGGGTGGGTAAATATCACATCATGTATCATTATTGGGAATTTTGATTTTTTTGACCATGCTGATAGTATTGCTACTTCTGCATATTTCTTTCACTGTTGGTTTCACAAGAGAATAAATAATTATCAATACCTTTGAAAACATCATTAAGTACAGTGATTATGTGCTATTTAGTGATAAAATCATGCATTTCAATGTAACTGTTGTCATGAAATAGCTCAAAAATTATTTCAGAAGCAGTATTTGGGTTTTGGGGGCTTCCGTGCCCAAAAATCCATTGGCCATTAAGACTGCAAAGAGCTTTAAAATAATTTATTTCACCACTGTATTGCTAATGAAATGAACACAACAACATATAGAGATAAATTGAGTCTTTCTCATACATCACTAGTTGACTTTGCCAAAAAAAAAGAAAAACTAAATATGAGCCTATGAGTAAATATGAGCACAAAATAAATAGTGATATGCCTAACGTAACTTTGTAGCATTGCATATAAAAAAGATTTCAAAAGATGTTATAGTCATGTCAGGTTTTTACACATCAATCAATACTTTTTAATTGACCGTGTGATGTCAGAACACCAGTTAACACGAATGCAGATCTTTGTCAGGACAGGTTCAGCAAAAACTGAAATGAAGATTTCAGCTGCTGATAAAACCTTTGGCAAATCTTAAAATGCTTCTCCAGCCAGTCTACCTGTATTTTTCTAATGAGTGAATGTGTGTGGTGTCTCTGATCCAGCTTGAGAGATCTAGTAAGTTTTCTGCAGAGGTGAGCAGTTCTGATTTTGGAGGATTAGTGTCCTGCATGTTGTTTAAAGCATCTCCCTAGTCTATTGACAGAATCTGCAGGAACCTGCTGATAAACGTTTCCTTTAGGTACAGAGTGTTTAAACAAGGAAATGTATATGTAATACACTAGCCCCTCAGGGCCAGAGTGGCCCATCCCTGATATGTGCACATATGGCTGGTTATCCTGCATGATCCAAATTCGATTTCTGCGCTTAGAGTATCTTTCATGGCCTCAACTATTGATTCACATTTAAAAAAAAGACTTGCTGCAGTGCACTGGTGAAAATGTTTTACATCATTCCTATATCAGCTGTTAACTGAGGAGTGTTTCTGATCCTTTTGTCCTCTAAAAACAGGATGACACATAAAAGACTGAGCTATTTGATGTGCGCTCACAAAAACCTTGATCTTCTTGTGACAGTCGATCTTTGGGGAAATGTCAGATATTTTATCCTACACAACAGAAAGAAAACAGCTCTTTGGCAGTGTTTTATGTGTTTATTCTAAACTGTTATCTGTACTCCTTGATTATGAGTGAGAGGTGGTGTTGCATCATTGTGGGAGTTTGTCAGATACTAATGTATCAGAACAACTGTGATGCTATAACCAAACTGTCTGGCCTCAAAAGGGACCAAAAACACTCACACTGTCAAAAGCTCTCTTTAAGTTGTTCACAGTTAATATGTTTGTGTGTAATTTCTGGTATTCTGGTCAGATGGTTTAGACCAAAGAGTCCAACTTTGGTTCAACAAAAAGACATGATCTATGATCCAAACAAATGATCTACTGAAAAGATTTTTCAGGTGAACGCTTTGCTTCCTGAACATTTTCGATAAGCCATGGGAATTATGATGAGCTGTTGTGAAAATGTGTAACAAGTTTTGAATTAAACTCTCTCTCAACTTAATGGAATTGTCAAGGCACTCAGAGCTGTTCACGCACAATCAAATTGTTTTATACCAAGGATGTTTAATTAATCAAGCTAGCAATGTGTTGTGCTTGAAATTACTGTTGCTGATTATAGTGTGTTCAGAATGTAAAAATAATTAACCTCCTCATTATTTTCTGTCCGAAACAGTGATAGAAAAAACAGACATAACTTTGTGGGAGAAGGTGCGATGAAACCTAACCTGAACTTTGGGCCACAATCTCAAGAGGTATGTTTTGGCAATAGTACTGCACACCACTACAGGAACATTATACCCACAACAAACTATGGTCATCATGCATCATGCTCTGTGGTTGTATTTTTTCAGTTACCTGTTACTTTTTATCTAAAACCTTCAGCTGTCATCCAGAACACTCAAGATGGAGGATTTTATCTTTTGACACAACAGTAAGGCTAAGTATTTCAATGAATTGCTTCATCAGACAGAAAATAACGTTTTGGAATGGCCTGGAAATAAATCTGATCAAATATCTGCCGGATCACCTAAAGAGGCTGTGGACGATGGATGTCTTCATAATCTGATAGATTTCTGCAAAGTAGAGGAAGGAAAATATTGTAATTTATAGCTATTTATAATTATCTATTAAATAATTTTTTTATATTTACTTTAAAATAATATTAATCAAACTTTAACCATCTGTTTCCTAAGAATTTAATGAAAAAGTTAAATCATAACAGCCTAAATGTAACATTTCAATTTGCACAGCTTTGAAAAAATTAAGAAAGAGAAATCAAAAAAAAAAAAAGTAATTTTTTTTGTAAAGGGAAAACTTAAGACATGGCATTATAGTTATATAGATTTGGACTTCTTAAGCAGATTTGGTTATCTTTAGAGCTACGGAATTTGTTTCCCTTCTAACCCTTCTGGAGAGTTACCCACAAAAAATGATAATTAATTTCTTAATAACACTTGTTTCACTGCAATCTTTAATTCTTTCATTATCACACCTGCTTCATTTGTAAAAAGATTACATTGTAAATTGTCTATTTGATTTAAGAGTGTTTTTAATTTGTTAGCTTCATGAGTAATTAATCCCCCCCTTAGGGGGGAGGGGGAAGGCACAAGTTGAAACAACACCAATCTTAAAGACCACCATCATATTTTAAAAGTCAACAGACGTAAAAACAATCAGCTAAGAATGAAGAATAAATAAATCAAAAATGGCATTTTTATTGTTTTTTTAAGTCGATTTGTTATTTTGAAAAAAAAAAAAAAAAAGCTTTCTGAGTCAGGTGCTTAAAAGTGGATTTCCATTTTCATTTACTGTCTTGTCATTTCTCATTCTTGATGGCTGAAAACAGACTTGGCTTAAAATTTACTTTTTTAACATAATTATCCCAAATAGATGTGTGGCTACTACTTGGAGACATAAAAAAGGATTAACTGAAAATATTTGCAAAAAAACAAGAAGAAGAAGAAAAACATTTGTGCAGGAATTTAAGTGAAGTCCATTGAATTTAACAGGTGAAAAAGACAAAATGTTCTTTACCCACCAAAAACAGTAACTCTGTTAAGAAAAAGGTTTTGGCCCAGAGTTCTGAAAAGATTGAAATATTAGATTAAGACCACCGAGGCTACAGCAGCTGTTGTTTGTGAGCATAAAGTTTGTCAAATAAGACCATGCTTTCTTTCATGTTTTTACTTATGTCTGCTGATATATACAGATTGTGTTGAAACAATTATTCTCTACAAACAGTCATCCTACATATTTCCCCACAACAGTTTCAGCCACAACTCACTTTTCTGTTTTTCTGAGCAATTGAGCCAAAGGAAAGAGCATTTGGCTGCAGAAGCTCTTTAATTATTTGTCAGTGTTTTATTCTCCTTTTTTAATTCACCACATGCAAAGGTGTCAACTAACGAAGTACAAATACTTCGTTACCTTACTTAAGTAGAAATTTTGGGTATTTATACTTTACTGAAGTAATTATCTATGGGCCTACTTTTTACTTCTACTCCTTAGATTTTCACGCAATTATCTGTACTTTCTACTCCTTACATTGCGCCTTAAAATGTGCCAACTGGATAGAATTTAACAGCGGCTTGATCATAATTTTAAACATCTACCATTCTGACACCCCGCTTGTATGCGATCCATTGCGTACTGTGCACACAGGGGTCCAATTAACCGAATATTTTCCATATTAGTCCGTTTTTTTGTTTTGTTTTTTTTTTACAACGGTGACGGAAAATCCAAAGGCCACTTGTCATTTTGACAGATTATAATTCACAACCCTGACCATTTGGTGCAGACACGCAGACATTTTTAGGTTGGAGTTGAAACGCGGAGTACAAGTAACTGAATCAATAAATTTATAAGAAGAAGATTCCCATGAAGCCATCTGAGGATCATGTTAGACCGGGACACTTTGGAACGTGACTGTTACCGGTGCGGCTGGTTAAAGACATGCTTCAAAGAGCCCGGCTAGCAACAAGTGTAATTTATAGAGTTTATTATTGACTAATACATGGACAACTTATGTAGATAAAAGTGAGTTATGCCTGCTTGGCTCATTATTAGAAAATAGGTTATTCTAGAGGAAGTTCCTGGGAAAAACAGGATTGCTGTGTGCATTAAAATAACTGTGCTCATCACTACAAGAATACATATAACATTTATTCAAATGCTTCCACAACTGTTTTGAATTAACTAACAACTAACCCAACATCACAATGTAGAAAAACTGTCAGAATTCCATGAAATAAACCAAACAAACCTTGAAGAAATCATTAACCAATTATGCTCCTCCTCCTCCTGCTGTCTTGATATCCTACCCACAGCTTTCCTTGAGTAAGTTTTTCCCTGTCATTGTGTCTGATGTGATTAAAATAGTGAACTCATCCCTCCTGTCAGGTCTCTTCCCCCAGGCTTTAAAAACAGCAGTTATTAGACCGCTGCTAAAGAAGGATAACCTGCACAACATGTTAATGCAGAACTACAGGCCACTTTCTAATCTTCTTTTCATCAGTAAAATTATTGAAAAAGCTGTGTTTAGGCAGTTAAATAGCTTCCTAACAATGACAAACCGTTTTGATGCTTTTCAGTCTGGTTTCCATACTCACCACAGCACTGACACTGGCCTCGTCAAAGTTTTCAGTGACATTTGCATAAATACAGACTGTGGTAGAACCACAGTGGTGGTTCTGTTAGACCTCAGTGCAACATTTGGCACTGTTGATCATGATATATCATTGGAGCGACTGGAGTGCTGGGTTGGACTCTCTGGTACAGTACTTGGCTGGTTCGAGTCTTACCTAAAGAACAGGGACTTCTTTGGCTGTATTCACACCTGATAGTCCGGTATACTCGGTTCGATTGGGGACCAAAATTGCAGTGGGGACACTCCCCATACAGTGAAATGTAAACAAACATGGAGTGGCAGCAGATTGTAGCAGTTTTAGGATTGCTTTGTTGTGTTTGGCAAAAGTCCAAGATAAAACACTGCAGCAATGGGCTCAGGATGAGCATAGAAGAGGCAGAGGACTATGTAGAATGTGTTTTTTTACACGAAACAGCTTAGACAGCTTCTTATGAGGCGGCGTGCAATGAATAGGAGTTCGCACAACTTCACAGCATTTATGTCATCCTTATACAGATATCGAGCACGGTATGTACAAAATCCAGCATCTACCTATCTAGCATCGCGGTTGTTTAGATTTTATTTATCCATAATGCCCTGCACAATAGTTCGGTTCCTGCTTTTGGTGCGGTTTTGGTCCAGTCGCCTTACACATATGCAATCGAACCACAGCAGAGTTTGTTTCAATTGAACCAAGACCTACGTTTTTAAACGGACTAGAGTTCGCTTGTTTGGTCCCAATCAGAGTTTGATTGCACATTCACAACTCCCCGAATGAACCGGACTTTCTGGGCAAAAGAAATACAGTTCGATTCAAGCGGACTTAACAGGGCTGGGGTGAATGCACCCTTGATTTCAAAAGGAAACTTCACATCAGAACGAACAGAAATCATATGTGGGGTGCCCCAGGGCTCCATCCTGGAACCCCTCTTATTTAATATTTACATGCTCCCACTAGCCCAGATTACAACAACCAATACGATTAGCTACCATAACTATGCAGATCATACTCAGCTCTACATTACGATGTCACCAGGTGACTTTGAACCCATCCAAACCCTAAGTAAATGTATCAAGAAAATCAATAGATGGATGTGCCATAATTTTCTCCAGCTGTACAGAAACAAACCAGAAATAATTACTTTTGGATCTAAAGAGGAACAATCAACAGTCAGCACACAGCTTCAGTTAATACAACTAGAAACTACTGATCAGGCCCAAAATCTAGGTGTAGTGATGGGCTCAGACCTGAACCTCCAAAAAGTCAATCAGACAGCTGCAGCTGATCTAGAACGCTGCTGCTCGTGTCCTCACTAGAACCAGGAAAATAGACCACATTATCCCAGTTCTAAAGTCCTTACACTGGCTCCCTGTAGCTCAGAGAATAGATTTCAAAATATTTTTACTAGTTTATAAATCATTGAATGGCTTAGCACAAAAGTGTGTTGGAGATCTACTGTAACTATACCAACCCACCAGACCACTCAGGTCCTCTAATTCCAGTCTACTCAACATCCCTAGATATCAGAACCAAACATGGAGAGGTACCTTTCAGTTTCTATGCTCCTCTATTCTGGAACAAACTTCAAGACAACTGCAAAGCTGCTGAAACATTGACTTCTTTTAAATCACAACAAAAAAGGTATCTGTTTAGAGCTGCCTTTGAGTAATGCTTTGATTTGTTTTACTGCTATTTTTATTTTACCCCTTAATCATGTAAAGCACCTTGAATTACCTTGTTGTTGAAAGTGTGCTATACAAATAAAATTGCCTTGCCTTTGAATTACTCTGGGTCTTTACTTCTTTTGGCACCTTTGTACTTTTATAACCATTTTCCTCTATTTCTTCAATTTGACCTCAGTTACCTTTGTATGTTTCCCTCACAAGTAACATTCACTCTGCTAATTAGACCCAACTGTGTTCCCTCTAGTAATCACACTCCACAGTATTTAGGTCTCAGGCCTGCTGTACACAGAGACAAAATGGGTATAGTTTCAAAAACAAAGTCTGTAAAAACAGCACCTCAATAATGAAAACCTCCATCCACATGAATTCACTCAAACCAGCTTAAAATGCTGCAGTACATCTGCCGGCCCTACTGGTGGTGCTGTGACACTGCCAGAGAAACACAGAAAACAACACTGAGCATGCGCAGCCAACCCGGTGGTTGCATATGGGGTCTGTGGTTCTCTGGATCTATCTTTTACTGCTGGTGATAGAGGAGGGACAGTAAATCATATTCTGGGATCCATAATAAGGTCAGTATTTGCTTTTTTAGGACCACAGCACAGTATGGCACCACATTTGTTTACTTTATCACAGACTCATGCATGCTCGTTAAATATAGGAAGGGGGCAGCAACATCATCCACTCAGATAAAATGCCAGAGAGCTCATAATCTTGGAGACAACTGAGCCGGTTTCTCCACTCTGGGACCTGGTTTCAAACGCGATCTTTTATGGTGTCCTGAAACGCTAGCTCCTAGTGGATGAGCTGCCTTGTGGTTACAATTTATATTTAATATTTCCGAACTTCAGACATTGACCTTACCTATCAAGAGCTATAGGCCTGAACACTTTAAAATGAAAAGTTGTAAAAATGATGACAACACAATTCATGGCAAGCATTTGGTTTATCAGAATCTTTTTGACAGCTGACAATTCTTTGTTCTATGAGATGATCAGGAACTAAATCAACTTTATCCAGAGACAGAGTCCAGATAATAAACAAGATTATACTGACTGTAAATGTAAAAAACAAGACTGTGTGAATGTATTGCATGTATTGATGCCAACACAATGTATAACTTACAGCCGGTTTACTGCATCATTTACTTTTCTTAATGCTGGACATAGAACTGTTATTGAATGTCTGAATTATTTTTAGCAGTTATATCTATAATCTTTTCAATTAACTGCTGTATTTTGCTCACTCTTTGTATGTTATTGTTGTTTGATCTGAATCAACATTCTTTTGAGACTCTTGTAGCCATTTTGCTCTCTTTTATAGATACAACATGATACCATAACTTGAGCATGAACTCCAGATGAGCTGAACCGACTTTAAACAGGGATATATATATGGTTACTCGTCTCAGAACATTATCAGAAAAATCATCAACATAGCCTACACACTGGCACCTTTATTTTAAAAGAAATGCGCTACTTGTAAATGTATTCCCTTTATAAAAGTTCTAAAGGATTTGCATTGTGCTTTAAAAGGTTTTTCAATACACAGTGTAAATCATGACTCGTTTCATTTATGACATGCTAACCAGCAAATATACAAAAAGTTGAATAAAACTTTTATTTTTGAAACCAGGCAAATAAAAGTACACATTCTTTGTCTCACACGTATACCTTTAACCTTTATAATACAAAAGAAAGCTATGAACTGACTGAATTAAAGTGTTTGGCAAAAATGTACATGACCCTAAAACTTTTGCACATTTTCTCAAGTTACAACCACAAACCTGAATATATTTTATTGAAATTGAATATAATAGATCATCACAATGCCTCATATACTTGTAAAACTTAAAGTAAACTGTACATGGTGTTCAAAGGTTTGTGCAAATAAAAATCTGACAAGTCTAGCATATTTATTTTATTCAGCCACCTTTATTTGAAACCCCTAAATAATATCCCGTACCAGGCTCCCACTTAGTAAATAAAGTTCAAGTGTGTATTTTCATCTTGGTGCAATTATAGCTGTTCTGTGAAGGCCTCAGAGGTTTGGTAGAGATTATTAAAGAACAAACAGCATCATGAAGAGAAAGGACCACACCAGACAGACTGCAGGTAAATGTGTGTAGAAATTTAAATCAAGGTCAGGTTATAAAACAAAATCCAAAATGTTGAACATCTTACCAAGCACTGATTATTTTGTCATCTGAAATTTAAAAAAGTATTGCACAACTGCAGAGCAAAATTAAACTAACTGGCTTGCTTGGAAAACTTTATATGAATATGGTGGTGAAGCATGGTGGTGGCAGCATCATGCTGTGGGGGTTGCTCTTTGTAAAAACTATGTATCTTTAACTGAGTGTTGCATTGTTCTGCTATAGCAAATAATACCCAACAAAAAGCACTGAAGTTTGTAGTTGTAGCACGACAAAATGTGAAAATCACTCAGTATGAATACCTTTTACCATCATTGTTTTTGGGGCTTATACGGTGTCCTGCATAATATTCATTGCTATTTTTAAAAATAATTGTCTTTAAATTGCAACAGATTGCCCACTGAATGACCAGAAGGTTAAAATAATAACACAATATGGTTGTGAGAAATATCTATGTTGGTTCAGTTATTCCTTTCTATTCCCTTAATGTTTCAGATTGTTTTTAACTAATGACAAACCCAGAAAATGAGGTATTGAAGTCAATAAATACCTAAAACATGTTATATGTATATAAAACATAGTTATGAATGTAACAAAGTAAGCAATCAGATTCTCTGAAGAGGCTAGAAAAACTAAGTAAAGCAGTCAAACTCAATTAAAGCTAGGATTCCAAACACCTGAGGAGGCAGCTGTCGGGAGGCGCGACTTTTGCAGGAGGCGGAGAGACAGCATGAAGAAGCCAACACTGACCCCACCCAGTATGGCCACACCCGAGATAAGAGCAATGGTCAAAGGATTTAATGGCTGGGAGGAGTTACCAGGTGCTGGCGGATGGAAAATTGAAGGGGAAAAATGAAACAGATAATTTCTTTAATGATCCTTTAAAGATATTTATGTTGCAGCAAATTGAAAATTTTGAGAGAAATATTTGTTAATCTCATAACAGAGAAAATGTTCTTACCTAGTTGAGAGTTGTTGACAGGTGTTTCATCTGTAAAAAAATATATATATATATATATAGGTGAGCATTAAAATCTCTACCTCATTCTAAGTGCTTTAGTATCTTTGTTTGAATAAATGCAATCTACAAGATTTTATAAGAAAGCCTCTTTTTTTCCTCTTTGGATTCTGCCATGCTGGCAGACCAGCCTATCTGTAAAAATGTCAGCCTGTTCCTCTAAGGATCAGTTTATTGTTCATACCACTCCTTGTGATGATTGGACCAGCAGTGATAACGGCGTTCCCAGACGCCACTGGCTGGGAATCAAGGCTCTGCTCTCCATCCCTCCTGCGTCGTCGCCCACAAATCTGTCAATCACGTTGTCACATTTCAGTCCTTACCAAAATCAGAAGACATTTATACACATTCACAGATTTTCACCCATACCGGAATGAGCATGATGCAGTCGTCTGCCTTGCAAAGCTTGGTGACACAGTGCAAAAACACGGTGGACATCTTCTGGTGTCTGTGTTTCACAAAACGGAAGACCTCGAAGGAGAAACGCCCTATCTGACTCTTCCCGTTCTCAAAAACGGTCGTCTGAGGATCTTTATAGCATCTGCATACATGCACCACAGACACACATACATATTTAAACACGCATGAACTAAAAATGACAGACTGTATGTCTGGATGTACGGTTAAGCTGTCACAGGATGCAAGTATTCATGAGGATAAGCCTAGCAGAGAGCTTGAAAAGGTAATGACTCTCTTTTGTGGTTTATCAAGTCATCATCTTGAACGGAAAAAAAGCGAGATTACCCAAAGAAAAGGTCATAGCGGAGTTCATCATTAGGATTCCCTGAGGGGGTAGTGTAACAGTAGTCCATCAAGATATTCCATCTGCAAGGGGGGCAAAACTGTGAGATGGGATAGAGATCTAACTGCACATGGGAAAGGACAGGTTGGGCTTTCTTTGCTGCAGACTGGCGCCTTCACATCCAATAATAACATAATGGCATAATGAAAGTAGCCTAAACACAGAAAATAAGTCTACATCTGGAAAAAAAAATGAAACTTTGAAAGAAGCTGTTGAGAATCAAAAACATCATCTGTACTTCGTTGAAGCCTTAGGCTAAAGATACCATATTACAAACGGAAAATTTAGATACATTTCTTCAAACTATGATGACGATATGAAGATCACAGCAAATAAGCAAAGAACCAAGTGTTGTTCCATACCGTTTGTCTAAGTTTGTGGCTTTTACAGCAGCAAATACCCTGGTTTTCAGAGCAAGACCAGTCATCGGGATCGACAGAGGTTGACTGTATGTGGAGTCCTGCAGGAAAAGGCAAAGTGATACCAGATAAATTAATATATAAAAATATTTTTGTTGTGCTAAGCATGAGCTTGGAAACTTTGATACGTTTGATTCAGCATACACACCCCTGCTATAATTCCAGACTTTGAGATTTTGATTAATAATTTATTAACTTTAATCTTCCTTTAAGGGATGAGCATTTTGTACAATTCAACTGGAAAACAAATAAATCTGTTTGAGGGAAAAATATGAAACAAAAACATTCTACAATAACCTGATTGCATCAGTGTGCACACATTTTAACAAATACTTTGTTGAAACCCCTTTTGATTTAATCTCAGCATCTAGTCTTTTTGAATTTTAGTTAATCTAACTGACCTAAAATAAAGTTTAGCTGTCCTTGTAGGATTCTTCTAAGGAAGCTATAAAGAACATATCACAAGATTCTCATTGTACAAAGGTAGGGTTTAGGAGCAGATTAGAAAAGCCTATGTATATTTGTGTGTGTGTATATATATACATATATATATATACGTACATTTAGGTGAAAAGAGACATTATTAACCGGAGAAAACATATAAACACAGTGAAAATTTTTAAAATGTTCCCAAAATTCATGAAAAAACAAGGTTGAAACTGGTCAGGGAGGCTGTCAACGGACTGACAGCAACACAAAAATTGCAGCAGATTCCAATAAGTACTATTTGTGTTCTACATGTCACAACAATCCTCTTTTTTTTATTTTATTTTTTTACATATGTCTCGGAAGACAGAAATGTTTTATTTCACAGAAAACATCCTTGCCTGGCTAAAATCTCCAAAAAACCTTGTGGGAGTAGAGATTATGATCAGATGAAAGCAAGTTTGAACTTTGGAGCACAATACCAAACAGTACCTTTGGCTTAAAAACATAAACGAAATAACTTTGTAGCCACGGTGTAACATGGTAGTGGCAGCGTCATGCCCTGTAGTTACTTTTCCTAAGAAAGACCTGGGATTTATTTCATGGTGGATGAAATTATTAGCAGTTTCATTATCAAACAGTTTTGACACTATAAAATGAACCTTTTTGCAGTTTTCTCCTGACTGATATACAATTTATACAATGACATTGTTTATACCTTAACAACCTGAAAATGCTGACTTCAGCTAAAGGATTCAAAGAAGCAAATCTCGGGAAAATCCTGCAGTGGCAGCTTTAGTTTAGTTAACATTTATTTAGTAATCTATTACTTCAATGTTTTCACAGATATAAATATGATGTGCCTGAGTCACTCTTCAAAACGGGAAAAACATGAAAGCAGATTTGGGTTTATTTATTATATTTTTCTTTATGATATGCAAATAAACTGATAAGAAAATTAATGGAATACTTTTCTGAACTATTCCATCTGAACATTAAAATGATTTAAACAACTGGACCCAAGACTATGAAAACTGTGCTTTATGCTATAAAAAGTATTTCTTGCCATACCATCACAATTGTAAATGTGTAGAGTTAACTAAAGCTTACTGGGACTTTAACTGGAACCGTGGGCTTTGGTCAGATGAGTTGAAGACTGAGCTTTTCAGCAACAAACACTCCAAGTGAGTTTAGCACTAAGCACAGGAGGGAACGCTTAAAAAGAACCTCATTGTCATGATTAAGCACGGTGGAAGATCAGTGATGATGTGGGTCTTTTACTTTCTGCACAACTCATAAAATAGCTTTGGTATCTGCCTAAACATGCTTATATTTAAAGTCTGAGAAATAGTTAAAATGTTTACATAGATTTGCGCTCTGAGAAACAAACTAGACAAGGATCCTGGTTTATCTTGCTACAGACAGGCCCATTTTGAAGAACTACAGTAGTATTGCTATAAAAGATGACCTTACAAATATTTACCAGAGTTGACTATGAGTATGGAGGACACTGTACATAGGAGTTAGGTATTGTTCTAAAACCAGGGAATTCAGCACATGGTGTTTTCAGAAAGACAGTAGCTTTCAGACAATGTCTCTCCACAGCACCGATTTCTAAGCACTGTTGCTTCTGGTTAACAAATATACACAGCCTTTTTCAGAGTATTTACATTGAAAAGGTGTTGCAGGTGAGCTGGAAAGTGAACAAAGTTTTAAAAAGCATTTACTTCATTTTGCTCTTTGTTTAGAGTTTTCATGAAAATTGTTGAAAAGAAGTACATTTTTAAACATCCATTTTAAAATGGCCTGAATGTTTCTCTTAGAACTACATGTGAATGCAAATATCATTAGAACATTTTAAATTAACTTTGACTAAAGGAATTCTTTCTTGAGGATAATTTAATTGAGCTCTGTACTCACATTGTACAGGATCATGCTCAGGGTGCTAACAAATGTGCCATTGCTGTCCTTGACTGATACAGCAGCAGAGGAGCTGTGAAAAAAGATTTAGTTATTCGCAGTGTTTCATTGACGTATGGACTGAGGCTTAATTCGTTTACTTGAACTAAAGTATCTGTATGTTAGCCTTTAAAAATGTAGGTGTTCTTAAATGAGGTGATACAGAACTCCAAAGACAAAGATGTATTGCTCTGACAGCTTCAGAAATATCACTACAAAAATGGCCAGGCACTTTTAAGGACATTGAGGGAAAGCAACTTACGATGCCAGCTGTGAATTATTGACCAGGTACTCTAATGGGTAGCTGCAGCTGAATTTATACAACAAACCAGGCAGGTAGCTGATTATAGTTGGAGGGTCGGGAGTGTCGATGTATCCTGAGATATTCCCAATTTGTACCAGAGACATATTCCCGTAGGCGTTAACCCCATAAGCTGTGCTGACCTGCACAAAAAGAGAAGATATGTCACCCACTAAACTTTGCTTGTTGAGGGGAAACATAACATAATGAAATGGGTTGTTGATTAAATGAAAGTGATGTGGTGGTGGGGTTTTTGGTATCCCTTACCACCAGGCTGTTACCACAGGCCTCCAGAGTGCTGAGACTGATGCTGAATAGAACGGCGGTGGGGAACGTGTTGTTGTTGATAAAGCCGCGACACTGAGGGTCACTGTGCTGGCCGTTCAAGGCGAGGTCTGCAGCTGTGTAGCCCGAGTAGAGCACGGGGCAGAAATTGATCTTCAGGGTGATGGTTTGGACCCCGCAGTAAATGCTGATGTCACGCTCCGCTGGAGGGATAGATGAGAGACAGACAGGGGTGGGAGTCAACAATGTATTTCTAATTTGTAAAGTTCAGTTTGTAGATGAGTGAGAGTCACTTTAGACCGACAGAAACGTTTTAATTGTTATGTTGTTAGTGATTTGTCAAGTGAAGTGTGTGAAAATAAATCACATCTGTCGTAGATTAAAATTTAGATTTTAATCTAAGATTAAAGATCTAAGATTAATCACTTAAAAGTTAAATAAATAAATGTGTTTTTGAAGTACTTCAAGAGAAGATGGATGTTCCAATAATGGCAGAATCAAAATCAAAACATTTGTTTAAGGTGAAAATCAAATAAAAAATAAATAAATCTAGCTAATTGGTGACTTCTTATATCAAACTGAAAGTAACTGCAGACATTTGTTGTTGGGAAAATCATAAAGTGAAAAAAAATAGGACTGAATTACATTAGATGTAGCAAACAATAAAACATGAAAAAGATGTTTAAACATTATAATAAAGTAAAAAAAAAAAGATAGGTAATTGTAAATAATTATTTAAATCTCACTTAGAGGTTTTACAGTTATAGATTGGAATTGTGCTTTTTTTTTTCCAATGAACATGAACAGGTTTACCAGACCATTTTAAAGTCTTCACATTATAAAATCACTGAAATAAAAAAAAATATATATACATATATTAATAGCCATCAAAATTATTATTGTTGTTTTAATTAAATTTGTGTCTGTGCAAAATGTAACAGAAATGTGATGTGATGTGAATGTAAATTCACCAACCTCAATAATTTATTCATCCTTAAAGATATAATTATTCTCTAATTTTTTTGTTATTTTTTTGTGAGGATAAATCTTGCCCTGCAGAAAGCTAATGTCTTCTTTGTAAACACAGTGGAAGGAATATTAAACATTTAATGCAGGCTTCTCTAAGAATCAACACCTGAAGAGGCTGTGGCTACTTTGGCATGTGCTTATTTGTCACTTTAGGCAACTGCTACATTTTAGTCATATTAAAGCAGCACGACAAAAAAAGTATGGATTGAAAATAGAGAGGACATGTTGTGCAATTTTCTCACCAGGAAACCTGCTGTGGTAGTTGGCATCACAGTTGTATCCATTAAACTGCGTGGAAACCGAGATGGCGCTCCCAATAAGCAGGAAGACGAAGCACATTTGTGCCATTTCAGCGCCTGAGAGAGGTTTGCCGAGGGTCATCTTCAGGGGGGTCAACACTGGATCAACCACATTCCTCAGTTACATGTCAAAAAACAGCATCTACGTTGACATTAGAGGTGGAAAAACAATTTTCTTTCCACTGCTGCTGCTGTTCCCTCTGACCTCGATCAGACAAGTTCAACCTTCTGTCTACAGGTCCTTCTTCTTCACCTCCTCTTTTACCACTCATGTTGACCCTTTACCCAACCCCTTTTAAACTAAGGTCACCCCTCTTTCCAGCTCATTTCATTGCATTCCTTCCTTCATCCCACCCCTCTTGTGTGTTTTTCCTCACCTGTTTACCTGTCTCCAGTCTTTTCCAGGGTAATTGGCCGGAACCCCTCTTCCTATGATTTGTGACGAGAGAAAACCTCCAAACTGGGGCACCCAGTTTGCGGTGGCATCAAGGAAACCAAACTGAACGCAACGTCAGCCTTGCACGTATCTCTTGTGTGCACGTAGATGAGAAAGATAGTCCAACAAAAAGCTGCTGCAGTGCAGAACATGGGAAACTCCATCAGATCTGAATGGACGGGACAAATCTTTTCACGGCACCAAGAAACCTGAGCGTGCTTGGTGGGTTCCCACTCATCTCTCTTCAGTCTGATCTCCGTCTGTCAGGTCAAACAAATGGTGGGCCTCAGCAGGGGGCAGGTCTCACCCGGGAATTCAGCTTTCATCGGCTACTGCGCCGGCTCACATTCGCATGAGCACAAAAGTCAGATCACGGTCCGATGCAGCGCTGTGTGTGAGTAATTGTGATGCATAAGGCATCACTTAAAGTAAAGGCATTCAGTTGTTTAAGCAGCTACATCAGAGTTTTCTTTTATTCACTGCACAGGAAAACAGGCCCATCTTTTCTTTTGCTACAGACCTATAAAGAAAGAAATTGTGTAATTAATCTGTTAAACATGTAAGAAGTTTGGGGGTTTTGCTTCTAACTTAATTTGTGCTCCATATTCTAAAGCTAAACACAGTTGGTTTGGATCTGTCAAAAGCAATTTTCAAGTCATCCACAAACTATCTAATCAAATCAATTGATTTGATTGGGACTTTGACTGTAACATTCCAGCTTGTTAATACAATCTAAACCATTTCATTGTATCTCAAGCTGTATGTTTAAGACCAATGTCCTGCTTGACGATGAACCTCTGTCCCAGACTTTTGCAGTTTTTTGTTTTTGTTTCACTCTGTATTTACCTCCATCTGCTATATTTTTGCCTTAAATTTGATCAGCTTCTCTGTCCGTGCTGAAGGAACCCATCCCCTCAGCATGATTCTGCCATTGCCATGTTTCACTGTAAGGAGCCATGTGTTCAAAGTAATGTGCAGAGTTACTTTTCATTCTCACACAGGGTTTTGCATGTTAGCCAGAAAGCTCAGTTCTGTTCTCTTCTTATGAGGTTAAGCAATAACCTTTTTCTTCCTTAAATACCAGATATCGGGACCGCATGACTAATAGTTGTCCTGCCAGCTGGTCCTCCTACCTGAGCAGGAGATAAATGTAGCACTTCCAGAATTAACATTAGTCTACTGGCTGCTTCTCTAAATAATGCTTTCCTCGTGTAGCCCCCCAGTCAAGGTAGATTGCCATGTTTCGGTAGGTGTGCAGTTGTATCATACACTTAAAATTTTCTGCTGATGGATTGAATGTTGCTGAGTGAAAAGTTCAAAGTTTAGGAGATCTTTTTATAAATATAAATTATACACGCTAAAAAACGTCTTCACATCTTTATTCCTGACCTTTCTGCAGAGTGAATTGGTTATGGACTTTACTTTTTTTTTTTTTGCTTTTAAAGGTAACTGGTTGCATATCATTTATTTAGGGGTATCAAAGTAAAGGCTGCAAATTAAAATTGCTCACCACAGTTTTCAAATTTTATTGGTAAAATATTTTTGATAACCATGAATCATTTTCATTTCATGTCACAGTAATGCACTACTTTATGTCCTTATATCACATAAAATAACAATAAAATAAATCAAAATTTGTGTTGTAATGTGACAAAAAGTGAAAAAGTTCAAGATGTTTGAATACATAAAAAATAAAGCTAATATGGTGGACCTGCTCTTTGTGCACTTAGCGAATGCCTTGTTGAAACTCCTGCTCCATTCCCATAATGCTCAGTGTGTTAGGGATGATTATGTTCATCACACATATCCTGTTTCTTTGGTTTCCAAATAAAAAAAGAACACACAGAGCTCTTATATTTCAATTTACATTGAACCCCTAAACACTTTACCTTTTGCAGTGAAAGTGCATGTCTGCATAAAACCCCTGAACTCTTTGTGCATGTTTGTCTGCAGGTCATGGTGCTCGGAGACTTAAAATGTCTCAGGACCAACCGCCAAACTTAGATCTGCCCGATAAGGCCGCCACTATCTGATCAACCTGAAACATCCAGATTCAACAAGCAGACGTCTGAATCAGACAATCTGGGGCGCAACACAAAACCCGAGAGAGGCCGGCTGTAATCTGACGCTCCAGTTTTAACACAGACAGGAAAGTAAAGCCCCCATCAAAGGCCCCGCTGCCATTTGATTCTCACTGAGTAATGTTTGTTTTCTTGCCACACCAGAAGGGGACCATTTAAAATGGATTTGGGTAATGAGACTATTTATGTTGCCACAAATGACTTGAGGTACGGAAATAAAGGGGGGTAGGGGTAAATTTAAGTTATTTGTTAATGCTCCAGTAGTGCAGAAGATTAAAAGGTAAAAGTTTGTTTGAGATTTCCATTTAAAAAAGAATTGGGGTAGCAGTGTGTCCTGAAGTTTGTGACAGATTTTTTTGTTGTTCTCGCGGTGAGATAGGAAAAACAGAGGATTATTTATGAGCGTATACTACTGTTGTTAATAACATCACGTCACCAAGAATTCAGGAAACTGTCTCTTTTTTTATATTTTAGTGTATCTACTAATCTTTGTCTTTAATTGTAAAAGTGGATTCAAGAGGAGAATTAAAGTTTGTATTGTCCAGTTTTCATCTGAAAGAGTGAATTTTATATAAATACATCAATAATTCAGACATCTGAATGAGAAAATTTGATCGTTTAAATAATTTAGTTTTTTATGGAACAAATTCAAATATTTGATGTTGTCATCGAAATGTGTAAGCATTATGCTTAGTTTTTTATTAAGTTGGCCAAATTATACACTACCGTTCAAAAGTTTGGGGTCACATTGAAATGTCCTTATTTTTGAAGGAAAAGCACTGTACTTTTCAATGAAGATAACTTTAAACTAGTCTTAACTTTAAAGAAATACACTCTATACATTGCTAATGTGGTAAATGACTATTCTAGCTGCAAATGTCTGGTTTTTGGTGCAATATCTACATAGGTGTATAGAGGCCCATTTCCAGCAACTATCACTCCAGTGTTCTAATGGTACAATGTGTTTGCTCATTGGCTCAGAAGGCTAATTGATGATTAGAAAACCCTTGTGCAATCATGTTCACACATCTGAAAACAGTTTAGCTCGGTACAGAAGCTACAAAACTGACCTTCCTTTGAGCAGATTGAGTTTCTGGAGCATCACATTTGTGGGGTCAATTAAACGCTCAAAATGGCCAGAAAAAGAGAACTTTCATCTGAAACTCGACAGTCTATTCTTGTTCTTAGAAATGAAGGCTATTCCATGCGAGAAATTGCTAAGAAATTGAAGATTTCCTACAACGGTGTGTACTACTCCCTTCAGAGGACAGCACAAACAGGCTCTAACCAGAGTAGAAAAAGAAGTGGGAGGCCGCGTTGCACAACTGAGCAAGAAGATAAGTACATTAGAGTCTCTAGTTTGAGAAACAGACGCCTCACAGGTCCCCAACTGGCATCTTCATTAAATAGTACCCGCAAAACACCAGTGTCAACATCTACAGTGAAGAGGCGGCTGCGGGATTCTGGGCTTCAGGGCAGAGTGGCAAAGAAAAAGCCATATCTGAGACTGGCCAATAAAAGAAAAAGATTAAGATGGGCAAAAGAACACAGACATTGGACAGAGGAAAGACTGGAAAAAAAGTGTTGTGGACGGATGAATCCAAGTTTGAGGTGTTTGGATCACAACGAAGAACGTTTGTGAGACGCAGAACAACTGAAAAGATGCTGGAAGAATGCCTGACGCCATCTGTTAAGCATGGTGGAGGTAATGTGATGGTCTGGGGTTGCTTTGGTGCTGGTAAGGTGGGAGATTTGTACAGGGTAAAAGGGTAAAAGGGATTCTGAATAAGGAAGGCTATCACTCCATTTTGCAACATGCCATACCCAGTGGACAGCGCTTGATTGGAGCCAATTTCATCCTACAACAGGACAATGACCCAAAACACACCTCCAAATTGTGCAAGAACTATTTAGAGAAGAAGCAGGCAGCTGGTATTCTATCGCTAATGGAGTGGCCAGCGCAGTCACCAGATTTGAACCCCATTGAGCTGTTGTGGGAGCAGCTTGACCGTATGGTATGCAAGAAGTGCCCATCCAACCAATCCAAATTGTGGGAGCTGCTTCTAGAAGCGTGGGGTGCAATTTCTCCAGATTACCTCAACAAATTAACAGCTAGAATGCCAAAGGTCTGCAATGCTGTAATTGCTGCAAATGGAGGATTCTTTGACGAAAGCAAAGTTTGATGTAAAAAAAATCTTATTTCAAATACAAATCATTATTTCTAACCTTGTCAATGTCTTGACTCTATTTTCTATTCATTTCACAACGTATGGTGGTGAATAAGTGTGACTTTTCATGGAAAACACAAAATTGTTTGGGTGACCCCAAACTTTTGAACGGTAGTGTATATATATAGTGTTATTAAAACTAATCATCAACCTTGAAACGATCCACAAGTAGCAAGGTTTGCGAGCCGTGGCGCTGTGGCACCTCCTTGTGGGCACTTTATCACATTGCATGCAGCTCCAAAAATACAATTAAATTACTTGTTTAAGCTTTTATTGTTCTTCTTTTCAAATTCTGTTCCTTTTTTTTTAAACAGATAAAAATAATTTAACTTTTTACTTTAAATCAATAAAATAAAATAATATAGTACTTGTAGTATTTTAATTCAATTAAATTCAGTTTATTTATTTTACGCCAATTCACAACACGCCATCTCAAGGCACTTTACAAGAAAAGTCATTTCAATTCAATTGTACATACATTCCAATTAATCCTTCAATTCATTTGTCTAATCGGTTGAAAAGTTTTCTTTCTAAGGAAACCCAACAGATTGCATAGAGGCATTGATTTGCAGCATTCACTCCTCCTGGACCAACATGTAAGTGACAGTGGAGAGGAAAAACTCCCCTCTAACAGGAAGCAACCTTCAGCAGAACCTGGTTCAGTATGAGTGCCCATCTGCCACGACAGTCTGGTGGTCGAGAAGACAGAGCAGAGACACAGAAGGAACAAAAGAACTGATGTAAGAGTACTTTCTATGTTAAAGAAAGTAAAAAGTTGATAACTGGACACAGAGATTGTTCAGTTAATGAGAACATCATTCCAGTCGATGCCCCCCTCCAACAAGACATCACAGCTGAAAATAGCACCAGACTAGGTGTACCTTCTATGGCGAGAAAAACACTGAGAGAAAAAAAAATTAATAGTCAAAATAACAGCAGGCAATGCCATTGGAGAGTAGTAGTAAATAGTAGCAGAATGATAAGAGGAGTAATCAGTCTGTCCTCCAGCAGTCTAAGCGTATCGCAGCATAACTACAGAGATAGCTCAGGATGACCTAAGACACTCTTAACTATAAGCTTTATCAAAAAAAAGAAAACATTTTAACCCTGGCCTCAAAAGTAAACAGAGTGTCTGCCTCACGGACTAAAACTGGCAGCTGGTTTCACAGGAGAGGAGCCTGATAACTAAAAGATCTGCCTTCCAAAATCCTAGGAACCACAAGTAAACCTGCAGTCTGAGAGCGAAGTGCTCTGTTAGGAACATATGGAACAATCAGATCTCTGATGTCTGATGGAGCTTGATTATTAAGGGCTTTATATGTAAGAAGAAGGATCTTGAATTCTATTCTGAATTTAACAGGGAGCCATGAAGGGAAGCAAAAACAGGAGAAATGTGATCTCTCTTTTTAATATTCATCAGAATTCTTGAAGGCTTTTAATTACATTTTGTGAACTTCCTGATAGTAAAGAATTACAGTAGTCCAGCCTTGAGGTAACAAATGCACTGACTAGTTTCTCAGCATCACTCCAGGACAGGATGTTTCTAATTTTAGCAATATTTGGGAGGTGAAAAAAGGAGATCCTAGAAACCTGTTTAACATGGGATTTGAATGTCATGTCTTGGTCAAAAATAACACAGAGGTTCTTTACGTTATTACTTGAGGCCAATTTAACACCATCCAGATTAAGTGATTGACTAAGCAGTTTCTTTTTCGGAGCTTCTGCAGAGAATTTAAAAGCAGAATGTTTAGAGTCGTCCAAGTTTTTATGTCTTCTAGAGATGTCTGTATTCTACCTAACTGATTGGATTCATCAGGATGAAGGGATAAATATAGTTACGTTTTATATATATATATATATATATATATATATATATATATATATATATATATATATATATATATATATATATATATATATATATATATATATATATATATATATATATATATATATAGTGTATGGTTAAAAAAAAATTGGTCCAAGCCCAGAACCCTGTGGAGGATTTATCATTTACATGAACAAACTGGAATCTGTCAGACAATTATGATTTAAACCAGCCTGGTGCTGTTCATTTGATCCCTGCAATCATAATCAGCAAATCGCAGAAGTATTCATGCCCCTTAAAGTTTTAAATTTTGTCACCAAACAACTACAAACTACAACATATTTTATTATTTAGGCTAATACAAAGGAATGGATACGTTTGACCTTTTTTTCAGCCACATTGTGCTGCAAATGGTAAATCTCTGTTCTCGTTTTGGAAAAAAGCTTTTTTCTAACCTACTAGTCTTTCTCTTCAGACACCTGTAATGTTTCGCTGAGGGAAAAGTTCAAACATTGAGTGACTAGGGTGAGAACAGTCTTCTGTGATTTTGATATTTCAAGAAAACAATCAAGAGTTGGCAATTTTCTTCTAAAGATTGAAAAGACCAGTCAATGATGATGTCAGTCGCTCTCTGCATTGCTTTTTGTAAGAAACTCCACAATCCTGCAGCAGATTTGAGAAGAGAGGCCAGGGTCAGATAGTTGTCTAATGGGGATGTCTATGGTAGTATTGAAAGCTGAGCTGAGCTGATCAATAATGGAGCATGCCTAAATATGTCCTGCTATGTTCAAGATGGTGTAGGGTGTGTGAAGAGCTATGGCGATTCTTGGTCAATCTATTCGCTCTATGGGCAAACTGGTGCGAGTCCATGGTGGATAGGAGACTGTTTTTAATGTGCTTTAGTGCCAGCCTCTCAACGATAGGTGTAAGTGCCACAGACAGGTCTATAGCCATTCGGGCAACTGGCGAAGGGACTTTTAAAAGAATTGTTGATGGGGTGTCATGTGGCGTTGTGGTTAAGACGGGCGCTCCATGTTCTGAGGCCTCATTCCTCAAAGCGGATGTCTTGGGTTCGACTCCTCCCCCATGGACCTTTGCCAAATACCCCCCCCCCCCACACACACTTTTCTCCCCTTTCTGTACTATCCACCGCTAATAAAGGCTGCTGCGGCCACTAAAAACTTAGAAAAAAAATTGTTATGATGGTAGATGTCTTCAGGCAGGAAGAAATGATGGCTTGAGTGGGGAAAAGTTAAATATGTTGGTGAAAGTCCTGTAAATAACATTACACCACTGTAATACCCAATTACTGTCAGCATTTATAATTGTTCAGTATTCCTCCTGTTACAGCAAAGGCATGTAGACTTGGTTTTTGGGGAGATGATATTTATTTCTTTTAAGTATTATAAGTGTTTTGAAGGGGGTTCATTGAACACCTTACAGTCCCAAGAAAACACATAATAAAAATGAAAGTTTATCCATTTCTTCAACAAAAACTGCTCAGTTTTGGTTTCTTTTTGTGTATACATCATGTTCTATTTGTAAGCTAATTATTATACTAGTAGATGTCAACAATATATATGTTCTAATATCTTGTCTAAATAAAACAATGAAAATTGTTATGATTAAATGGGGGGGAAACAATGTTTTACTAAGCTTGTGACCTGCAGACTTTCTAACCTGCCGTTTATCTGTTTATGGCTGACACTTTAACAACTTTGATCAACAACAAGCAGGAACCAAAACAATAATGAAGGCATTACTTACATGTTATAGAACATTTGTTGTGTACCGGCAGGTCTACACCAGATATCTGATGAAAATATCTGTAGCTTTAAGTAACAGCAACAAAACATCAGCGCAAATTGTGTGCACCATTTCCACTCTAAACAAGGTTGATCTGGTGTGAATGAAAGGGATAGATAGTGGGAGCAGTGAATGAGTGGACCTTTATTAGCTAGTAGGTCCACGTGCGCTGCATTATCAAACAACCTCGCAAGTCAAGCACTTGTCTTTCTTCAGAAGAGAACTGCTGCCAATGAAAAGGAAAGGAAATCTCAAATCCCTCCCCAAAGATCAAGCTTTCACAGTTGCCTCTTTAGTTGTTATGGCTTCAGTTCAAAGCAAATCATAACCTGGTAGATTTCAAGAAGCTACCAGGTTAGGAGAAAACATGGCAAGAGGTATTTTCAGACGTGAAATACAAAATATTTATTGTGCGTCCATTTGAAAGTGAATTCTCCTTATGATTTCATTCAGACCCGTGAAGAGAATTTATGAGTGCCCAGCTGTTATTTGTGCAACATTAAATAGGAAGTCTACTTTAAAGCTTGATGTAATTCAACAAATTAAATAGCATCACAGAATTTTAACAACTTCTTATTAAATCCATAACTTCGTGCAACTGTTGTCCAGTGCTTATCAGGCCCAAGCAGTGAAAGGCGCTGCAAAGGCCTAATGTATCCTCGCTGTTTATTATATTGTTCCGCATTCAAACAGCTTTTAGAGTCCTGGACATATATGAATACTCATCAAATTTGGCGGATGTGTCAGACCTGAGTGAAAATTTTATATTTTAGGGGTGTCACAAAAGTCGCAACAGAAATGGCTCAATGGTGCTGATGATCAACAGTGTCAAACGCTGCACTGAGGTACAACAGAACCAGCACTGTGGTTCTACCACAGTCTGTATTTATGCAAATGTCATTGAAAACTTTGACGAGGGTGGTGCTGGTGCTGTGGTGAGCATGGAAACCAGACTGAAAAACATCAAAGCAGTTGGTCATTGTTAGGAAGCTATTTAACAGCTGAAACACAACTTTTTCAATAATTTTACTGATGAATGGAAGATTAGAGATTGACCTGTAGTTCTGCTTTAACATGTCCAGATTATTCTTTTTTAGCAATGGTTTAATAGATGCTGTTTTTAATGCCTAGAGGAAGACACCTGAGAGGACCGATGAGTTCACTATTTGAATATGATCAGATCCAATGACAGAGAAAACTTTCTTAAGAAAAGTGTGGGTAGGATATCAAGACAGCAGGAGGAGGAGCTGAATTTGTTAAATATTTCTTCCATGGGTTTTAGGTTTAATTCATGGAATTCTGACATTTTTGACTGACACATAGATGAAACCTGCTGTGGTGGATGGTCATCAAGTCCCTGATGAATACCACTGGTCAAATGCTGACATTATTTAAGCCCTGTGCCCTCAGAACAGGAAGTGCAATGTTTTGCTTTGAAAGGTCTATAATTTACACCCTTGACCTAATCCACATCAAACTGTGCACAGTGACTGTAGGAGTTTTTGAAAGAGGGTGAGGATGCGGCAGCATGGCAAAGTCCGGCGTCATGCCGTGGCTATACATTTGGCTAGAATTTCCACAGAAGTTATTTGATCTACACCATATTACATAGGATGGTTATTGGTCCAATCCCTAAAAGATGTTTATTCAAATTTTGGGTTGGCATGGCCTAAGTCGCCTAGAGAGCCCCCCAGAAGCATTAAAAACCACCAGCCCCTTGGGGCGCTGCGTAGCACAGTGGTTAAGACTGGCACCCCATGTTCAGAGGTCCTCAATCCTCACAGCGGTCGTTCGACTCCCTGGCAGAGCCAGCTGCTGGCAGAGCCCATGGGCTCATTGCTGCTGTAGCTGCTGGATGTTTCCCCAGGGCTCTGCTCTGCTCCTCTACTAGGAGTGCACTCATCCCTGCGTTGGTCCGCCTGAGGTTTCTGTGCTCTGGGGGTCTTTTGAATGTCTATGGCTCTGATCTCCTTCGTGTCTGAATTGATTCCTGGGAGGCTGATTGACTGGCTCCTCACACCAGCTATTGAACACTTGTATGGAGAAACCTTATATGCACCAGCATGCTCAGACACACACACACACACACACACTCACAGGTCTGGGGATTCAGGTTTTTACAGATGCATTCTTGGGCTGATGTTACCACAACTAGAACTTGTAATAATTGGTACCAGTCAGTCAGGTGTATGATCAACCAATTATACCAAACAGATGCTAATGATCACCAATGTGATATGTAGGTTGAAACTTAGTCATTAACTGAAACAAAAACTGTCACAATGTGATTATTTTCCCCTTGTTCTGGTCCCTTTGTGTCGGTTGAGTTTTTCAGTGACGCTGCTGTTGTATTTATATATCTATTTGTGGGGTTATGGTTGCATAGTTCTCAATTCACATTGTTTGATTTGTTTTATCATTGAGGTTTTGTCGCTCTCTCTGCCCTCCTGCAGGTTTAGAAGCAGACTAGGATTTTTTCTTGTATCTTCTTTATTCCCCTTCCTCTCTTATATCTTCAACTTACCCTCTCCCTCTTTACTTTCTTTCCTACCTCTCTTCATCTACTTATTTTTTCCCCTTTATTTTCAGTCTCAGTGTCCATAATATCAAAAAAAAAACCACAGCAATTTCTAACAAAGATTTCTTACACATATATCAAGTGGAGTACTGTAGCAAAAGCCGTAATGCTCCACTTGTGAAAGTAAATCTGTTGGGCTTCTACTTGGTGCTCAGACACCAATTCTGAGTGCCACTCTGCCAGACAGGACATGTAGTAGCACATTTCTAAGTAAATAAAATTTGTTTCTCTGCCCCCTCCTCCCAAGACGGACAGCTATCTGAACATGCAGCAGAAGCTGACCTGACACTGAAGAGCATCAAGTTATTGTCAGGCTGTGATTGGTATTGAATTGCCAGGATTGTGATCTTGAAAACCACTGAAAAACTTTAGTCTAAAATTCCGATACCATTAGGAAGAACCAGAACAGGAGAGCCAGTGACTTCATTATCCAAATGACACTTCACACAGAGAGGATATTGAGGAGAAGCACTTTTAGACTCTTTTATTTAGCGTTTTCTGCTTCAATGCTTGTGAAAAAATTTTGGTTTAGCTAAAAGTAAGGAGAAAAAAGGAACAGATTTTGGAAGATTTTAACAGCAAGTTTTTTATGACATGGATTTTTAGAATCTCTCTCTAAATGGCTCTAGGAGATTGCGACCAGCCCCTTCACAAGGCTGTAAAGATAAGTGTGTAAAGATAATGGATAGGCGGATTTTAAAGTACACCATGTCATAATACAGTATGTTAACAGAAAGACAAATGTGCAATACAGTCAGATTCTAAGACTGTAGTAGTTCAAATTGAAGCCATTCTGAAAACGACAATTATTGTGTTTTAACATTTTGGACTTTGCAAAAGACTGCTGTTGCAAAATATTACAGGAAGTCACTGGGGTGCTTATTCAGCCCTGAAAAATGAATAATAGAAAGTAGCACAGCCAGCACATATGTTGTAAGAGGAAATTTCACAACTGTGGGCAGTTAAAACTAGTCATTAAGACAAACAGTTGTATGGAATGAGGGTAAATGCTTGATAACACATGGCAGGTTCTGAACTTTAAACTGATATTCAGAAAATGTTAGATCCAATCTGGTGGTGAAAAACAAACAGTAAAGAGAATAATTAGCACAGAATAAGGTTAATCGCTGACAGCAACATTTCTGAAAATCCTGGAAGGAGATGGAGCAAAAAAATCAACTCTGAAGAAAAAGTCTATTGGAGTGAAACAACATGTGCCTTTGTGATGTCAAGATAAGCGTAAATACAGTAAGATTGTTATTCACGCTGGTGGTAATGACACCCGGTTACGCCAATCGGAGGTCACTAAAATTAGTGTTGCTTCGGTGTGCAAGTTTGCCAAAACAATGTCAGACTCGGTAATCTTTTCTGGTCCCCTGCCTGATCGGACCAGTGACGACATGTTTAGCCGCATGCTGTCATTCCATCAATGGTTGTCTAGGTGGTGTCCTGCAAACGATGTGGGCTACATTGATAACTGGAGAACATTTTGGGGAAAACCTGGTCTGATCCGGAGAGACGGCATCCATCCCACTTTGGATGGAGCAGCTCTTCTTTCTAGGAATATGGCCGAATTTATTAGTCCTCCAAAACACTGACAACCCAGGGTTCAGACCAGGAAGCAGAGTCGTAGTTTAACCCACCTCTCTGCTGCTTCTGTACTGTTAACCACCCATTACCCTATAGAAACAGTGTCTTGCCCACGGCCAAAATTAAATGGATTAAAAGTTAAGCCAACAAAAGCAAATTATGGAAATCTCATAAAGATAAATACGACTTTGACTGAACAGAAAAATAAATCTATTAAATGTGGTTTATTAAACATAAGATCTCTCTCCTCAAATACTTTGTTAGTAAATGACTGGATTTGTGATAATCACATTGATTTCCTTTGTCTCACAGAAACCTGGTTGCAGCAGGAGGATTATGTCAGTATAAAGGAGTCAACTCCTTCCAGTCATTTAAATTTTCTCATTCCTAGAAATACTGGGCGAGGAGGAGGAGTTGCAACCATTTTTCGTTCTGATTTACTAATTAGTCCCAGACCAATTGATAGCTACAGTTCTTTTGAACATCTAACCCTTAATTTTCCTCATCCAAGTTGCAAAACATTAAGACCATTTTTGTTTGTGGTTTTGTATCGTCCACCAGGCCCTTACTCTCAATTCTTGGATCAGATCTCACATTTTTTATCTGATTTAGTATTAAATACTGATAGGGTTATTATAGTGGGGGACTTTAATATTCATGTGGATACTGATAGTGATAGCCTAAATGCAGCCTTTAGTGCTATTTTAGACTCAATTGGCTTTACTCAAAAAGTACAGGGATCGACCCACTCGGGCAAACACACTTTGGACCTTGTACTGACATACGGTATTGAGTGTGAGGAAATAACAGTCCACCCACATAACCCGGTCCTGTCTGACCACTTCTTAATAACTTTTGAATTTACTTTAACTGACCATTTTAAATCTGAAAGAAAATTTCATTATAGTAGAGCTTTATCAGACAATGCTGTAACAATTTTTAAAGAATCTGTTCCATTCTTACTTTCCTTAGTGTCTCAGGGTAACACAGTGGATGGCAGCAATTCTATCTCTAACCCTTCAGAAATTGATGATCTGGTTCACAGCGTTACGTCCTCATTGCGTTTGGCATTAGATAGTGTAGCCCCCTTAAAAAAGAAAGTGGCTAGCCATAGGAGGCTGACTCCTTGGTTCAACGCAGAGTTGCGTACTTTAAAGCAGAATACTAGGAAGTTGGAGAGAAAATGGCGCTCTACACACCTAGAGGATTCCTATTTAACCTGGAATAACAGTCTACTGCTGTATAAAAAGACCCTTCGACAAGCTAGAACAGCATATTTTTCATCATTAATAGAGGCGAATAAAAACAATCCTAGGTTTCTTTTTAGTACAGTTGCCAAACTTACACAGAGTCATAGCTCTGTTGAGCCAACTATTCCCCCAGCTCTTAGCAGTGATGATTTTATCGGATTCTTCGTAAATAAAATTAATTCTATTAAAAATAAAATCATTGGCATCCTCCCAAACATGATTACTTCTTCCTCAGTAAATGAGGCAGTATCGGAAAGAACTGCAGATCCTCAGTTGTGCTTAGGCTGTTTTGATTCAGTCGAGCTTTCGGAATTATCAAAAATATTAGCCTCATCTAAACCTTCAACTTGTATGTTGGACCCAATTCCAACCAAATTATTTAAAGAAGTGTTTCCCTTTGGTTCCTGACCCCATTTTGGATATGATGAATCTATCCTTAGTAAATGGATACGTACCACAAGAATTTAAAATAGCTGTAATTAAACCTTTACTCATGAAACCTTCCCTTGATCAAGATGACTTAGTGAATTACAGACCTATATCTAAACTTCCTTTCTTATCCAAAGTCCTTGAGAAAATTGTTGCTAATCAAGTCTGTGAGTATTTAAACCATAACGAGCTGTTTGAAGAGTTTCAGTCAGGTTTTAAAGCTCATCATAGCACGGAAACAGCACTGGTGAAGGTTACTAATGATATTCTCATGGCCTCAGATAATGGACTTGTGTCTGTTCTGGTTTTGTTAGATCTCAGTGCTGCTTTTGACACAGTCGATCATAATATTCTCTCAGAAAGGCTTGAACATGTTGCAGGGTTCAAAGGAACAGCACTAGGCTGGTTTAAATCATATTTGTCTGATAGATTTCAGTTTGTTCATCTAAATGATAAATCTTCTTCACTCTCAAGGGTTACTTGTGGAGTTCCACAGGGTTCTGTGCTTGGACCAATTCTGTTCACCATATATATGCTCCCAATTGGTAGAATCATTAGACAGCATGGGATAAATTTCCACAGCTATGCAGATGATACACAACTATATTTATCCATAAATCCTGATGACCCCAGTCAGTTAGGTAGATTACAGGCATGTCTGGAAGACATTTTGACCGAGACTTGACATTTAAATCCCATATTAAACAGGTTTCTAGGATTTCTTTCTTTCACCTCCGGAATATTGCTAAAATTAGAAACATCCTGTCTAGGAGTGATGCTTAGAAACTAGACCATGCATTTGTTACCTCAAGGCTGGACTACTGTAATTCTTTACTATCAGGTAGTCCACAAAATGCCATTAAAAGCCTTCAGTTGATCCAAAATGCGGCAGCAAGAGTTTTGATGAATATTTAAAAGAGAGATCACATTTCTCCTGTTTTAGCTTCCCTTCCTTGGCTCCCTGTTAAATCCAGAATAGAATTTAAGATCCTTCTTCTTACATACAAAGCCCTTAATAATCAAGCTCCATCATACATCAGAGATCTAATTGTTCCTTATGTTCCTAACAGAGCCCTTCGCTCTCAGACTGTAGGTTTACTTGTAGTTCCTAGGATTTCTAGGAGTAGAATGGGAGGCAGATCTTTTAGTTATCAGGCTCCTCTCCTGTGGAACCAGCTCCCAGCTTTAGTCCGTGAGGCAGACACTCTGTTTACTTTTAAGGCCAGGCTTAAAACTTTCCTTTTTGATAAAGCTTATAGTTAGAGTGGCTAAGGTCATCCTGAGCTATCTCTGTAGTTATGCTGCTATAGGCTTAGACTGCTGGAGGACAGACTTACCAATTTTCTTCACTCTGCTACTTCCTTTTCTCCTACTACTCTCCAGTTGTATTACAGTACATTTTGTTATTTCGACTGTTAACTTTGTTTTCTCTCAGTGTTTTTCTCTCCATAGAAGATGTACCTGGTCTGGTATCCTGCTTGGCTGCAATGCCCTGTTGGACGGGGGGCATCGACTGGGATGATCCCCCCAGTAACTGAACATCCACTGTGTCCTGTTATTAACTTTTTACTTTCTGTAACATAGAAAGTTCTCTTATATCAGATCTTCTGTTCCTTCTGTGTTTCTGCTCTGTCTTCTCAAACCCCCAGACGGTCGTGGCAGATGGCCGCTCCTACTGAGCCTGGTTCTGTTGGAGGTTTCTTCCTGTTAAAGGGGAGTTTTTCCTCTCCACCGTCGCTACATGCTTGCTCAGTATGAGGGATTGCTGAAGGATTGCTGTGGTTGGAAAGTCTGCATCAACGGGGCCCAACCTCACGCCAATGACTGACACAATCTGCGGTGATTCCTTAAATAGGAAACTTTTTTACTGATTGGAATGTTTGTATAAATCTATTGAAATGACTTCTTGTTAAGTGCCTTGAGATGACATCTGTTGTGAATTGGCGCTATATAAATAATCTGAATTGAATTGAATTGATGGAAACAGTGACATTTTTCAGTCTCTAAAGGAAGTACAGGTGTTGTTGTGCTTTCATAATGACAACTGGGGTTCTCCCTTAATGTCAGTTTCTCAGGCTGATGGATCCCAAGGATTCTGGTGCTGTAAACCTTCTCTACCTTAAAGATATTGATGGTTCAATGAGAAATCTTTCCAATGACAATTTTGAGAAAATCTATACTCATCTTCGTAGGGATCTTGAGGGTCAGATTGTTTGTTGTGCACAAGGAAACCATTCACTTTACATTCACTTTTCATAATAAACATAAAACAGTGGGATCATCAATGAAACAATAACTAGAGAAGCTGGCCAAGTAGTCATGTGTCAACAATTTGAACAATAATTGGATCAACACACCTCATTGTGGTCAATGTTTCTTTGCAATAGTTGTTTTTATATGTTGCACAAAACAACAAAAGTCTTGCATAGGTGTTCTTGTTTTCCAAATATTTAAGGTGAAGCAGGCAAAATGTCATTCTCTAGATGTGCAAAACCGTGAAGCTGTCATGAATTCTGACAGTAAATGCAAGGAATGGTGGTTCAACTAGGTATTGATTCAGCGGAGGTGAATACTAATGAATGCCAAACCTAAAAAAAAAAAAAAATTACGTTGAATTGTTATGCCTCTACAGTAGGTTCTTGCAACTGCTTTGGGGTTTACTAGATATACAAGACTATGCAAAAGTTTTAGACAGGTGTGAAAAAATATTGTAAACAAAGAATGCTTTCAGAAATATAAATAATGATTGTTTATTTTTATCAATGTAGAAAATGCAAAATGAGCAAACAAAAGAAAAATCTAAATCAGATCAATATTTGGTGTTACTACCTTTTGCCTTCAAACCAGCATCAATTCTTAGAAGTGCAATTGCACAAAGTCAGGGATTTGTAGGATTATAGTCAGGTGTATGATCAACCAATTATACCAAACAGGTACTAATGATCACCAATGTGATATGTAGGTTGAAACTTAGTCATTAACTGAAACAGAAACTGTCAGGAAGTGATTATTCTTCCCTTGTTTTGGTCCCTTTGTGTCAGTTTGTTTCCAGCTGCCCTGTATTGTGTCCTGATTGCTTCCCCGTGTATATATACTCACTTGTTCCCCACGTTAGTTCCTGGTTCGTCGTTGTGTGTGGTCATTCCTTGTCGTGTGTCGTCAGTGCTTAGCTACACTCGTCCTGTCCCCTGATGGTTGAATCTGTAAGTCTAAGTGACTATATATTTCTTGAGTTGTTCCTTGTGGATTTACGATTAAAGTCTCACTGAATCTCAGCCTGTCTGCGCCTGAATCCACCAACACAAGTCATAACAGAAACAGCTGTGTAGGAGGCTTAAAACTGGGTGAGTGTTGTGACTCAGATAGGTAGGTTTAGGCTATAAATAATTATGAATAATTTCTTAGGGCAATTATTAATAAGATTAATAATTTGATGTCACAATTACCACGTTTGGGGCACCACCTTGGATCCAGGAAATTAATAATAATAATAGCCAAATAGTTCAGTCTCAGTGAATGTTTATGATTACCTGCCTGATAAGGCTGATATAAAGGAGTAAGTTATTGGTATACTTTGAACAGCAAGTTACTACATATGTATGTGGAACAATATAAAACAACGACTTCCGAAATACAAGAGTTTATTACAAAGAGTATTAAACATTCAGTTAAAATGCTTTAATCAACAAACCCACTAAGCTAGTAACACCCAACTAAACTAAGAATAATGAATAATGAAACTAACTACCTACCAAAAGTAAAATGGTAAAATGGACAAATATGCAAAGAAGTAATAACCAATAAATTGATTGTGATGTCACGGTTCATTATGAATATGTATGCTTAAAGACCTAGGCTTGTATTGAAGGGTTTTGGGAGTGAAACTAAGTTAGTTTAAACTATTAGGAATTAGTTTAAGACTAATTAGTACCTTATGGTTTGTGTTCAAACAACCCATTCACAATGCAAAGCGGAAAACATCTTTGGAGGAAGTAATGTTTCATTAAATCATTTGCTGGATTAGAAATCAATAACCTTTTGGAGAATTGATACTACTTTATGGATTGGTCATTGCAGTGATTGATCTAATTTAGTATTTTGACATACTAAGAAAGAGGTTTCAAAAACGACTAAAGCTTGGTTTATACTTCTGTGTCGTGTCAGTCGCGTAGGTTACGAAGTCACTGCCGTACCCACTGGTGTGTTTATACTTCTGCGTAGGGCTCAAAGCGTTGTGTTGCTGTTTCATTTCCAGACCTGCAGGTGGCAGTAGGCTGGTATCGGTCGGCAAACCTTACAGGGCAGAGTTTTTCTGATAGTTTGCTTATGTTTGCTTCAGTTCCGGCAAGTATTTCCTTAGAACAACGATCTGTATTTTGAATACCGTAGGTAGCAATCTTTAATGTTTATGAAGCACTGGCGGTCTGCAAAAGCAGGCCACACTAATCAGATCAAGCGTGCAGAGCTAATTTATGTAGCATAGCTCATAGCCACTCTGTTTTAGCTTAGCACCAAAGAATCAAGGAAAAACTCCGGTCAGACAGAGTAACTCATGTTGCATGACTTAAAATGACTCTATCAGTCAGTCATAAACCTTTAAAACCTCTGTTCCTACCAAAACAATTGAAGAATGAATTCTTACAAAGGCAGCAAAAACACAGTGAAATAGACAATAAAAACAAACCTTAATTTGAGTATCTTATGTGGGTTGATCTCTGCCCAGACACAACCTTATGTGAACAAAGAAAAGAAGGCCAGCTACTATGCCCAGTAACCATGGCTGTGTTTCCAACAGTGAGAAACAGCCAAACTCTGCTACCAAGGTGAAATTGTGGAAGATAATTTCATGTTATGGCAAGATTGAGCCCAGCAACAAGACACAAGGTAGTTATACTGCATCAGCAAGATCTCCCCCAGACAGAAATGTCAAAGGAGACTGGAGTTTCAAGATGTGCTACTCAAACTAAAATGAAGAAGCATAAAGAAATGAACAACATTGAGGATCGTAGATGCAATGGTCGGCCAAGGAAACTTAGTGCAGCAGATGAAAGACACATCAAGCTTATAACCCTTCGAAATCGGAAGATGTCCAGCAGTGCCATCAGCTCAGAACTGGCAGAATATACAGAATGTATATATATATATATATATATATATATATATATATACTATATATATATATATATATATATATATATATATATATATACTATATAGTATATGGTAAAAAAAAAATTGGTCCAAGCCCAGAACCCTGTGGAAGATTTATCATTTACATGAACAAACTGGAATCTGTCGGACAATTATGATTTAAACCAGCCTGGTGCTGTTCGTTTGATCCCTGCAATCATAATCAGCAAATCGCAGAAGTATTCATGTCCCTTAAAGTTTTAAATTTTGTCACTAAACAACTACGAACTACAACATATTTTATCTACTGTCCAGAGAAGTCTGGCTTTCATGGAAGAGTTGCAGCCAAAAGGCCTCACCCCTGACGTGGAAACAAGGCAAAGCGACTCAATTATGCACGAAAAAATAGGAACTGGGGTGCAGAACAATGACAGCAGGTGCCCTGTAATGATGAGTCAATTTTTTAAATATTTGGCTGTAGCAGAAGGAAGTTTGTCTGTCGAAGGGCTTAAGAGCGGTACAATAATGAGTGTCTGTATGCAACAGGGAATATATATCATACAAATATTTTATCATACAAAATTCAAACCTTCATCTTTGAAATAGGGAATACAGACCAAAAAAATATCATTTACAAGACTAGCTTCTTTTCAATATTGGATTGGGAAATCATGAAAGTAACCATAGACCTGATGAAAAAGTGATTTTCTTTTCTTCGTTTGTTTTACAAACAAAAGTAAAGGATGTTTTTGTTTTTAGCCCAATTTAGTCTGATATACCAATATAACATCCAGTACCAGTCACCTAAATTAATTAACAGAGTTTACATGTGTAAACAGAACCTATATATATGTGCAAAATCCCCACCATCATACAGAAGCAACAAGCTGAAGAAGTGACGGTTAAAGGCAGGAGAGATTTCTTAAAGCAGCCTTTATTTTCTGTGGGGTGAGTCATGAAGAGCCTGGGATGGGTTGTCAATGAAGGAGAGCCGTTTGTTCACTGAATCAAAGGTCTTTGACTTCTAACCACGAATGATACCAGTCTTCTGAATGAATGTATTGATCCTGCTTGCTTCTCTGGCACTGAAGTTGCTTCCCCGCCAGTGCAGAACCACAGCGTGAGATGCCACCTGCAACTTCAGTTTACTGGCGTTTCCACTAAATGTTTTTCATTTAGTTTACTTCATTGCTTGAAGAAGAATGTTAGAAGCTTTGCAGTTGACTGGAAGTTTGTCCCAGATTAGAGGAGCATAACTGAAAGCTGCTTCTCCATGTCTGGTTCTAATTCTAGGGATGTTGAATACACTGGAATTAGAGGATCTGAGTGTTCTTGGGGGTTGGTATACTGACAGTAGATCTTCAACATACTTTGGTGCTAAGCCATTCAATGATTTATTAACCAGTAAAATCATTTTGAAGTCTATTCTCTGAGCTACAGGGAGCCAGTGTAAAGGCTTTAGAACTGGGGTGATGGGCTCTACTTTCCTAGTTCTAGTGAGGACACGAGTAGCGGTGTTGTGGATCAGCTGCAACTGTCTGACTTTTTGGGCAGACCTGTGAAGACACTGTTGCAGTAATCAGTCCGACAAAAGATAAACGCATGGATGAGTTTTTTAAGATCCTGTTGCAAAATCAGTCCTTTAATCCTAGAAATGTTCCTCAGGTGATAGAAGGCTGACCTTGTGATTGCCTTTATGCTTGCTGCTCTCTGTCTCTCTCCAGATCCGTTCACTTATTTTCTTTTCTGTTTGCTTTTCTTGTTTTCTTTCTTAACCTTTTCTTAGTTACTTTATTTTCCCAGCCCCTGGAGTTACTGTATTGGACCAGATCTCTTCTTGGATTACTTTTCTATGGACTTATCAACATGGCTTTTTGCTCAGCTGAGGATTTTGAAAAACTGCTCCACAGAATTGAGGGCATTGAAACGAAGCTATGTCGTCTGGAAATTAATTTTGATCTCCACGCTGATTATGGACAAAATGACACAACTTTACCTTTACCTTTGAATACAAGCAGCTCTGTGTTACATAGGTCTAACCGTGTCACAGAGACTCCCTACAGGCGTCTGAGCGGCAGAACTCCGCACTACAATGAAAACTGGCCAGCTTTAAAACGCATGAAATCAACCCCAGCCCATTCTCCGAAGAAGAAAAAACAAAAGAAACTCCGACACAGAGAACCCTCTGAACCCAGAACTGCCGCTTCTGCTAAAAGTGAACAAAAGAGGTTTCAGCCAAAAACAAGAGATATTTCTCCACCTGGAATCCCGCTGAAAAACAGATTCGCAGCCTTGAGTTCCCCGAAAGATGACGCATCCCCCAGGACCAGTCAAAGCCACCAGGAGAAACCCAGCCGCATCAAACAGACACATAACAAAGTAAGAGCGCCCCCAGCAAAGACTGTTATCATACAAGACGGATCAATTAATGGAATTGAGGCTTTTTGTAGCAAGAATACCAAAGTTTATAGCTGCTACAAAAAATACAGTGAGAGAAATATCAGAAAAAATCCCAAAAATCTTGGACCAACATCCTACTTTGGAAAAGCTCGTCATTCACGCTGGATCAGCAGATATCGCGATGAGACAATCAGAGATTCTGAAGAGAGACTTTTCTGATCTCCTACAGAGACTTGATGGACTTAACGTAAACATCCTCATCAGCGGACCAGTCCCTGAAGGGAATGATGAAAGATTTAGCAGACTCCGCATGCTCCATAAATGGTTGAAGAAACAATCAGCTGAGAAGTCGTTCACATTTATTAATAATTTCAAAGTATTTGGAAGTGCGAATCATCTGTTCAAAGCAGGAATGCGCTATTTGAACAGGTCCGGAGTAAGGCTGTTAGCACCCAACATTTTTTCTTATCAAAATCAGAAAGCAAAACAATTGCTCCCAAAAGCTGACCTTGAGGCGCCCATGGATATCAGAGAACAAAAACAGCAAGTCATGATGACACCACAGGACCGAACAGATAAACAACCATCAGAGATTAAGTCTTCATCTTCCTGTGACTCAGCCACATCAAATGAGTCTCCATTTAGAAACTTTACAGACAGACTGAATGAGCAAATCAAATTTGGGACACAATTAACACCTAAACTTAGACTACACCAAACGCCTGGGACTAGTGTCAATAAGCCTGGGAGCTTCCCCCCACTGATTATTACAGATATCTGATATTTGAGGGAACCGGGCAATAAATCCACCCCTACCGTCTCCCAGAATTCACCCGGCACCCCTGAGGCTATATCAGTGATTATCAGCAGCAGGAAACATAAACCGTTAACCACACGCTCTCATATTAAACAAAATCTCAAATTGATAACCTGTCAGAAGGTTCAGCTGCCCATCATCACAATACTTAAGTTAGCTTTATTAAACATTAGATCTCTATCCGGGAAGTCTTTTCTTATCAATGACTTCATCACTGAGCATAATTTACACGCCCTTTTTTTATCAGAAACTTGGCTAGATGAAAATAACGAAACAACTTCATTAATAGAATCCAGTCCTCCAAATTATAATTTCTTAAGCGAGAACAGAAAACACAAACGAGGCGGAGGTGTAGCCACCATCTTTCACAACTCAATGAACTTTAAAAAGGTAACTCTGGGCACGTTTGATTCTTTTGAATACCTAGCCACCCAGATAAATGAGCCTAACAAAGCGTTATTTCTAAGTTTATATAAACCACCAAAACTTAACTCTAACTTCTTTAATGATTTCAATGACCTTCTTTCTGTAATATGTATCGACTATGACCAACTAATCATCGTGGGGGACTTTAACATCCATACCGACAACCCCCAAGATAGACAAGCAAAAACGTTAGATGATACTCTCCACAACTTCGGACTGATCCAGCATGTCAAACAACCAACACACAATAAAGGACACACTCTGGACTTAATTATCAGCAAAGGTTTAAATATTTCTGACATCTCTGTAATTAATATTGCATTATCTGACCATTTCTGTATTTTCTTTCAAAGTACCATCTCTGCTAAATTATCCAGCCACAGTAAGACCACTATAAAAAAGCGTTTTCTAGGGGACAGTTCAGTAGAAACCTTTAAACGTATTTATCCTTCCACCACATCCCCCTCATCTCCCAACTAAAACTCAGTAAATAAGTTGGTAGATAATTTCCATGCGAAAATCTCAGACATCATGGATTCCATTGCTCCAACTAAAGTGAAAGTAGTCTCAGGTAGAAAGAAGTCTCCGTGGACAAGTAATCCACTGGTACGTAGTGAAAAAAGAGAGTGTCGACGAGCCGAGAGAAAATGGCGGAAAACTCGACTCCAGGTTCACTGTGAGATCTACAAAGAGAGACTGAATAGATATCAGCTAACTATAAAAGATGCTAGGGAATCGTTCTTTTCTGAAATCATCAACAGAAACATTAATAACGCACGGACTCTATTTGCAACAGTGGAAAGACTAACTAATCCTTTGGTGACAGTAGCCCCTGAACTAAACTCTACCAGGGCTTGCAATGAATTTGCCAGCTTTTTCACTGAAAAGATTCTAACAATTAGACGGTCAATCTGTACCTCAATATCGAACCCACAACCAGTGCCATCCCCAATTAACAACAATGTAGAGAAAATGTCTGAATTCAACGAATTAAACCAGAACAGCCTTGAAAAAATCATTATCCAATTAAGCTCCTCCTCCTGCTGTCTTGATATCCTACCCACAGCTTTTCTAAAGAAGGTTCTTCCTGTTATTGGTTCTGATCTTGTTCAAATAGTGAACTCATCACTGCTATCAGGTGTCTTCCCTCAGGCTTTAAAAACAGCAGTTATTAAACCACTGCTAAAGAAGAAAAATCTGGACAACATGTTAATGCAGAACTACAGGCCAATCTCTAATCTCCCATTCATCAGTAAGAATATTGAAAAAGCTGTGTTTCAGCAGTTAAATGGCTTCATAACAATGACAAACCGTTTTGATGCTTTTCAGTCTGGTTTCCGCGCTCACCACAGCACCGAGACTGTCCTCGTCAAAGTATTTAATGACATCCGCATAAATACAGACTGTGGAAGAACCACAGTGCTGGTTCTGTTGGACCTCAGTGCAGCATTTGACACTGTTGATCATGATATTTTATTGGAACGACTGGAGAGCTGGGTCGGACTCTCTGGTACAGTACTTTAGCTGGTTCGAGTCTTACCTAAAGAACAGGGACTTCTATGTTTCAATGGGAAACTTTTCATCAGAACGAACAGAAATCACATGTGGGGTGCCCCAGGGCTCCATCCTGGGGCCCCTCTTATTTAATATCTACATGCTCCCACTAGGCAAGATTATAGCGACCAATAACATTCGCTACCATAACTACGCAGATGACACTCAGCTCTACATTACAATGTCACCAGGTGACTCTGAACCCATTCAAACCCTAAATCAATGCATTGACCAAATAAATGGACAGATGTGCCATAACTTTCTCCAGCTGAATAGAAACAAAACTGAAGTGATTATTTTTGGACCCAAGGAGGAACGATCAAGAGTCAGCACACAGCTTCAATTAATACAGCTAGAAACTACTGATCAGGTTCGTAACCTAGGTGTAGTAATGGACTCAGACCTGAACCTCCAGGGTCACAAAAAGGCCATAACAAGGTCAGCGTTCTATCACCTGAAGAACATCTCTAGGATTAAAGGACTGATTTTGCGACACGACCTAGAAAAACTCATCCATGCGTTTATCTTTAGTCGGATTGATTACTGCAACTGCATCTTCACAGGTCTGCCTAAAAAGTCAATCAGACAGCTGCAGCTGATCCAGAACGCTGCCGCTCGCGTCCTCACTAGAACCAGGAAAGTAGAGCACATCACCCCAGTTCTAAAGTCCTTACACTGGCTCCCTGTAGCTCAGAGAATAGACTTTAAAATACTTTTACTAGTTTATAAATCATTACATGGCTTAGCACCAAAATATGTTGAAGACCTGTTGTCATGGTACCAACCACCAAGACCACTCAGGTCCTCCAACTCTAGCCTACTAAACATCCCTAGACTCAGAACTAAACATGGAGAAGCAGCTTTCAGTTTCTATGCTCCCCTTATCTGGAACGGACTTCCTGACAAGTGTAGAGCTGCTGAAACTCTGAACTGCTTTAAATCGAGACTAAAAACCCATCTGTTTAGAATTGCCTTTGAGTAAATGCTTGATGTTATATGTATGAAATGTGTTCATGCTCTCTTGCTTTTTTTATTTTTCTCTTGCTTTATTGTGTATCATGTGTAATGTGTGTTTCTTTTATGTGTTTCTTTTAAATCACCAAATCATGTAAAGCACCTTGAATTACCCTGCTGTTGAAAGTGTGCTATACAAATAAAATTGCCTTGCCTTGCCTTGCCTTGCCTTGCCTTGCCTTGCCTTGCCTTGCCTTGCCTTGCCTTGCCTTGCCTTGCCTTGCCTTGCCTTGCCTTGCCTTATGTGACCCTGGAGGTTCAGGTCTGAGTACATAACTACACCTAGATTTCTGGTCTGATCAGTTGTTTCTAGCTGTATTAACTGAAGCTGTGTGCTGACTCTTGATCTTTCCTCTTTAGGGCCAAAAGTAATTGTTTCTGGTTTGCTTCTGTTCAGCTGCAGAAAGTTATAGCACATCCATCCATTGATTTGCTCTATGCATTTACTTGGGGTTTGGATGGGTTCAAAGTCACTTGGTGACATCATAATGTAGAGCTGAGTATCATCTGCATAGTTATGGTAGCTAATCTTATTGGTTGTTATAATCTGGGCTAGTGGGAGCATGTAGATATTAAATAAGAGGGGGCCACAGGATGGAGCCCTGGGGCACCCTACATGTGATTTCTGTTCATTCTGATAAAAAGTTTCCAATTGAAACAAAGAAGTCCCTGTTCTTTAGGTAAGACTCGAACCAGCCAAGTAATGTACCAGAGAGTCCGACCCAGCTCCCCAGTCGCTCCAATAGTATATCATGATCAACAGTGTCAAATGCTGCACTGAGGTCCAACAGAACCAGCACTGTGGTTCTACCACAGTCTGTTTTTATGGAGAGGTGATTGAAAACTTTGACGAGGGCAGTCTCAGTGCTGTGGTGAGCACAGAAACCAGACAGAAATATCAAAACGGTTTGCCATTCTTATGAAGCTATTGAACTGCAGAAACAGCTTTTTCAAAAATTTTACTGATCAATGGAAGATTAGAAATTGGCCTGTAGTTCTGCATTAATGTGTTGCCAAGGTTGTTCTTTTTTAGCAGTGGTTTAATAACTGCTGTTTGTAATAAGCATAATAATGGTGTCGTCTGCAAGTTTCAGGAATTTCACAGACAATCCGCTGAGATGCAGTAATTTGTGTAAAAAGAGAAAAGGAGTGGGTAGAGAACACACACATGGGGAGCACCAGTGCTGAGGTTGAACGAACACACAGCTCAAGAGTGTATTATGACTTAACCCTGATTTAAACTTCAGAACAACTTTTTTGTCTCTGACCTGTCTGTTGTGTTATTTGGTTCTCATGACACTGAGGCCAGCTTTATTTATCCTGAAATTAAACCATACACAGGTGGACTATTTACATATTGGCTGACTGTTGAAGCTGTTTATTTGCACTTGATTTTATTTAAGGGAATTAGGGTAAAAGGAGGGTGAACACAAATGGACACCGCCTTTTACATTTTTATTGGTAAACATTTGGAAAGCCATTTATCCCTTTGTGTTGGTGTTCAACATAAAATGCAAATAAAATACATTTAAGTTTGTGATTGTAATATTCTTGTCCATTCTTTCACTCAAGCCTGTTGTGTTGGTTCTTTCCTCCAAGTGAGCTGAGCCGCCTACTCCTCAGACTGAGCACTGGTTTTATTCATCCAGGCCTGAGTGATTGAGCTTTGGGTTATTTCCCCCCCATAGCTGCTCTGAGCACAGCGGCACGTTCTCCTCGGAGTGTTCTGCAGAAAAGAGCCGAGCAGATTCTGATTCTTGGTCTGCTGGCTGGTGTTCATGAGAGCAAAGCGGAACAGACCCGCCATTTCCCGTCCTCGGAGGTCTTTTTTTCCCCCTTTCACAGCGCTTTAACACTAAGCAGCAGCGGGCAGTAGGAGGAGGAAGAACAGGGAGAGGAGGAGGAGCGGCGGCGACGACAACGACGACTTGCCGAGCGGCGGAGGCAGGGATCCGGTGTGCTACATCGGGATGAGAGCGAGACAGAGACCCAGGTCGAATGAGTCAGCGAAAGAAACCTCATTATCTCGGCTTTCCTAAATTCTGAATGAATTCGAATTGACCATACCAAAAAAAAAATCATTCTATATATTTTTTTAATATATTTATTGTTGTCAGATTCCGCTTCCTTTATATTCCGCCCTCCCCTGGTCCGCGTCTGCCATAGCCTAGTTTTGATTTTTCTTTCCTCCGAGTGAGGTGGGAAAAAGGGGGGTCTTAAGAGGCTAAGGAGGAGGTGGAGATCCAATTTCATTTTTCTAAAGAGCTGGGGGAAAGATAGCCTAACATCGGAAGATAAAGCCGGTCGGGCTTCACATTTTTCGAGAGTCTTTTGTTGCATTGAGTGAAGCGAAGATGTCGGGACAGAGCATTACGGACAGGATAACGGCAGCCCAGCACAGTGTAACGGGATCCGCGGTGTCGAAAACAGTATGCAAGGCCACCACGCACGAAATCATGGGCCCAAAGAAGAAACATTTGGATTGTGAGTATATCTGAACAGTTCGCTTCTGGTTAGAAGTTAAAACTACCGCTTTGCTGCTCCTCAATGAAACAGCTGAGTTATGGCGATGGTGGAAGCTAGGCGAAGGCCTCAAAGCCTCACCGGAGGCTACATACTAACAGATCCTACTTATGACAGGCAGATAATATTGTTTTTACAGCGACCACAGGCCTAGTTGGCGTTCCGATGATGGGTATTTAATTTGTCTTGACTCTGTAGCATACTGTATTAACGCTTACGGAATGTTTTCTACTCATTTCATTGCGTTAGTTGTCATATTAGCTTGTCATGCTATCTGGTTTTGTCTCAAATACTTGACTCATAGCTTGAACGTTGTACCTTACAAACCACTATGTTGTTTTTACGCTGTCTTTTAAAATGTCAAAAATCCGGTTTAGATACAGGTTTTAAAAGTTGAAAATTAGAGGATGATAAAGCTCCTAACTGGAGTTAGCATACAGTTCGATACTTGAGTAAATGATTATTTCACTGCTTTTAAGCAGCTATGAATGGAAGGGATTTTATCACAGATGTTTGTCCAAAAAAATATCATTTGAAAGCGTATAAAAAGTTATCTGTTTAAGGTTAGAAATTTGGAAACATACAGCATTTTAAAATAAACACAAATATTCGTGGGTAATTTCTGTGTCCATTAATGTAAATTAAACCATGTTAAAAGTTGAAACCTTAAACCCGGGCCAGCCCAAGGTACAAGTTAACTCTGCTTATTGCTTATTGCTTTTAGCTTTTAGGGGCCCAAAGAGAAAATCTCCCGGAATAAGTTGAAAAATGTTTAAATTCTACACACATTTATGAGAGCATTTATAGTTTGAAAGTTATGCTAACAGTCATCTTTCAGGGCTAATTTCAGAACTTTTGCTTGCGTTTGATTTCTGTAAAACATGTACACATTGTACCGGTTTGTATAAACATTGACTAATAATAACTTCTTTTTTTCTTTCCCCATGATTGTTTGATTTTGGCTGTTTAACATCTGGATAGAAACCTGGATTTTATGCATGAATTCAGTTTTAAAGAAGAATGACTGTTTTAATCATATAATGTAAGATTGTGGCTCTACTGAGTTGAAGGCTTCACATACTGACCATGGTTTAAAGTAAATAATTTGATTTCACTTTATCAGCGCTTTTCTTACATTTCTTCAATTTCACTGTAGTAGTAAGAGCAAGGTTGTTTATGACCCTAAAGGGAATACATTGGGCTCCCATCAACCTCTACGGCTCCACTGACCTCCCTATATGATTCTTTACAACTTTAAAAAAAGATATATTTCAGAACTGTAATCATTTAGACGTTTAAGCGGCACCAGGATAAGTTTATAAACTATATCTCTGTTAACTCTTCAAACTATAATGGTTTCTCTTAATTGTGTAACTGGTGCATTCATCAACATAGCTTGTTTTATTTTTAAGTGCTCTTGGGGCCCCTAGGCCAACAGGGGACCTTAATCTGTCACAGTGTCAGCCTGTTATTTAAACTTTGGAAATTACATTTTGAATAAATGTACATGTCAAATATTAGCACTTTATCTGACGCGCTATTTAAAAAAAGACTGACGTGATCGTCAAACGAAATATTGTCATAAAGTCAAATTAGTTTCACCTTGGATATTTTGAGGCCTACTTTGCATATAACTGTATATTTTATTTAGAAATTTGCATAATTTGGGTGTTTTGGATGTAAAGCTTTCAACTTTTCTTTTTTTCTTTTTTTTACAATTGGGATCAATATTAATTGCTTGGTTGATTTCAGCATGTATGTTTGCAAAATGTTGAATATAGTTTTTTTGTCTGAACAAATGATCTAACTAGAAAAAAAACATTGAAACTCTAAAGTGATACCAAGCTTGTCTGTATGATAAATATTAGGATTGTCTGTCCTTTGAAAGCTGAAATTCTTGAGTGATTATTTTCCCTCAATCTACATTGAAACATGTGAAAAATTGTAAAATGGCATCATAAAGATGTGCTCAGTTAAAAAAAATAGAACTTCCTATGAAGTGTTTAACAGAAGATCTTTGAGTTATCTGTTTTTATTAATGGTTGAGGGCTACCTTTGATCAGTGTTTGTAAAGGTCAAGCATGCACTGAATACTTTTAAACAGGTTACAGATTCTTCAAATCTAAGATCTCAAATTATGAAACTTCTGTTTGATTTGTGAAAATGTGCAAAATGTTTTCAGCAAATTCTTTTGGCCTTTTAACCCAGTCATTCTGCTTGAAAATCATACCACACAGATGGGTCAAACCTGGATGATCATTTCCCACAGAGTTATACCCAATCAGCATGTGGTAACCACAAGTCCGGCCCAGCGACTCTACTGGGCAGTTTCTGGGTAAATACCACAATGCAGGTACCCGTTTGGTTCCAGAAAGTATCCCTAGCAGGCCGGCCGGGTGAAATTGAGACACATGCACACCGTGAACGTTTTGTTAAATTACCTGTAAGTTCTGATAGTTGGATTACAGGTCTCATTAGGTCAATTTCCACTGTCAGATGAGTCTACAAGCATTTACTAGTAAGTCAGTTAAAAAGGTAAAATGACAACATATGATTTTCCCCTTACCTATATCTTTTTTTTGTATTCCTTGTAGGAGACCGGTTATATGGACCTCAGGATTTTATGACAAATAATTTGTGGGAGAATTTACAGCAATGTCCCTAGAGCTGTACTTTATATATAACATTTGAGCCACTAACATTAATTAGGACTGAAATTTAGTGTGAATGGAGAATGTTTTCATTATTAAACATTACATTGTATGTTTTTTTTTTTTTTGCATAAAATATAATAGATACAATGGAATGATTATAAAAGGTGCATGTAATTTTCCTTTAGGAGGACAATGCAGATATAAATTAAAATCAAATAAAATGCTCTTTTGCTAGACTGTTTCTCAAATGTGTTGGAACTGTGGGACAAACCATTCCTTTGACTAGATTTTTACATAAAAACAGTACACAAATCCCCAGACCTTGAATGCATGTTTCATATATGCACTGAGGTGTGGGTAATGTGATACAAGCTTTGGTTTTATGCTTCAGAAACATTGAGGTGACTGAAAGGACACAGATTGTGGCAGAGGGCTGCAGAAGGCACTGAGAAAGACAACCTACACACAGTACAAGAGGCTAAATTCAGCCTGTCAGTACTTGTAATGCAACGGCACATTTTCTGCATATCGATTGTTACTCGCAAATGCAATGATGATGATAATGGTGGTTTTGTTGGAGCTCCAGTGTGATGGTTAAAGTTCAGTCACAATGAACCCTGTGTGTGTTATGTCAGACTGCAAACTCATCACAGTGCTTTGTGGACTGAAACAGCTGAAAGTGGCTCTCTGAGCTGGTTATAATAGTTATTGTGCTGCTTATTTTTGGCTTGTTGTTAAATGCTGCAGGTTTTGCGCATGTGGTGCTGCAAAGGTGACTCCCCAGTGGTGAGATGAGTGAAAGTTGCCAGAATGATGATATTGACCTATTCTAAGGCAACCAGTAAGACCAGGGAGACTGGGACACGCAGAGCAGATAGCCAGTGTGCATAGATAATAGCATTGTGTTCTTTTACAAATATATATATAAATATATGTCATGGAAGCTGATTGGTTCAGGATGGCAACTAGGATGAAGTTATGAAAGGTTCAAATGGTTCTCTGTAATCACAGTTTTGACAGAGGGAAAGCAGTCATCGTCTAGTTACCTAAGTGTATGCATGAAGAAATAGTTTGATCATACAGTTAATAGCCCTGCAAATAAAAGTAGATAAAAGCTCCGTTGGCTTTTGAGGATTATTTGTGGAATATAAGAAATGGCATAAATTAAATATTTCCCCCTGTCAGTAGTTGTGTTGAAGATGCCTGTAAATATTGACAAATGTAAAAGATAATGCAAAGCTAGCTTCTGACAACCTTTTTAGATCTGTTAATAGTTACCAAGTTGCTAATGCAAGGTCCAGAAATGAAACATTGTAACCTGTACTAAATGTTGGCCATGTTTTAAACTTCATATTCTTAAGCTGTTCATCTTTTTTTTTTTCATGAAAGAAATTGATAAACCACACCCTTTTTAAACGGGTTTAAAAGTTATGTCAATATAAAGTCATTATCTCTTATCACTTCACTTAAATATTAACTTGTCATATGCTAGTCAGAGTTCTCAAATGCTTTGAGGACTTTGGTTAGAAATATTAAATTGGAAATATGGATGCTTTGTTAGAGATCAGATGGACAAAAAAGAATGCACAGTTTCAGTTTTGTTTATGACAACCCCCAATTTATTCTGCACCAAACTGTATTGAGAATTTATCACAAAGTTTAGTTATTATTCAGTGTTGGAATATTACAACAATTTATAATTTGGTCTGAGTACATCCTGGTATGACTTTATCAGAGTATAGAGTATTGTAGTGCTGCACACTGCTGGTCAGTCTGAAAGAAGGCTCTGACATATTTACCTGTAGAAATGGAGACTGTTGTTTGGAAATATTTCCAGTTACAAAAAACACACACACACAAAAAAGAGCCACATGATATTATTTAATAACTGTGTGAAATATTTTACCACGTGCATAATATTACCTTCTACATCGCATTATTTTCTTAATATTGAATGCTTTTTACGAGCTTCATAGTTGATGTTTCCCCCCCCCGCTTGTTTTGGTACATTTGGTACACATCGTTTTGCATTAATTTAGGTAATAAATACACTTTAGGCAACAGAACATCTGAGGAGCCGAAAGAGCCGGCTTTTTATGGTGAGCCAAGCCAAAAGAACTGGCTCTCCAAAAAGAGCTGGAATTCCCATCACTAGGATTCAGTAATGGTGGCGATCGACTGAATATGAGGGGGAGAGGAGCGAGGGGGAGAGGGGAGAGGGAGGGCGGGCTTCCTGCAGCATAGGTAGGTCTGCGATGTCTATATATGGTATATCCTGCGCCGACTTGATGTCAAGTCGGGCAGAAATTAAAACCACGTATTTGAGTCCGCGTGGGCTGGTTGACGAACCCCGGGGTAAACAAACGCTTCACTTTTAAATATCGGCTTCCCGGGCAGTGTATAATCGTTAGGCAATCATAACATACATTTTTCTCATGGAAAAGTGAAAATTACAGGTCATGACTCCTTTTTAATAGTGTTCCATCATTTTCTAACAATAACAAAATTAATCTTCTAGTAACTATATATGTTTGACCATGAAGGATAAAAGTGCATTGACGTACTCCCAAAGCAGAGATTGTTGGATCTTCTGTGGAGCACATTCTATGCAATGCACTTCCATGGTCCTGCTTAGACACATCAGTTTTGTCTTTGTTTTTTTTCCTGTAGCTTTTATAAACGTTTATGTAGATGGAATGAAACGGTGCCTGTTTTATAATGGTGAAAATTGGGAGTTGATTTAAAGTTAGGAAATTACCATAACTGTATCTTCTTACCACACTATTAAAATATATATTTTCCCTCAAATGCGTCATCTGAGATGTGTCAACACAGACGAGGACAAAAAGGGACTGTGGGTAGGACAGGGTAAATATTAGTAAAAAAATTCTATCAATATTTTTCATATCGGTCGATGTAATGTAAAAACAAATCACTATGTCAATATTTAACATTTTCTGGTACTATTTGAAGATGTATAAGAAGGTTGTTTTTAATTTAATATTTTCAAAAGTTGAATATTTCAATGAACCTTATTTAACTGTTTTGGAAATATTAAAGGTGGTTGGGGCTGGACGATGTTGATTTAATATAATAACTTTATTTATTTTTTATTTATTGTTCTTTTTTCCCCCTCTTTCTTTTCTTAAAAAAAAGAACAAATTACAGATTTTTTTATTTTTTTTCAAGTTTGCTTTTATTTTAATCATCCCTTCTTGGAGTTGACCTAAATTCAAAGTTCTAATAAGTACATGCTGTAAATAATGCTTGTAAAGCGAGCATCACATCCCTTTGAACTAGGGAAACTAAAGAGGTGATTGGTGATTTTTATTTTTTTTTCTTTCTTCTTTTTCTTCTTTGTGATTAAAAAAAATGTAATCTTCATAAATAGAACAATTCAATTATTCAAAATATATTGCCCAGCCATAACTGAAGGTAAAGAGGGGATATTTCAACTGCACTATTTATTAAATCTATGCGGCATGAACTTTAGATAACACATTTTCAGAAATTAAATATAGTAGTATGACTCCAGTGTCATTTTGTTTGGGCTGCAGACTTTAAGTAGTTGGTGAGAGATGTAATCTAATACCGAAACATTTCTGTGGCTCTAGATGACTTATAAAATATGGTTTTGGTTTTTCGACCGTTACTAATAAAGCTTATATTAATGTGTATAAGATTTATGATAAACTTGCACACAGTTATTATGGTACAAAATTTGCGGTCAGGTCATCTTTTGATTTAGTATTAATGCTCTTTACAGTTTTGTATTTTTTGTTTAAAGACCCACTCTAATCATCTTTTTAAGGTATTTTAAAGTGTTCTCGGTGGTCTATAAATTATGATTATGCCGTTTTTAGCCAAAATCACAAAACCTCTGCCTTTTTCTTGGACATAGCTTCAGAAGAGCGGCAGTAGCTTATTAGCAATTCGCCTCTGTGTTGTGGGCGGAACTGTTGGCGCAGAGGACCCCTCCCTTTTCCTCCCCGTTGCTGTACAGTTTTGAGCCAGATGCTAGCTCGGACGATGAACAGGAAGACGTACATAGATCTAGTCGTCTCCAGCCTTGCAACCCGCTACAACACACAGGTGTTTCGCCCTCATCTTCTCTATTCCTCGGAACCTGAGCGGCCGGAGCAAAGCAGGAGCTTGTAGCCCGCCCAGTCCGATTGCTGCTTCACAAACACTGTCTGTTTAAGACGACCTTTAAGCGTCTGCTACTGATTCAAAGCGATTTGAAAGCAGAAATACTCAAAAGTGCAATTTTGAGCTTGATTTTCTTAAGATTTGTCCTCTGGCATCAGAAAAATGTTAACACGAAAAACACAATTTTCATTGGAGTGGGTCTTTTAACTTTTGAGATTATAGTACATTTATGAATTGATTGGTTTGAAAAGAAGTAGATATAGAGATATATAGTTTGGAACAATGTGTACTTTAAGTCCTGATTATCTACTTATTAAATGCCCTCTGTAATTGTAGCTAAAAGGGGGCAACAGATAATCTTAAATTTGTGTATCAAAATTAAAATAATGAAAACATATTCTTGATATAAGTGTCATAAATCACTGTAATATCATGCTCCATGTTTGTCAGAGCTAAAACAAAGACTACAAAGAAGATTATCAACCAAGGACAATTTAGCCAACATTCATAATATGTTGCATATCTTCAACATGAGGATAATGGTTTCTGATCTGTTCAAGTAATTGGATGATATCTATTTTACTTTCTCTGTAAATATTTACACTGTATTATCTTTGCACAATATTATCATACTGTGAGAATCCCTCAACAGCCCATGTCTACTGGTATTATTTTAATTCATTGACCTGCAACAGCCAAAACGTCATCTTGAGATACTTTACTAGACAAACTAGTCCTGTCCATGGTCAAAATTCACTTAGCCAGTCCATTTCTTTCCAGTCCTGTCATCAACAGATTCCGAGGCGGTTGCATACAGTAGAGTTTAGATAGATTAAATGGCTGCGTCGCCAAATGAATAAACTAGTAACACAATTAGCTTTCTAAGCTAGCCAAAATGGAACCAGAGTTTTAAAACTGCTTCCAACTAAAACATGCAACCTCTTAAAATCTCTAGTGAAGCAGCCGGTAGAGGCTGACCGCTGGTCAAAGTTTGATTTTTAAACTCAGGAGCTGCCTGAGGAATCATTAATCAAACGGGCTGTGAATCAGAGGCAGAGGAACATGATGTCAGCGTTTGGCTCCTGACGAGCGATGATGGCCTGACCTGTGCATGATTAGTGCTGCCAGGTCATAGGTTAATGTTACTAAGGTGTTGTATAATTCTCTCCAGTTGAGTGTTGTTATGACACCTTTATCACACCGTCCTGTTTGTTTCAAAGATCCACTATGTTTGTTTCCGCAGCTTTACATAACAATACAGTCTTCTGCAGTTATGAATGCACACTCTTATACTAAGTCCTTGAATTGATTTGACATCTACAAAATATTCAGCTCTATAATGAAGACACTCAGTTTGGCCATATCACAGTTTGTCATGACTGTTTCATAAGTTCATTGTGTTTTGTGAATTAATTCATTTTGAAATCATTAGTGTTGATGACTGCAGTCATGTTGTGGGGCTGATTACAGCAAGACCTCGCCTTCATTACGCCCCCATGCTGACCCACCTTATCTTCCTCCTCCTGGCACCTCTTGTCTTTGTCATCCACTTCTTTGGGCAGTTCAGCCAGCCATGCTAACCGCTGCTACTGCTGCTTCTCTGGAAGGTTATTCTGTCCTACTTATAGTCCCCCGTCTTTGAAAAAGTCAAATATAGGACAGAAAGGGAGGCCCACATACTCAGTCAGTCTGATCAGTGCCATGAATGGCAGGGTCATCTGTGCAGCTGGAGCGCGGCTGTTCAAACTATAATCATTAAAGCAAAGTATGAGCGAAGGAAATGGGGCAGAACATGAGTTAACATCCTAATGCTGTGCACTTACTGGTGCCCTGCTCAGTGGTGCAACTTTATCATGAACAATTAGAATGAGAATTAACAGCTTCAGATGCAATGACACATGATTGGTTTAGCAAAAACACGATTTTCAACTTACTATGTAAATCAGATCTTACTGCAGAAAATTTCCTCAAGGTTTGCCCCATTTTGATAATTTTTTGAAATAAAAAGAAAAGTAATTGGCTGCTGAAATGTTTTATGAATAGAATGACAGTATTACCATTTGGAAGAAAGCTCTTATTTGTTCAGCTAGGATCAAACACTTTAAGGTCATGGTTGTTTGTAGTAATACAATGACCTCAGAGTATATTGCACATTTCCAAGGACTTTCACGTTTTAGACTGGGTTTTTGGGCTTCCCACACTTTTGCATATCTCAAAACGGATCCATAACAAAACCTAAATGTATAAATAGACAGAGGATGGGATAAAATACGTCTTCAGATTACAGATTATTACATTTATGGAATAGTCCTTATGGAAGCACAGGCTCTGTGCTAATGCCTCAGGCATATCTGCTGTAATTGTCAAACCTCACTAAAAGCCTAGTTTGCTGTATTTTACCATCTGTTTAGTTTGATTATAATCAACCAAAATTTCTGTATCGCTTGTGCAGAAATTTGAATAAAAAGTCATCCATGTTTTAAAATGGTTTGATTAGCTCAAAAATAATTTTTTTTTTTACTATAAAGCAATTGCTGTTCATAGAAAATGCTAACATTAAATATCGTTTAGCAAGAGATTTGTTTGGGGTTTTTTGTGACAGTTTTACGATCATAAATAAGTTGGAAAACCAACCAAATGTAAATCTCTAATAGTTTCGAGGTCATTTCAATTTTCTTTTTTATATTAAAAATGTCGGTCATTGTAACCTTACCAAGAGTACTAAAAGTAATTACTGTCTCTGTAATCAGGATTCTTCGCTCATGTTCCAGTTAACAGCTGAATGACATCAAACATTAGAGATACAAGAGATGGCCAGATGGCACAGATATTAAGCTTTTATTGTACAATCTTGAAGACTAACATCTTGACACCAGCTTTGTCTCTGAGTCAACTGTGAACAGCATTTGGGTAAGTTTAGTACAAGACTCCGGAAATGGGTGTAAAATAGTCAGTGGACACTTGATTAGATAAAAAGTGGGCCTCAACCCCTGGATCCGCCCTTTACTTATTTAAAAAGAAAAGTGGAGCCGTTATCTACACTCAACATTTTCAAGACAGGAAGACGTACATAGATCTAGTCGTCTCCAGCCTTGCAACCCGCTACAACACACAGGTGTTTCGCCCTCATCTTCTCTATTCCTCGGAACCTGAGCGGCCGGAGCAAAGCAGGAGCTTGTAGCCCGCCCAGTCCGATTGCTGCTTCACAAACACTGTCTGTTTAAGACGACCTTTAAGCGTCTGCTACTGATTCAAAGCGATTTGAAAGCAGAAATACTCAAAAGTGCAATTTTGAGCTTGATTTTCTTAAGATTTGTCCTCTGGCATCAGAAAAATGCCAAAAAGAACATGTTAACACGAAAAACACAATTTTCATTGGAGTGGGTCTTTTAACTTTTGAGATTATAGTACATTTATGAATTGATTGACAAATGTAAACGCGGCTCACTTTAAAAGAGCACTATGCTGCTTATACCATTAGCAAAAGGTCAGAATATCCACAATGTAAATAAAAAATATTCACGTTAAACTATTAAATAGGGGTTTGCAGACAGACAATTGACACGCAACACATTAAAGGTCAATGGAAAAGTGTTGTTTTCTTTGATGGAAACCAGAGGAAACAGAAAATACTGGTCTAATAACCAACTGACTGAGAATCGGTCTGTATTGGTTCTACTGTTAGGTGACACCAGTCCCAGTTTGGCCACCAGTCTTTTGTTTTCCACGACTTCAAATGGTGTTTTTCTTTTAGGAACTCTGGTAGTTTGTCCTAAAGTTGAAGTGGTAGCAGCCTGCTGTTTCTGCTTCTCTGATATTGAGCGGAGAATCTCACACTAGTTGTGTTCTGTTGCAAAATGAGTGGAGGAGCCACGTGATTGCAGAAGTGCTTGTCCGGTGAGACAGACAACCAGATGCTCCAATCTTTGGTTTCGGATCGAGCTATGTTATTGGCTGAGGTTTTTAGACAAATATGACTGAACCTCTTAATTGTTTTTTTATTTTTTTTATCTCCACGAAATATGTAAAGCTACACTATGTTAGAACCTTTGTTTAGAGTCTTCAAAAACTTTTTTAAGCTAGCTTGTTTTGCAGATTCGGTATAGCAGCTTTAAAGAAAACTTGGACCATTTATGATGCACCACATTATAATCTTGATTTCAGGATAAAAAATTTTTGCTAAACAACATTGGCCTCTATAACATAATCTGTCACGGTCAAATCAGTTTCCTAATTAGACTAAAGGATTTAAAGTATGCGGTGGGAAATCAAACAATTCTGATAACGGTTTTAAAAAAGTTTAGCTAAGAAGTAGTAATTTGCTCTTTGACAAATAAAACAATTGGCCGGGTCATCAGTACGCTCCGTAACTGGTGGGTTGTGGGTTCAAACTCTCTCTCCATCAGACGTTGTGTCCTTGGGCGAGACATTTCACCCGCCTTGCCTGCTGGTGGTGGTCAGAGGGCCGCCTGTGTTCGGCAGCCTCGGCCCCGTCAGCGTGCCCCAGGGCAGCTGTGGCTACAATGAAGCTCACCACCAGTGTGTGAATGACTAAATGTAGTGTAAAGCGCTTTGTAGTCTGACTGAAAAAAGGGGTTACAATATGACGATAGCTCCTTCAGGATTCCCCAGTGTTTGTTGTGTATGTTAAATACTTAATGCATTTTTGAATTACTGTATAATATTTGTTTGAAGAGGGAGAGTTGCAAGTTGTTCTAAATTAATAGGCTTGACTGCCGTCCTCTGTTACAGGCAGCCTGTGATCCTTGGTTTCATGATTTTTATTTTATTTTTTTCAGATTTGATCCACTGCACCAATGAGATGAACGTGAACATTCCCCAACTGGCCGACTCTTTATTCGAGAGGACCACCAACACCAGCTGGGTGGTTGTGTTCAAGTCTCTCATCACCACACACCACCTCATGGTGTATGGCAATGAGGTGACGTATTTCAGCAGCTCTTGCTCATCCTCACCATCATACAATGCTCTTGAGTTTTGTCTTAAACCGCTGTTCTCCTTTTGCAGCGTTTTATCCAGTATTTGGCTTCAAGGAATACACTTTTCAACCTCAGCAATTTTTTGGACAAAAGTGGGCTACAAGGTAACATTTCAATTAAAGTACGTTTTTAAAATGTTTTTAAACAGAACTAAAAGAAAAGAATTAAAGGGAGTTATTTGTTTTCCTGTCGTGTAACGCTGCAGGCTATGACATGTCTACATTCATCAGGCGGTATAGTCGGTACCTGAACGAGAAAGCTGTGTCCTACAGACAGGTTGCCTTCGACTTTACAAAAGTTAAACGGGGGTAAGATTGAACAATCTTGTATTTCTCTTACTGCAACATAGTTGTAATGCAGTCCTGTTCTTCATAGTTGTAGAGATAGTGTTTTTTTCTTTTTAAATAACAAACCACCTTTAAATACAGAAGCCGTTTTTTTCCCTTTAAAGTCATTAGTTATGTTTAATCAACTGAGCTATTAAAATGTGACAGGATCACTAAGATCACAACATGGGGCTTATATTTTAAATATACTCAAGTAATATTTTAGACTCAGTTAGGTGTTTAGTTTATTTTAAGCTCCTTTTTAAAAAAAATCTCTTTAAACCAAGGGGAAGCAGTCTAGCTTGTTGTCCAAAAAGTAAACCAGGAATAGGCTACATCACACGTACATGCATATTTTGTCCTTTGACTTCCTCTACTGCCAGTTCAGAGAGGCTATGATGACAAATGATGCAAAACAACTAAGTTCTGTCTTCTAAGTCGTAGAGGAAATGTTGGACACAGTCTGATCATGCGTCACAGCCTCTTTAAAGCAGATCAATACCAGCATTTGTTAAAAATAGCTGTTTTAACTTTTAAAATGTTACATTAATTGCCATCACACATTTATAGATCTGATTGCTAAAAAACTATTTTGCTCATGTATTTTTTGATATTACACATAACTCAAAGAAGGAATGAGAGAAAAAGAGTAAAAAATCTTGTTTACAATATATGTGCCTTTTTTTAAATTCAAATGTTAATGATTAAATGTTAACAAAATCAAAGTTTTTTGTTTTTTTTTCTGGGCTAAAAATCTCACTGCATTCAGTCTGGAGCCTTAAGAACACAAACATTGGTGTAAAACATATCTAATATTAACATATCAACATATCAAATAGCTTTCTTCACTACACTAATTACATTACATCTTATTTCCTCTGAATCATATTTTGAAATGAGAACGTGTTTATTGTTGCTCTTCGGGAACCTAACAGTGGGGAAGTGATTCACATCATGCTATTTTATTAATTTTGATAACGGTTTAGGATTAGTAAGATTTGACCTGGTTGCAAAGGTGTTTTATGTTTGTCTATAGACAATTGTGGTTATTCAGAACACTGATTTATATTTCTCACCTTATTTTTTTTAATTATTATTACAATTTCATAAAAAAACAAAACAAAAAACAAGTAAATAAAAACTGTTTAAGAATGCTTCAGGAGGACCTGTGATTTATTTCAGAGATGCTTTGCTGGGAATTTTGGTGGTGACTTCTGATTTCACCTGCCAGAACAGATTTTGGCTGTGTCACATTTCTTTTTTTTTTAAGTAAAGTTTAAAAGAAAAGAACAACATTGAAAATTTAGCGCCACAATCAACATACTGTGTGGGTCTTTAAGTCTGCTTTGGCAACAATCATGGGCTGGCTCTGTGTACGGTACTTTTCCAATACCAACATGGTGGATAACACAATTGGTTACTCTCTAAATGAGCCGGGGTATAAAAGTTTTTTTCCCGTGGAGCGTAACACAGCAGTAGAGTGGGCGCCATTCACATGAAGGCTGGTGGTCCTTGAGGCAGCTGTCCACAATTTGATTTCAGACCTTGAGACCTTTGCTGCATGCTTTCTAAGGTTGCACAACATATCCTCATTCCAATATTAGTATGTGCAATTCTTGTATCACAAAGGACTGTTTGGAGTGCAATAATTGTTGGCTAATCCATTAGAAGTGCTATGAACTTGCATTTTTACGTGCTGCTACTGAAATACTTGAACCCCCCCCCACCCCCCCCCAACAACTTTTCTCCCTGCCCATTCCTTGTCTAATTACTATAAATTAATGTATTTTGGTTGGAGAAAGGGGATGTTCAAAGACATATCGAGTTAAATTAAATTGTATCAACAATGTTTTTTTTTTTTTTTTATTCATCTGACATTCTAGACTATTGTTAGATTCATAAAGTAACTGTCACACCACATCTCCATACAGGGTCGACGGCGTAATGAGGACCATGAATACAGAGAAGCTGCTAAAGACCATACCCATTATTCAGAACCAGATGGACGCCCTCCTCGATTTTAATGTGAGTTTTTACTGAAGCCGCTGTTAATTCTGCAGTTTGTGTGGTTCAAAGCTGCTACAGTTTACAGGTTATGTTGTGTTTTCTAAACTCACGTTGCACACAGTTTATGTCTAAACAAATCACAGTGCAGTATCTTCAGTATAAATAGTCCTGGCTGACTGCCTTTTCTTAGGTCAATGCCAACGAGCTGACTAATGGAGTCATCAATGCAGCCTTCATGCTCCTCTTCAAAGACTCCATCAGGCTCTTTGCTGCTTATAACGAAGGCATCATCAACCTGCTCGGTGAGACCTTAAGCACAACTTTTGTCTTTCAATCCGTGAATATTTGCCCTGGTGTTACAAAGTGCATCCATTCCTTACCAAACAGAGAAGTACTTTGACATGAAGAAGACTCAGTGTAAAGAAGGCTTGGACATTTACAAAAAGTTCCTCACTCGCATGACCCGGATATCAGAGTTCCTTAAAGTAGCTGAGGTAGATTACATTTAATTTTCACTCAAAACTATTGTCATGAAGATGTTCTATTGTTTGACAATGGACTTTTTTTCTCTTTTAACAGCAGGTGGGAATTGACCGAGGCGACATCCCAGACCTTTCACAGGTGAGCAATAGTTTTTCAGATCAAATGATGATTTGAAGAATCATGCCCTGCTTTGCTTTCTCTATTTCCAGCTTAGACCTTCCCTTTTTTTTTTTTTTTTGTCTGGCTAAAGCATAGATGTAGATTAATACTGATTCTATTTAAACAAAAGCCGGAACTTTAGAGATGCACCGATCAGAATATTGTATCAAGAGTTCTAATTTGCCGGTTTTGTAAAACCTTGATGTGTCGGGACCAATGTTGGCACAACCTTTTATCTCTATAAAAAAATGTAAATTAAAAAAATGACAAGATAGGAACAAGAGTGAAAGTATTTCTTCTTGCTTTCCTGCTGTGACTGATCATTAATTCTTCATATTCGAGCAGAGGTGACAACATACTGCACATGAGAGTAGTCACTGTAAAACAGGGTCTTAGGAACATTTTAAATCGCAGACCAAATGATTACAGAGTTGGCTTTTATTTGCATCTTACATCAGTGATTGGCACTTCTGCTATTACGAACAGATTTCCGTATGTTTTGCCTAAAGCTGGATAAATTATTTTCCCATAGGGTCACATGAGTAACTATGATTGCTTTTGAGGGCCAAATCATTTACTTAAAGAATAACTCCAAACATTACATGACAGGACAATAAGATGCAACATGCCATGCTGACAACTGAAGCCTTTTAATTACCTTACTGTAAAATGTTTTGTGTAGCAAAGCAATTGGCAAACTAAAAATGTGCAACTTCTTATACTTCACTGTTTGGTCTTATAACAACAATTTTAGATGTGATCCACAAATGGCCGCTTTACTATTGACTTCAGTAAGTATATAGTAGGACTGCACAAATGGAAATGGAAATTTATCGTAATCTCACTACTTCAAAACCTCATTGACCATAAACCTCATGTACACTGAGCTCCTGCTGCTGAGAGATTCCATTCAACAGTCTGAATATTTTATTAGCATGGAAATGTAGTTTTATCACATTAAATATTACTAATAATATCTACATTATTATAAGTGTGCACACTGACTTCGCTATAATTACTAATTGCCCAGCCCTTACTTTAAACACGATCTATATTTTTTAAAACTCTAGATCAGGGGTGTCGAACAAATTTCCACACATTTCAGGCCACATCAAGATCATTTTTGTCCTCAAAGGGCCGGTTGTGACAAAGAATTGAAAAAACTACCATTAACCAAACTCTAACAAATATCTGTCTGCATTCGATGAGTACTTCTTAAAATTAAATAACACTGGACATCTTTTCAAAATAATGTAATTTGGCACTATTCAAATAAACACTGATTAGAATCAAAACTTGATGCGTGTCTAATCTATGGTTTTCTCATTCTTAAAATGGTACACTTGTTTTAGTGTGACCTTCTAGGGGTAGCATACAGTGTGCTCTCGGATCAGATAAAGACTATGTTTTTGAGTTTAGTAAAGGCCGGTAAAATTGGAAATCGTCCTGTTTCGGTCACTAGTTGATTTCTTGGTGCATCTCTAATGATTATGCATGGTTTTCTTTTTTGGCTGGATGTTTACCAAATGGGGCATTTTTCCTCTTTTTGCTTCTGATTCTCCTTCTGCTCTTCTAACCCGTGTCTGCTTCAGTAAATAAAGGTGTTAAGTCCCCACTGTAGAAGAAATCAACTCCTAAATGCTGCACATTGACAGTTTATCTCCAAATTAAAGTTAAATAAAACTGCACATGCTGTTGCATACGTTTTTTTTACCCCAAAGAACTTGAGTTGAAATGCATTTCCCTCTGACTGTCACCACCTTTATATTCTGTATTTTCCCCCCTTATCTTTCCACTTTAGTTCACAGTTTGTGTAAGTACTGTTATTTCACTCTTCTCTGTTCGTGACTTGCCTCAGTGTTGTCTTTTTGCATGTCTCTGCTCTGACGCTTGTCTCCCACATCGTGGTGAAAAGCAGTTGAAGGAAAAAACACTCGCTGTGGTAAATTCTGTTTCACTCTGGTCGTGTCGTTGAGGTGAAACCCGGCATAGCTCGCCTCCTGTATAGAAAATAAAATGGCTGCCCTGTTGTGCTTTAGACATGGCCGATTCAACAACCGCTAGGTTGTTGAAAGAGCTGTGGTGCAGTACATCATCCCACACCGATGTTACTCTGTCATCCAAAGTAGCTTTTTGGCTGAAATGCAGTTATCAATCAGTGGTTGGTGACTTATATCCTGGAGCAGGTGTAATTCTCTGAAATTGGCTGACGATACATTGTTTTTGATGGATTTCAAGAGGTCCTGTGCTTTATGCTCCATCTTTGTTCCCCACCACTGTCCGTAATGGTGTTAATGTCCAGACAGACAACATCTCTACGTCTCGAGTAGTTGCTGACTGTGTTTTCTGTCATGACAGGCTCCCAGCAGCCTTCTTGAAGCTCTGGAGCAGCATTTGGCCTCTTTAGAAGGGAAGAAAGTAAAAGACTCCACTGCAGCCAGCAGGTATTTTAACTCACTGCTATTGTTGCTACCTTTATGTGTGTTGAATGAGGCTTGCTAATTTTCCCTGTATCTGGTGTTGTATTTTGTTTTCCTGAAGGGCCAGTACTCTATCAAACGCAGTGTCATCATTGGCTAGCACAGGAATGTCTTTCACTAAGGTGGATGAGCGGGAGAAGCAGGCAGCTCTCGAAGAGGAACAGGCCCGACTCAAAGCTCTCAAGGTTTGTGTGAAGTTTACATGCGTTTAAGATCGACTCAATGAATGTATCTCAATTGATTGTTTTCTTAACTGCAGCTTTTCTTTCATCTACTCAGGAGCAAAGGCTCAAAGAGCTCTCAAAGAGGCCATCCTTTTCCACCACAGATACATCACCAATCTCCACCACTGGGGGCACCATCAGCACAGCACCAACCATTGACCTCTTCTCCACACCCAGCTGCTCAAATGGGTACTGCTTGCACATAGTGATTCCATCACTTATTTATTTAAAGGGACAGAGCAGCTGTGAGGTTGTTTTTTTTTAATTGTTTTTTTTCCCCCCTGCTTTCTAGCATCAAGTTAAGAGGAATGTGATTTGAAAACATTATATACAGATATGGAGAAAGATGTTTGCACCCCTGGTAGAGATGTTTAAAAACCTTTAAATGTATTTACAGTTTTGTATTGGACTTATCATAAAGTCACACTGAAAATTAGCTTCCTTTTTTTTTCCAAGTATGTTTATTCAGTGATGAGTTACCGGTCTCTAGATTCGTAGCTTAAAGGGCCTCATTACACTAATAGGCATGAGGACAGTTCCCATAGAGTCTGAAATACAATGAAAGATGACAATTTTCCTTATTTGGATAATCATGAAAAAAAAAAGAGAAACTAATTATGGCAACAACAAAAATCTTCTGGGTTTTACCTTATCTTCAATTTCTTAAATGGCCTAAATCTAATATTGCCTAATTAGATTTTGTGATTTTAGCATTTATCCATCAGTATTTGAAATGTGAGAATTTAAAAGAATGTACATCTGTAGGCTTTCTGCTGACATTGTAGTGACACAACCAATAGCTTAAACAAGTCGTATGAGTCGGTTTTATTGATAATTATTTAAACGTATAACGGGGCTTTTTATGGTTCATTAAAAGGGGTTAATAAAGAAGCTTCTAATGTGATGTCGGTTGTTTTTTTCTTTCCGTAGTGCGGTCAAGATGCAGAGTGATCTGTTTGACCTGCAGCCAACCTTCCAGCCCTCCTCCATGCAGTCAGCCTCCACAGGGCTCCCGGTGGCCACAGCATGGGCAGGTAATTCTTTTTTTTCTTTTTTCTCCTTGTCATCCTCCAACCAACACCATGGCTCTAAACTTTGGCTCTGCATGCTATCCTTCTCTTGTTGCTGTTGTCTGACTCTGATATCCACCTCTTCCTCTGGTCTCCACTCTTTTTCTGTCGTTTCTCTTCTTTTCTGTCTCTCTCTTCTCTCTCCTCTGCCTGCATAGATCCTTTCACCTCTACTGATGCTGGAGATGATTCCATGCCAAACCTTAACCCTTTCCTGTCAAAACTCGTTGTCGATGCCACTCACTTACCTGTCGTGTCTTCAGACGGTGTTAGCTTTTCCTCTAGGACATCTGGTCATGAAATGTTTGGTGGTAACAACTCATTTTGTTTCTCTTCTTCATATATCTGTATATACTTAGGTGCATGATAATCCTGCATGTTTAATGTGCTTCTCTAGTCTGAATATTTTGTCTGTGCAGATCCTTTTCTCTACCTATATTTGCTGTCCATACCAAGCTTAGATTTACCTGTTTTTGTTACTTCTCAGAAACAGAGGTCACAATTCAGATTTAATATATTATGGGAAGAAAAAAAAACAATACTGCTGCTTTAGCCACAGGTTTGTTTGTTTTTTGTAAAAACACTTATTTTGTGTTAGAGGCCAGTTCTGCATGACCAGCTGAAGTGACATCAAAGCCCTTACATTCTCTGCTGTGAGAGAACCACAGAGCTGCTGGGCATCCAGCTCTGCATGCTTTTGATTAAATGACGAATCAAGCTAGTGTGCAGTGCCTCAAAGCAGTGATGGGGCGTAAACATCAAGCTCCAAATTGTGTATTCTAAAGCCAACAGTGGTCACAGCTTATGATGAACTCCATGGTGCAGTGCAAACACTTTCCTTTCAATGTCACTACTCTAGACTATTTTAAATTGGGGGGGGGGGGGGGGGGGGGTTCTTAATAAATTCTTAATTTTGTAAGGAAAATCCTATCCACACATAAAAGAAAAGTTCACTAAAGCCTAGTGAGAGATGACATTCTCATTTTCAACACTTCAGAAATATGAAGGAAAGTTAATGAGCATAACCAGTTATTTGAGATGAATGAAAACCTTAAGCCAGTTTTTATTTTTTAGACTTGTCAATAGCTAGCCTTGTCAGTATGTAGCTAAAGTTGTATGGCGTTTAAGTCAAGAAAAATTTAACCAGAGTAAATCTTTTGAGTTCTGATGACTGTTAAATAATAGTGGTGTAAAATCAGCATATTACTCTACACCAGGGGTCCCCAAAGTCTGTCCTCAAGGGCCGGTATCCTGCATGTTTTAGTTCTTTCCCTCGTTCAACACACCTGAATCAAATGACAGCTCATTAGCAGGCCTCTGTAGAACTTTGACATGCTGAGGAGGTAGTTGGATAATTTGAATCAGCTGTTTTTGTTTACTGAACGCTGTTGCTGCTGTTGCCAATCATTCTGACATATTTTGCCGTTTTGGTCGTTTCATGCCTGACTGGGCTATGTACAAAACGGTACCATTTGCTTTGGGACGCTTTGTACTAACCGTGCATCAGTTGTTACCCGTCATTCATACTTTTCTAAACAACAAAAGTAAAAGAATATATAGTTGTTTGTTTATTTATTTTCTTACAGTGATTTGTGGCCAAAATTGAGTGAAATGTGATTATTTATTCAACCTTAGCTTGAGTTGTCTAAATATTCACTGGTATTAAATTAGATTCTGCTTCTACCATTTCACAACATTTTCAAATATTAGTCGCTGCATATTTTAAATACTTTTTCACACAGCAGAGATATTGACACATCACTCATTGTTGGAGCAGGTGTATTACAGTGCAGCTGACTGTATATCTACCATGTGTATAAGCCAGATTTGATCCATGTCCTGCTGTTTATGCCCAGTTAGCTTTCAGCTACTGCTCCTCGTCTATTCTTGAACAGTTTGGTGTTGCTTTGTAGTGCTCAGATGCTGTAGAGCTTTCAGTTGAAACCTGTTCTTACACTATTTTTGATTCTCCAGATCGTTACAATCCCTTTACTGACACAAACTCATCAGTTTCAACCAATTACAAACGCACAGTGCGGATAGAACACTCCGTCTCAGGTACTATGATGGCTCACCGCCTTAACCTATGTTTGCTGGCAAACATAGCCTCCTATCCAGAACTCCCCAGAGCCATTATTTTAATACTTTTAGCAGATTTATTAGATTTAAAGGAAGAGTTTTACATTTTGGGATTTTTTTTGGTTACTTTTCTTACTATCCAAAGTACGTTTAAGCATTCAAGCAAACTCCTGTATAAACATAAAGCCACGAAACGTTTAAAAGGGTCATTTCACCAAACCAGATCATCAGTTCTTCCTTGTTTATGTAATACAGTTTTCTGACAAATGCTAGTGTGTGTGTTCCTGCTTTGGCACATCTGATTTCAATTGATGGCTATTTAATAGGAACTGCAATCAACTAAAGCCGGCGTGTTAAAACAGGGAAACATAAAAAAAAAAAAAAATCAGCAGTGTGTCATGAGGACCAGGATTGATAAACACTGCTTTAAATGAAAGTTTAACATATATTTGCTGACTGGATCAGCTGTTTTTTATTTTATGATGGGTGGAAAAAAAATTTCTAATTGTATATCAAAAAGAAAACCATCCAAAGAGAGTGACCTGGAAGTAGTCCATGATACAAGTTCTCTTTTGCATCGAAGATAATTCACAAACGTTTATCCAACTGGTGCTAAACGTTGCTGAGCTCGATGTCACATAATGATTTTTTTGATGTTGCCTTTTTAATTGAAAGCTGTCTTATCTTGGCATTAACAATGTCCAATAACGGCATTAAACACATCTAATGTTAAAACTGCACTAAATTTGACTGTTTCGACAAATCTGTTTTTGAAACGGACGCGCACTAATTTGGTCAGTGTGGTTATTTATTTTTGTTTTGGTTTATTTTAAGAGCTGTGTGTTGCTTTCTGTCACATTAATTTGAAATCATGATCAACAATACACTTTTGACAGGTACAGTTAAAAATAAAACAAATGATCAGGTTTAAAAGGACAGAAATGTGAAATTATGTAAAGTATTTAGTCTACAGCATTGGTATAGAGGTTTAGTATAATTTTAAATAATAAAAAATAGGAAGGTCCGATGAGCTGGTTTGGGATGATCTGTTATATGGCTGCCATTTCAGATGATGCTGCTCATCTTTTAATAAAGCCTTGCTCACTGTTTTCCATTTACTGCCGTCATCCAACGTTTTACAAGCTTTGTAAAGATAAATTCCCAAAATGTTCAACTTTACCTTTAATCTTTTCTGGGTTGCTACATTTTTGTGCTGCAATATTTTATTTTTATGCATATTTAAAAAATCTGAAGGATTACAAAAAAATCTTGTGTGGAAACCAAAATGTAAGCACTCTTCTAGCCTTCTGTATTGCTGCTGTCATCTCTTACTGTTTCTGACCTGTCCTTGGAATGCTTTTATTCCTCTTTTCTTTCTTCCTGTTTCTTTCCTCTTGATCTTGCTGCTTCATGTGACCTGTCAGACTCCTTCTGTGGTCCAGTGTCCGTTGCTCAGCACCTCCCACATCAGGCTCCCTTCCCCACTGAGCCCTCTACTGTAGCAGGTCTATTCAGAGGTAGAGTATTCTAGGCTGTCTCCAGCAGATCAGATCTAATTTTCTGCTCTGCTTAAGGAATCCTGCTACTCTGCAGTTTGAGAATCTTGTTTGGAAGTGCCGTCCAATCCTGTAACTCTGTTGATCAGCTTTCTTGTTTCTTTCCAAAGGATACTCAACGCCTCAAGCCCCTCCACAACCGCCAGCAGGGGCACTACAGGTTGACTTTGAGTCAGTTTTTGGAAACAAAGCCACCGGCAGCGGTAGCCTCAACTCTGATGGTGAGGATTTTATTTTATGGAGCTGAATCTGTTTAACGCAGCAAAATTGTGGCGCACATTTGTAATCAGCAACCTCTAAATGAAATCCTGTAAAAAAGTAATTGCAAGGCCACAACCACTGGTTGTGAATTCCACAAACATAAGGAGTGCTGTTATGGAGGGGACACAACAGACATGTGGAAGACGGAGCTTCGCTCAGATAAGACCAGAATTGAGACATTTTTAGCCTACTTGCAAAAGTCTGTGTGGTAGAACTAAGAATGTACATCACCTTGACCACACCATCGCCACTGTGAAACATGGTGCTGGCAGCAGGATGCTTTGGGGATTATTTTCTTTAGCCAGATGAAAAGATGGATAGAGCTAAATCCACTGAGCCTAAAAGAAAGAAAGAAAAACCCTCTATTTGGTCTCATGCTAACTGGAAAATAACGTCTTCTCTTGCCGGTTCCCCCCTCTCTCACAAACATTTCAATTGGCTTTTTCTCTCTTATCAAACTGGACTATTGATACTAGCCTCTTTTTCGGGGGAGTTTTACAGTATGAGAACATTTTGGTGGTTAGCAAATTAGGCTCAGCATCACAAATATCCACTTTGTTACTATGAACGGAAACGTTCCCAAGATGTTCTGTTGGTTCAACGTTCAACATTGTTTTGCTGTCTCCTCAGTGTTGTGAAAAAAAAGTCTGTTGTATAAATATAGAAATGATGAGAAAATAAAGCACACTTGTATTATGTTTTGCAAAGAGAAGGATTGCAATACTTTGTTTAAAATGTTTGTTTTAATGAGTCATGTTTTTTCTATCAGATCTTGCTGGAGGCATCCTGAAGCCGACTCTTGCTGGCTCCAACCTGTCGTCCAATCAGCAGCCCGAGAAGCTCGTGTCTGATGACCTTGACTCTTCCCTGGCCAACCTCGTCGGCAGTGAGTGTGGTGCTTTATATTCATCTGCACTAATGAACACACATCTTCATTAGGATGCAAAGTGGCCAAAATTCTTAGACTAACCGCTGCTTGACGAATGTTGCTTTCCAGACCTGGGCATTGGAAATGGCACGATGAAGAAGTAAGTGATGGTTCATGGTGCGCCGTGCGTGTTTCAGCTCTGTGCTGTGAGCTGCTGCTAACATTAGCTCTGTTAATCCACAGTGACATCCACTGGAGTCAGCCGGGGGAGAAGAGGCTGACCGGCGGCACCAACTGGCAACCGAAGGCGGCACCGACCACGACCTGGAACCCTGTCTCCATGGTGACACAGACATGCACATTTGGCTGTTTTGTTTACAGCTGCCTCGTTTACAGCTGCCTCATTTGGACTCTTTTAATTTTACATTCAAATCAGAACTTTGTATTGTAAAGCCTATTCAGGTGCCTAAAACACCCTGAAAATTTTAAAACTTTTTGGGATGTTAAAAGCTGAGAGCTTCTACCTTCAAACTATTTAAAAGAAAACCAAGAATGCACGGTGCCTTGCAAAAAGCCGTGATCGTTTTTCACATTTTTGTCAGGTTACAGTAACAAACCTCTGTTTAATTTGTATGTGATGGACCAACACTTCTTAGTGCATCATTGTGAATTGTAAGAGAAAGGATATGTTTTATTTATTTTATTATTATTGTTTTAGCAAATTTACTAATGGAAAAAAATCTGAAAAGTTTGTTGTGCAATTATATTTAGCCCTTGTAAGTCAATACCCTGTATAACCACCATTTACTGCAAGTCCTTTGGGGTATGTCTCTACCAGCTTTGCACATCCATAGACTGAAGTTTTGCCCGTTCTCTGTAAAACAACTGGAGATGAGTTCGATTGGTTGGAGAGCTTCTGTGATCTTTTTTTTCAACAGATTATCAACTAGATTTAGGTCTGGACTCTCACTGGGCCAGTCGGACATGTGAATGCGCTTTGTTTTAAACCATTTCACTGCATCTCTAGTTGAAGTATAATTTGATTTTGTTTTGGGTTTTCTCTGATCCACACAGAGTCAAAATTCTACATACAGACTCAAAAATGTCAATAGGTCTTCAACAGGTCCCTCCCAGGATTGCCCTGTATTCAGCACAATCTTTTTTTCTGTTTTTTTTGTTGTTGTTTCTTTTGTTGTTGTTTATTTATACATAACTCTACCCTTAACCTCTGTTCCAATGGAAAAAGCAAAACACCCCACAGCATGTGGCTGCCATCACCATGTGCCCTACAGTGTTTTGCATTGAGGCTAAAACGTTCCACTATTTAGGTGGCGTCTAAAGCATTTGATTGTACTGATTTCTATTTTAGGGTGTCGGAGTAAATATAAATCAATGCTAGAACTTTCAGAGTTTTATTTCTAAAGTTATTATGCACTACTTTGAATTGGTCTGTCACATAAAATTCCAATGAATTATATTGTTTGTAGTTGTAATGTGACAAAGTTTAAGGAGTGTGAATACTTTTGTAAGGCCCCGTAGTACAGCCATTTGATTCTGTTCAGGATGGAAGGAAGACATTAGGCCAAGTATTTAAAAAAGTATAGAGAGTCCATCACTTGTCCCAGACATTTGTGATTTTAACAAGTAACCTGGGTACACAGCTGGTTTTTAAACATTTTACATAATTATAAAAGTTTAATAATATCTGTATCTTATTTATAGCAGAGCCTAAAAGTAGAATATATTCCTCCTGACTATTTTAGAGGCTTCAAAGGTTTTGCGCTTAATCTGATTTCCTGTATTGTTTCATTGCTGCTTAAATGTGATGCTGTTCCTAGAATATACACCCATCTGGGCTTGGTGCCAACTAGTCTGGGTTCCATCCTGACAAACAGATTTTCCAATGAGCTATTTTTCGTGCCGTTTTTACTCAAAGCAAACTACAGGAACAAAGTAGTGATTATAGTCTGGTAAAGAATGAACATAACCTCAGTTCTCTGATGCTTTCCCAAACTGTTTGTCTCCCATCAGCCACCATCAGTCATGGCCTTCCCTGCCACCACACCCACAAGCATGATGGGATACGGCATGGTGAGTTCTTTACTGCTTCAGGTGTGAAAATTACACTCTAGATGTTATCTAAAAGTTTGAGAGACTTTTTTTTTTTTTTTTTCCTGTACATGCCACTATTTTTTTGTAAGCAGTTCAATAGCTTTTACATTTCTGACTCACGAAGTGAGGAAATTCACAGCTCAGACTATTTATCATCCTTTAAGGATTCAATTTATCAAAAACAATCAGTCATAATTGTGTATTTATAACCGTTTAGGAAGTCGTTATGTAAAAATAATATTCTTAAGTTTGTTTTTAGATCATTTTCCGTTTTGGTAAAAAGAAAAAAAGGAGAGAGGGAAAAAAAAGCTTTAATCAGTTCAATTTTCTGATCCGTCAAGTAAGTCCTGTTGGAAAATGAAATCAGACTCTCCATAAAGTTTGTCAGCAGAAGTAAGCATAAAGTACTTTAAAATGTTGGCTGCCTTGGCTTTGGACTTCATAAAACACAATGAACCAAAAGTAACCGACAACATGGTTGCTAAAAACACCACTGACTGTGAAAACTTAACCCTGCGATCTCAAGAAACTTTACATTTTATGTCTCTCCACTTTCCCCCCAGACTATTGAGAGCCAAATAAAGTAGCAATTAAATTTTCATCTAAAAGTAGTATTTTAGACCACCAAAAAATAGTCCCGCGTTTTTTCTTCTTAGCCCAAGTAAGACGCTTATGGGGATTTCTCAGGAGTGCCTTAACATGTTGGAGTTGCATCCGTAGTAGGGATGTGTTTTGGTAAAAATCTGGTGATACGATATGGATCGCGATACAATGAGTAAGACTATATATTGTGATATTTAAAACTGAATTTAACTGTATAAAAACATTCTAAATACTCCAACCTGTTTCATCCTTTAACACATCCAGTTTTATCACTACATCTAGTTGATCCACTGGAACAAAGAAGGTGAAAACAGCCACCAACTACCAGTCATACTTTTATATTTATTATAAAGGTGACTATAATCAATAATGGTTCCATTCAAATCCTAAAAAAAAATCTATAATTTTTTTTGGGAATATTGATACAATATCTGGAAATAAAATATCACAATATATCTGTGTATCAATATTTTTTTACAGCCCTAATCTGTAGGCAGTGGCTTCTTGAAGCACTATGCTCAACTGCAGTCCACACCTTGTAAATCCCCCCTAACATTTAAATGGGCAGCTTTATTTTTTTCTAACCTTCCACTCAACTTTCCATTATTATTTTTGGACACACCACTCTATAAACGGACAGTCTCTTGAGCAATGAGCTTTACTGGTTTACAGTCCTTGTGCAGAGTATCTCTGACAATCTGCTGGACCATTCAGAAGTCATAATTGGGAAGCACGTGTACAATAATTTTGAGATTTGTTCTTTATTTTCTACAATAAAAGAAATGACGGAGTTGATTTGTGTGCAACATTCTGCAGCCTCCACAAATGGGTTCAATGGGGATGATGAATCCACCCACCATGATGTACAACCAGCCCGTCATGAGGCCACCCAACCCCTTTGGCTCCGTGTCGAGCGCTCAGGTGGGTGCACAGCGTTATCAGGTTGAGTAAATGGGTGTATCCATTGTGCAGTGTTGTGTACCAGTTAGTCACTGTGAAAGCTTTGTCAGTGTGAAGACTGCTGAAGATGATGACAGTTTAACAAAAAAAAAAAAAAAAAACACTTCGCTCTGGAGCTGAAAGCAACAAACTGTGAATCATCATCTCCTGTTTCGACTTCCTGTTTCCAAACAGCTCCTTTATTTAATTTTTTAACCCATCTATCATACATCACAGCCTCTCCAACTAATCTCATCCCTACTTCAGTCTCTGTACTGACTCTGACTTCTCCTCTGGTCCTCCTACTTCCTTTGTTAGCCCTCTGCAGCCTCTAGTCCTTCCAGCCAGAGTCCTCTCCGAGCCCCTGGACAGGACCCGTTTGCACACCTCTCTCTCAAGGATTTCTTGTAGAGCATCTCCTTAGGTACATCATGCTGTTTGCTTGCAGAGGCACCTGCATGCATTGTCTGTCCAGCGCTGATACATGTTTGCTTTTGTTTTTTTTTATTTGAAGCCCCTAATCTCTTTGCCAGTGGATCACACACTACACGTTACTCTTATTTTTTTCCTTTTTTTTTTTTTTGCTTAAATGCCATGCTTGTGTTGTCAGATTGAGACCAACTCATTTTGGTCCCTTGTGCCTTCACTTACATGATTCGTTGCTCAAACCTGTTTTATCTGTGCCTTGCAGCAACTGCTAAATTTAACTTATTGTCTGTTTGCTAAGCTTTGTCCCTTTTTAAGGTGAATAGTGTTACTGCAGATTCATAACGTAGGGCAGTGAGTGAGGCGTCAATCTTCACCTCCTAGTGTTGATGGTAAATCACGAACACAAAAAACCTAAACAAGATGATGCAAAAATTATTTTTATATCTGAAGTGTACATGAACAATGGGCTAAACTGAATAAATGCTTCTGAAACTGAAATTTCCATTGTGTAAATCTGTTAATTTTACTGCTGCTTACCATACATTTACAAGCTCAACAACACCAGGTGACAATTTGGCTTTTTGACCCCCAAAATCTTACAAAAACCCATTTTAATGTCAAAGTGAGCGTTACAATGAGTGGAATGGAGATCAGCTGAGTGCAGTTAGTGTCTCACAAGTGATTGTAGTATAGAGACACCTATGTCTGGAAGGTCCATTCACTGGTTAATCACTATTCTCGAATACTTGAATTACCTTGTTGTTGAAAGTGTGCTATACAAATAAAATAGCCTTGCCTATTCCTGGCTACCACTACAGCATGAAGGCTTATAGAACCCTCTATGCAAATTAGAGAAAAGGTTATTGAAAAGTACAAGTCAGGAGATGGATACAAAAAAATCTCTAAGGCACTGAACATTCGCTGGAGTTAATTTAAATCCATCACCATGTGTGTTTATATATAACAATCTTGTTATTTAGTCAGGCTGTCTGCTCAGGTAGTCAGCCTGCAGTCAACAGCTTCACAGGCAGGCTACTTGTAGATTGCTTTTTTTGTTTGTCTGAAACCTTTGTTGCCTGCTGCTGCTTCGTTATTTTAATCCAAGGGCTTGTAAAACAAATGTCATCTTGTGGAACGTTTTAATGCTTTAAGGAAATGAAAAGGAAGTTTAGGGAACTATAGATTTGTTTATAGTAAAGAACAATGGTGATTGAGTAAATTTTACTTGTTCAAAGGCTTCTGTGCCGCAAAAATACTTGCTGCTGTTACTATTATTACCGTTAATAGAAAACTGCAGATGATGCAGCTGTAGTCAACAGGCAGACACAAGCTTTGGTCTTTTTCCTTAAATTAATTTGGCCAATTTATATAAAGACAGAACATAGTGATTGAATGCACTGCTTCCAAATTCAAATGAAGAAACAAAGACACATTTTTGGTGACGTTTTTATTGTCGTTTTAAAATTAACTGCTTAGAAAACACGTTTGCATTTGCATGTTTGTCATTGTAACATTGTGTGCTTGTGTATTGCTTTTGCTTTATAACTGAACAGGCATTTAAACCAGCTGTGTAACTCCACAGCTTAATTAGTTTAACATGTAAATTTAATCAGTGTTACAAATTCGGCTACTGTTTGATATATCGGGGAAAGGCTTAGCAAACTTTAGCTGATCATTTCTGTTTCCTTTTTTTTAATTTTTCAACCTGTCTGACCTCGTCCTCTGCTTTTTCTTGCAGATGCAGTTCATGTAATTTGAAGGAAGTGTCTTTCAGAAGATGAAGCACTTAGCAGCAAAACTTTGTCCTCGTTGCAGTCTAACTCTTCAGAGAAGCATCCCCCCCCCCCCCCCACTCCCAGATACAGACACGTCAAGAACACAATGGTGCACCGACTGTCGGAAATCATCAGTAACCATGTCCACACGGCGTTCGGCAGTAACTCCAACCCATTTTATTCTGTAATAACTTGCCCGACACGCCGAGTGATGCTGCTTTTTAACCTACCCCCCCTTCTTTCAGAGGACTCCTCAGCTGTTTTACAGTGTACTCTGTAAAGATAGTTTGGGTGCTCGGAAACGTATATGTTGCGTATTTGGAGATTGGATGTGAAGGCTTTGATGTACAGCGGGAAGAGGGGGGGTGTGAAAGGAAAAGGAGAGCAGTTCTTCCCTTTCTTGATCCAATCATCAGTCATCCAGACCCTGCAGTTATTTAACCGTCACTAAGTAGTGATGCTAACGACGTTTACACCTGTTTAGTTTTTGTCTTTTTTACCGTGTTTACAGTAGACATTCCTTGTGTGTTGTTTGTATTTATTTATGATTATTGGTTTAAGATTGGGGGGGGGGATTAATGTAAAATCTACAGTAAGATGAACACACGTGGGAGTGCTTCAGCATTAAACAAGGATTTCAGACTATCATTAAGAGGTAGAGATGAAAAATAGATATTATATAAATTACACCTATTAAGCGGAATGATAGAGCACTACATATTCTGAATTTTGTGTTAAGAAAATTTTTTACTAGATGAAAAATTTCCCAATCTCCATTGTACTTGCAGTGCAGGGGTTAGAGTACAAGTCAGTTAACAGTATATAGTGTGCCTAGGGTTTTATTTTGCAACAGGTCCGTGTCCCCGATGAGTTGGAAAAACACTTCATCCCCAAATCCGAGGGGTGGCACTGGGTGGTGGGCTCCATTTGCTTTAAGCTTGGCATGCCGTTGACTCACTGACTGTAATCAAGGCTGCCTTTACTCTGAATGTGAACGAGTTGTCTTCATGTTGCACACATCTTTCAACGCTGCAGTTTCTCAGAGATGGAGTGGGGTTGTAGGGTGTGGGTGGGATGGATGGTAGGCGTGTTGGCTGATTAGGTTGTCGTCACACCAATATTGGGGTAAAAAAAAAAAAGGGGGGGGGGGGAGAAAGTGGAGAAGTTTGGTGTAAATTAGCTGTACAAAAGATTCAGAAGGAGCAGGGTGGAGCGGAGCAGCACTGTTGATCGGTGCCACGTGTACATAAACACTTGACTGTTCTTTGAGCGCACAAAGTGAAAGATGTATGAAATATGAAAGCAATTCAATCAAATTTGACTCTACCTAAGTTTGATTCAGGATATTCTCTGCGTTTGTCTCCGCAGATATTTTCTTTATGTAATTAGATCGTGTAGCAGACAATGACTGAAGTCTTTTTCTTTCTTTTTCAAATAAAGAGCAGCTTCCACAAACACCCGAGTCTCTTTATTTTGACATCTGTAAGTTTTGGTGGACCACCAGACTGAATGTGTGTAGACCATAAAGGGAAGGGACCAGAAGTGTGAAGCTTGTCTGGTTGAAAGGGACCAGAAGTGGAAAATTGTATTAATGGCTCCAAAAAATCCTGTGTATATGAGCAAATGCTAAAATAAATTTTATATCATAAAAAAGTTTAAATATTTGTCATTTTAGAAATAGGAAGTCCTAAAGATTCATTGCAAATGGAGTGAAATATATCGAGGCTGTATTTGATACCAGAACCACCTTTTGCTGCAATCACTGCATCAAACCCTTTGGGGCAGCACTAACAGCTTTATACTTAGTTTGTTGGAACATTTCTAACATTTTTCAGTATTTTAAAACTGATTGGAAGTACATTTCCCTGTTTTCATTCAGTAAACCTGCTTTCTCTATTTTTTTTAAGTAATACTTTCTCAAGGTTTTGTTTTGCAATGTGATTAAATGCTAAAAAACATAATTAAACAATGATTCCCATAAAAGTTTGCAGGTCATGATAAGTGTTCTAGCCTGTAATTTGAACCAAATGGGTCTGAAGCTGTTTCTTTTATTGTATTTGCTCAGGTATATTTGAGGTTTTGCGGTGTCTTTCTGGTTTGAAAAAATGAGGAACATTTAAAATTCCCAGGATATTGCATTAATTCTTAACATTTATGCTTGCTCAGTATGGGGGATTGCTGTGAAGTCAAAAACACTACGCAGGCGACTGTCTGCCACTACATGTTCATACAGAAGTGAATGCTGTAGACAATCTGGGATTCCTTAAATATAAACTTTTTTTTGTATGTACAATTGAAGTGACTTTTTTTTTTTGTCAAGTGCCTTGAGATGACATCTGTTATGAACTGATGGTATATAAATCAAATTAATTGAATTAAACGTTTTGCACATGCATAAAAAAAATGCCCCAGGAAATATCAATTGCCAAAACTACAGCAATGCAAAAAGAATTTCTAGGCCTACAAGATGCATTCAAAAATGAAATTGGAAATAAATGCAATCAGTAACTACGGAGAATAAATATTTAAACTTCCACTGTAGCTTGTTAAATAGATCCTTTTTGTGTGTCACAACTATGAAATGGTGAATTATTGCAATTCTACTACCAGTATTTTAAATATTTTATGTATTTCATAAACTTTGTATTGATTAAGCCTTTTTTAGGGCCTTAATGTAATCTAATTATTGCCACTTTTGGATTTCCATACCACAGTATATTTGTGATGGCTGTCTCCTTTCAAACACAAACCAGACCGGAATGATGAGATGCAGCCATTAATGTGTCCTGAAGGTCACGGAATCACCTCAGTCTCAGTTGGGGGTGTTTATTCCTCCACATTGTAGCACAGATGGTGAGGCAGCTTCGTGTTGCGCTGCTTTAATTGCTGTTTGACCTCAGCCTGTCCCGTTCACACTGCATGTCGGGTAGAGGCTCACACCCTTTTAATCAAACAGTCACTCTCCACTATCGGCGACATCTGCTGGACGATCATTGTCATTGCACCCCAGACCAATCTCAACACGCCCATCTGCGACCTGTCTAGAGTGCGCTTTGAAAGGAACCCCAGCAGTCGACATTAATCACCCAGACCTGCGTTAAGCCATAGGATGATGATGTAGACGGACACGGAGGTGATCTCACACAGTGGCTGCTCCTCGATCATTGCTTGTCTTTCTCAGATCCTCCCCATCCTTACACTGAGAGTCCGCCCCTTCTCCTGTTCGAGCGCATCCAGCAGTGGCGGCAGACCTGCGGAGGTGAAGTTAAAAACTTTATGCAGTTATCCTTTTTTATGCTTTTTTCCCCTTGGGTCTGAAAGCGGCAACGGTGTCCTGTAAGGTAGGTAAAAACCTAATATGCTGAAGCGACATAAGCAGAGAGGTTTAACCGCAGTCTGTTTCAGTAAATTCGTGTCTTTTTGTCTCATTTCCAAAAAAGGTTTTTGAAATTATCTTAAGAATCGAGTTTTAGCTGCAGGATACAACAAAAAGTTGCCTTACCTGTTGCGTCAACTACCTAGGCTACTCCCTAAATAAACTGCTCCTACGGCTGCACAGCTGTTTTACCTCTGAATTGTCCAGAACAAGAGGAAGGCTCGTTTATTAAAGAAGAAACGGTCTATACTTCCAGAAAATAAGAGGTGGCGGGGAGTAAAAGTTTAATTTTTTTTTCCATTTCCAAACGTGTGGCAATAAACCTGGTTCAAGTCGCCAATTTGTGCCCATACTTGTTAATCTTGTCATTTCGTAACTGTAAACCAATAATTTTGTTGTAGCCTAGTTCAGGGTTATCCAGAATTGTGAGGGTAAATGATCAGAATCATCAAAATCTCAAGTAGGCTATATTTTAATTGAACTGTGTATCATTCTCTGTAAACTATCTGTTGCACTCTGTTCCCATTCATTTTGGTTCTGATCCGATTAGGGACAGTTGACTCTTATAAAATATGAGTTATGACCCCTGATCAAAACATAGCACCAAAGGACCTCCTGCTGGTAGATGGTACTTATGACTGGCGTTTCCTTACATTAGAGAAGTGGATTGCAGAAAATAGTTTTAAATCAGTTTATTCAGGTGGGTACCTTTCCTACACATCAATCATTATAATTGATACATGGTTGGTACAAAACATCTCACCATATGCAGCACTGTTTTGTAGCCGAAAAGTTGGGTAAGAAACAACTAAGGCATGGTGTGGTGTAGGATGAAATGACCAGCTCCTGTTGTAACTGTGTTCCTGTTTAATTGACTTAGTAGAAAGTTATGTAATTCTCCACAGGATCATGGTTGGTAGCACTGTTGCCTTGCAGCAGCAAGGTCCTGGGTTCAAATCCTAACTTCGGGTCTTTCTACGCGGAGTTTGCACATTCTCCCGATGCAACAATGGGTTCTCTCTGGGTACTCTGGCTTCTTCCTGCCCTGAAATAGACTGGCAACCTTTCCAGGCTGTACTCTTCTCAAAATTTAAAGACAGTTTTCAAGTTGGTAGCCAACTAGATTTTGAACTCAGTCCTGCCTGGTGAGCTCCAACTATTCTAACTTCATGGGGCATTCTTGTTGTAATAAGACAGTATAGATTCTTGTAACTTCTGAGGTACAAACAGGACAAACCAGGGAAGAAAACAACAATCCTAAATTGGGATAAAATAAGTGAAAGATTTGAGCCTCAAGTATTGCTGTACATGAGTAACTGCAACATGTGGGTAGGAAAAGGCTGTAACATTTGGTGACGTTAATAAATGACCTGGAGCCATTTCTAACCCAGTCCCGGGTCCTGAACCGATTTTGCACTGGGTTTCGGGTTTGACCCAAAAACGCTGGGGTTGGATTCTACTCCATTCATAACCTGGATGACTAAACAATTCATGTTTGGGTTAAAATTATTTCTAATTTTCAGTTATGTTCTGCATTGAAAATGAATATATCAAAATAATAAAGACAACCTCATAAGATTCAACCTCATAAGATTTTGAGAAACAACCACATTTATTTTCAGTGTTTTAGGACTGCGTAGAATATTGCCTGCCTACAGTTGGGGAAAACACCAGCTTTTTCTTTGGTGAAATAAACCTGGCCTCTACTGTGAACTGAAATCAGAAACAATGATAGGAAAAGTCCATATTGATATATAGCTATATCAAATAGTTTATCAATCAAACTTTGATTAAAATAGTTTATATGTATTAATTTATGACCAATTCACTAAAGTGTGACTGTTAAACTGAGCTACTTCTGGATTACACTAGCTACTTACAGAAATGTTATCTCAAGAGCACAAATGTGTTCTGTAAATTAAACTAAAGTCCTCCCAGCTATCCTCTGGGATTAACATAAATATAGGGCATTATTTTTTACACCTCAACCATTCCTCATTTTGTCCTGTAGAAGAGCTTCAGTGAAATCAGATCAAGTTGTTGTGAAGTTCCAAATAGTGGTCTGTAAAGCATGTGACCCAACAGACTAGGTCATGTTTTTCACCCAGTTTTGGGTTCAGAATAGCCAACTTCTGACCCCACAACATAAACAGGGCATTTGGGTTGAGGAAGTAACTCTGCAATATGGGATTTTTTTAAAACTTTAATTTAAGATTATTTTGCCACGGAAATAAACCTCTTTCTAAACGTATTTTGTGTTTGAAAAGATTGTAACTTTTTTCACAGGAATTGGACCTTTTGGAGACATTGTTTAGGATTTTCTGATTTCTCTTCTTTAATTAGGATTTTTCAAAGCTTAACATGTATTTTATGAAAAGCCTTTGTCTGAATTTTTGACATAAAATGGTGAGGGTGTGATGCAGCTGAAGATAGATAAAGACAATTAAGATAAAGTACAGTTCTTAAACAACCAAAACTACTTCAGCCAAACTTGTCACCAGATCCAGCATAAAGCTGGGGTACATAGTATAACATTTTTTAGTAACTTAAAAATGCGTACATTTTACTATCTGACCCTGTTCTACGATATAAAGTAGACAATCTTTCAGAATTTTTATTTCCCCAGATTTCCTCCCCTGGCCTGTATCACAAAACAAATCATTTATGCGAACCTAGAGCTTTAACCAATAGTTTTGCGTATCCACAAGTGGGAGCTATCAATCATCAAGATTGCGCCCCAGTCCCTAGGTGCACTACGGGGTGACGCTTCTCAGTCAGCTTAGTGTTTTGGTTAAATAAAACATCCTTACCTTGGAAAACTCCTTTGTAAAAAAGAAAAATTAGGTCAATGCTGGCTCAATGCAGTAATGTGCTCTCTGTTGACTCCACTCTCCCTGCGCATGCGCGGTAGGAGACGGGGCTTTCAGCTCCTTCCAGAGGGGCAGGTGGGGTGGGAGCTATGGGGAGCCTAAGTTCCCCCCCCCCCCTTCCGGTTGGCCCAGGGGTCACCTGACTGAAAAAGAAAAAAATGAATGAAAGTCAGTGGAGCGATAAAATTTATTTTCTGGTTCGCTTTGCCTTACGCCCTGAATCACACGTTTGCTGTACCACAATTTAAATTATAACTAATGACGTGTGTTTCAACTGTGTTTGTCATGTGATTTCTGATTTGCTTTTAAAATTTGTAATTAAAATAACAATAAATCAAAAGTTGTATATTTGACGTCTCGATAGGTAGAACTAGCAAGCACTTGAAATACTCACTGAGACCTTGTAGAGCTTGTTCCTCATGCTGGCTCTCACTAGCCCGACTATTTCTCCCCCAGTCCAGCTGTTATTTTACATATGAGCAGATTTATACTGGTTTTCTCAACGTTTAATGCTCCTTCTTGTGTCCTGGAAGAAGGATGCAAAGCTCTCTAAACTCACGGCCATTTTCCTTCTTTTTCTTTTTCTATTGTAGTCCACTACGTGTTTTCACACAAAACCTAAAGTAACTTCTATCGCCTGTCGAAAATTAACGCTTTCTCTGCATCAAAATGTGTCTTTAAAATTCACTGACACCATATGTTAAATCCATGGAACATTTCAAACAGATCATGAAATAACTTTTATCGCTCTATTGACTCATAATTTTTTTTGACAGTAGGGGACCCATGGACCACATGTAGATTGGTGTGACTTTGGCTCTCCCTAGCTGTTTACATTTCAAATTCTTCTCCTCCTGTTCTTGATGGCGTCACCCTACGGACCACAGCTTTAAGGCAATGGCGAACTAAGCTGAAGAAAAGCGCTTCAAAACTTCAAATTTAAAATTTTAAAAAGAAACTGTTTGAACAGAAAATATGTATTGCTGATAGTTTTAAAATGATGCTGCTAGCCAGACTTTTCTGTAAAATCGTAAAAACTCAAAACTCATGTAGGTCTTTTCCTACTTTAAAGGAACTTACTGTCGCTAATGTTTAATGCCAGCTGATCAGCTCGATTATTGTTCCTGTTATGATTTCATTGACCCAACCACACGCAAAGTAGAATTATTATGTTTTTTCTTTTTATTAACATTGTATATGGAGAAACCCTGCTGTGGAAATCAATAATTTATATCCATGCTATATTCTAAATATCACTGGATAGTGCTTTTGTCTGTGGACAATCTGTGCACAATCTGACTAAAAACTAATCCATAAATAAATGAAAACTGACCCGTCGAACTGCTATTGGGGTCCTAATTTAAATTCTGCTTAGAGCCCCGTATAACCTTCGGCCGGCACTGCTTGCAGATGTTTCTAGATTAAATGTAGACGGTGAATAACAACATCTGTTAGTCATAATTAGAAGCTTGTTGTTTGCAACAAGTCCCCAAATAACTTTTAATGGCTTAATTTTCAGTAGTCCCTCACATGAACTGTGTACCATGTGAGAGATAAGCTTTCTTTAAGAACATTTTTCCTCTCCCTGGCCTTTTCATTGTATTGTTACTGCAGTAACTTGCTGTGTGCAAATACACTCTTCTCAGGAGGCAAACTATAGTATTTGTTTTACAGAGCCTGCACAAGTTGGGTGTTTCCACACCTGTCTGCTGAGGGAAAGCAGGAGGAGGAAACATGATTGACCTGAGCCACCTGACAGAGGAGGAGCAGGAGATGATAATGATGGTTCTGAAGAGGGACGAGGAGCTGAAGCGGGCCGAGGAGGAAAGAATCAGGTGGATAAATCTGAGCTTTTAAGATTCAAACATCTTTAAGCAGTCTCCTTTTCTTCAAGACTATTTCCGCTTGTTTATTTTACGTGAACCCAAATGTTCTTGACACAAGTTAATCTCCTGAGTTTGAGTTGTCATCAACACCAAACCTACTGTTAGGTTGCAGTGCAAGCAAAGAGAAAAAGAACCTCTGTTATAGCCTCAAACGAGCTTTAAGCTCAAATTTCTTTCTTTTGCAAACTATTGAAGCTTTGGACTCCTGGCTCTCCTTTGGACCATCAGGAGAAATTGAGGATCAGTCTCTGAGAACCAAATCCCAAATTCAACCTCAAACATACACTAACCAACACATAAATACACCTGATTTAGAAATGTGTTTAATTTAATTTAAAAAGTGAGACTTGCTGTAAAAGAAAGAGCTTTCATTGGGAGTTTTAATAGAATTGACTTTATAACCTGAATGATCGCTTTGTCCTGTCCAGTCTACTGTAAAAGGATTAGGCCAACAGCCTGTAATAATGTGCTACCCCTTTCTCACATGACAGTCGTGATTCCCCAACCAGTGGAAAGATGAGCTGGAATGGTGATTTTTTTTTTTTTTATGCAGAAGGAATTTGTTTTGATCCCTCTTTGATTTCATTTTAACTCGACTGAGATGTTTTCAATTTACTCTCCTGAGAACGATCATGTGAGGCAGTTATGTAACACCGTTGATGGAGATTGTAATGGAAGTGGTAGATTCTTCCTGTTGCACTAAGAACCAAATGTGAAAGAGTACAAACAAAAAAACAGAAAAATCTAACGATATCCTTTTAATTGACAACTGTTTGCTCCTTCCAAATTTGTTCTGGTTTTGCTTTTTAGTCACTCGAATATCCCTGCAAGAGCTTGAGAAACTTATCCATGCATTTATCTTTAGTTGAATTGATTACTGCAACAGTGTCTTCATAGGTCTGCTTAAAAAGTCTGAAGCCGATACAGAACGCTGCTGCTCGCATTCTCACTAAAAGTTGAAAAATAGAGCACATCATCCCAGAAAGTCCTTACACTGGCTCCCTGTAGCTTAGAGAATCCAAACCAACCTGGCTCTCTAAATGCCCCCCTCTCCAAATCATGAATTAACTGAATTATGATTAACCATGTTTTTGTTTCAAATTTGCCAGCCACACCCAGACCTAATTACTGTCAGACTTGTAGAGATATGTAATTACTTAAACAGAACCTGTTCTATACATATCTGATCCCCACAGTTCCCTCCCCGTGCTCTTCAACATTCTGAAGCAGTATAGTAGACTCTCGGGCTATAAGCTTAACTATTAGAACAGTGAATTGTTTCAAGTTAATGCTCTGGCTAAAAAAACTCCTGCATTCCATTTTGCTCTTTAAATGGGCTGAGGAAGCATTCCGGTACTTGGGAATAACTATTACTGCAGACCTTTCAGACATGCTAGGAAGGAATTTTCTGCCTCTGTTGGAGAGTGTCGGGAAGGATCTGGACCGTTGGACTACACTTCCTTTATCTTTGATAGGGTGGGTAAATTTAATAAAAATGATTGTATTTCCTGCATTTCTGTACATCTTTCAGCATGTCCCAGTTCTCATTGCCAAACCACTCTTTGATAAGTTGGCGAGGATCCTTTCTCGGTTTTTATGGGGCAACAAACCCACCAGAACACACAAGTCCGTTCTACAGCAGCCAAAGCGAGATGGAGGGTGTTCTCTCCCTAATTTTCGACAGTACTACTGGGCGGTCAATATAAAGAGACTCCTGTTTTGGCTGTATGAAGATGATGACTCTTTCTGAGCCTCGTTACAGTTGGAGAAGGCATCCTGCGCCTACGCGTTACGTTCCATACTGTGTTCTCAACTCCCCCTTCCGTTTTTAGTCGTCAGAAATAATCCGATAGTTAAAGCCTCGCTGAGCATTTGGAGCCAATTCAGGAAGTGCCCTGGCTTGCATAGACCTTTGGCTTTGATGTCTGAGTTAAAGAACTATAATTTTGAACCTTCTGTCACTGATTCGGCCTTTATGATGGGGCATGATAGGGGCATTAGAAATATCACGGATCTTTAGGAGGATTCGTTTTTTTCTTCTTTCTCTGATCTGTTAGGTCGTTATCAACTTGCTGCTTCTCATCTGTTCCGGTTCTTTCAGGTTAGGGATTTTGTAAAGAAATAGTTCCCCCACTTCCCTAACCGTCCCCCAGAAACATTATTAGATTTATTGCTAGGAGTAGACCCATCTAAGAGGAGGTGTATCTCCTTTCTCTATAATCTTTTGGAAGAGGTTGCTCCCAGGACATTGTTGTTTATTAAAACTTCGTGGGAAGACGAATTAAATATACAGATCCTTTCCAAAAAAGTAAAATATCATGGAAACGTTTATTTATTTCCATAATTCCATTGAAAACGTTAAAGCTTCATAGATTAAAGATTCAGGGCCCACAACTTAAACTATTTCAAGTGTTTAGTTGTTTATTTCTACGTAATTTGGGCTTCCAGCTCATAGAACCCACGAAAACAGGAATTCAAAAATTATAATACGGTGAAGAAATCAGCCCAAATTTTACAGGGCATGAATGTTTTAAACTGCATGTCACAAACTACTCATCTACTAAACTCAAAGCACCTGCACAGGTTTTCTCAGGTGTCATAAATTGCTTCACTTTGGTTCAATTGTCTCAGTTAGGTTCAATATGGGGAAGACTGCAGACTTGACAACTGTCCAGAAGACCATCATTGATTAAGCCACAAAAGTTCATAGCTAAGGAGGCTGGCTGTTTACAGAATGCTGTGTCCAAGCATATCAATAGAAAGTCTAGTGGAAGGGCAAAATGTGGCAGAAGAATATGCACCAGCAGAAGGGCTGACCGTGGGCTTCAGCAGATTATCAAACAGAGAAGATCCATGAATCTGGCAGAAATCCAAAATGAGTGGAATGAGTCACAGCTTCAAAAACCACCACATTCAGACGCATCCGGCAGATAGGCTACAACTGTCAGGTTCTTCTGGTCCAACCACTTCTGAGCCTGAGCCAACGTAGGAAGCATCTCAACTGGGTCAAGGAGAAGGAGAAGTGGACTGTTGGCCAGTGGTCCAAGGTCCTCTTTTGCGATTAAAGTAAAGTGTGCTTTTCATTCGGGAATCAAGGTCCAAGGGTTTGGAGGAAGACTGGTGAGTAACAGAACCCAAACTACTTGAGGTCCCGTTTGAAATATCCACAGTCAGTCATGATTTGGGGTGCAATGTCAGGTACAGGTGTTGGCAAACTCTGCTTTCTTAAATCCAAGGTCACCCAGAATGTTTTAAAGGACTTCATAATTCCTTCTGCTGAGGATCTGTATGGAGATGCAGATTTCATCTTCCAACAGGACCTGGCCCTTGCCCATACCGCCAGAAGCACCAAAAACTGATTTGATGCCCATTCCATCACAGTGCTCGACTGGCCAGCTAACTCTCCTGATCTAAACCCTATTGAGAATCTATGGGTTATTATTAAGAGGAAAATGAGGGGCACCAGAACCAAACACAGAAGAGCTGACAGCAAGCGCAAGGAAATCTGGGCTTCCATAACTCCCAGGCAATGCCACAGGCTGATTACCTCATGAAGTAAATGATGATTTCTTCACAGTATTAACATTTTTTGAATTCCTGTTTTCGTGGGTTCTATGAGCTGGAAGCCCAAATTATGTACAAATAAACAACTAAACACTTGAAATCATTTAAGTTGTGGGCTCTGAATCTATAATCTATGGAAGTTTGAATGTTTTGAATGGATAAACGTTTCCATGATATTCAAATTTTTTTGGAAAGGGTCTGTACATGACTAGTGAGCGATGGGCCACAGCCTCAAAAATGGTACACTTGTCATCCATCTGTGCCCATCATGCTCTTTTTCAATGTAAAGTATTCCACAAAGTCCACTATACAAATGCAAAAATCTTTCCTTTGGTTAGTTATACCTGTAACAGATGTGGACAGTCCCCTGCCAATTATGTTCACATGTTTTGTTCCTGTTCCAAGTTGAGTACATACTGGGAAAAGATATTTGCTACACTTGGCCAAGCCAATGGTCTGACTCTACTTCCTGACCCTTTTTCAGAGATTTCTGGCATCTCATCCAACCCAAACTCCCCAAGAATGCTCAGACATGCTGTAGCTTTCACGACATTGCTGGCTAGGAGGTTAATCCTGCTCAAATGGAGGTTAGACCATCCCCTCTTATGATCAATGGCTGAAGGAAGTCCTTTACAACTTGAAAAGCTCAGGTTCTCCCTTAAAGGCTCTGTCAGCAATTTTGTAGTCAAGTGGGACCCTTTTCTGCGTCCGACGTGTACCCTTACAGTGCTGCCCAACACAGAAGCAACCTAATTCCCTGTCTCCTTATATTCATCTCTCTGTGTGTTATGCTTTTATTTTACTCTAAGTTCCACATCAAATGTTTGGACATTCCTATTTTTAAGTATTTAAGCATTATCTATTGATTTGTTTTATTTCTCTCTTTTTATGTTTTCTTTTTGGGGGGTGGGGGGGGGGGGGGGGGATGTTAGTTTGTGTGCAAGAATGTATGTTTGGTGTGTAGGAGGATGCAGGGTCATGTACCTGGTGTTTGCACCAGGGAATGGGTGAGTTTTTTTTTTTTTTTTTTTTTTTGTTTTTTTTGGGGTGGGTGGGGGGGGGGTGTTCTGGACATACTGTCTCTCTGAGTTTTGGATGTCTCAGTTCAAACCTTTGATTGGAATGTATGTCTTGGTTCTTCAAACTGTTCAATAAAGAGAGTTGAAATAAACAGAACCTGTCGGATAAAATAAGCCAGGCTAAATGGTTTCTTAAAGCAGCACATCATGCACTGATCAGATAAAATTCAAGAACATTTGGACCATTCCTTCAGAGAAATAGTCAAACACTCCCATAAACACCCTCTAAACCATGTGGGAATCTATCTCACAAGAGGTTTCACTGTTTTAGCTACAAAATGGCCAATGTCATGTTAAACCCTAGATTTAGTCGCCTGCATTGTGGTGTTGACTTCACAGCAATCCCTCATACTGAACAAGCTTTCTGAGCACAGCAAACTGAGCAGGTCATATGACGCAAACAAACAGGAAGAGACAGCAGCCAATGCAGCCTCTCTTTCATTGGGAGCACAATTATGTCTATCCTTTTAGGTTTAAGTTAAAACTTTGTCAACATTTAATTTATATGATAGTAAAATCCATAGATTTTTTAATCAATTTTAAGCTCAATTCTATAAATTTTACATGTTTTATTGGAAATTTCTTTCACCATAACCAACTCTGCTCTGTCTCCTTTATGTTTAGTTTTTGCTATAATGTAAGCTCATAATTTTTAAGTTGAAAAATTACTTAAAACTGTGTCACTGGAGACCAAAGTCAACATTATTGCATGGCACCACATAAAAAAAAAAAAATCAGCTAACTGTTTTAACTTTTTATTTTGCATGCCAGGAAATTGGAGAAAGTTCTGCACAGTGGATGTCAGTCAGATGTCAAGCTGAAGTACCTGTCAGGGGAATGGTTCTACGAGGCCAAGTCCCAAAGACACAGCGAAAAAATCCATGGATCAGAAATCATCCTGGCGTCCATGAAGCAAAGGAGGGTGGCTAGTTTAGGTATGCTTTTTTAAACCTAAAAAGTTCTAACTCAATTAATTGTACAGTACCTATAATGTTTTAAACTTTGGGGTCTTGGTAAAAAACATGAAAATAAAAAACTGTACAACTCCAGAACTCCTTTCCCCTACAGATGGCTCTGTTCGAATAGAGAGAACCAAGACACTCAGCAGCCGTAGCTCAGACGCAGCGCCTCCACCAAAGCCTGCGAGGTGCTTTGAATCATCACAGCCATCGGAGATGAAGTACACAATAAGTTTGTTGCATCTTTTAAGTTGTTTCCTTCATTTTGAATCAGCATTTTTGAGTCTGTGATAATGGCTCCAAATCTTAAAATTGGTTTCAGATTCAGATAGGCTCCCTAACATCTGAAAGACATTCTTTCACTTGGCCTTTAAAAATGTCGGTGTCCTGCCAGTGTGCAGACAGTCTTGTGACTCAGCTTATGTAAACATAGGTGGTGCTGCCTGGAAACAGCCTGTTTTATAACCTACTTATAATGCACTCTAAAGTTAGCAGATCAATAGTTTAGCAATGTGTTTAACTTTTTATATGATCTACAGCTCTTCAAAATGGGCTGCTGCACAGCTTAGATTTTTTGAAAATATATTTAAAGAAAAGAATACTTTGTAACTTTGGTCACAGTTTAAATTATGTCTGTGAGCGAAAAGTCAATATTTGATTTGACTCTAAGCTTTTTTTCAAAGGCTGTAAATGCTCTAAATCCTTGTCAGGTATTTACATTATGACAAAGGGTACAGTTACTATGTACTTTTTAAATGTATCACTTCATCACGAGTTTTAAGTGCTGCACTATTAATTAGATTACACTCATTTTCTTTCATCCTCTATTTGTCCAGTCTACTACTTTGTCATATTTTATGTTGCAACCACAAACTTCTATTTTGCATGGTAGCTCTTCACAAATACTCTTCACAAATAAATAACTCTATCATCCTGAAACCCCCAACTGGCCACTGTGAAACATAGTGGTGGCAGCAGCATGTTGTGGGGATGCTTTTCTGCAACAACAGGCAAGCAACTCATAATTGATGGATAGAAGGCTGAAGCTAAATATGTGACCATCCTGTTTGAAAACCTATCTTTGACTGCAAAAGGTTCACCTTCTAGCAGGCCACCACCCTAAATGGTCAGCCAGAGCTTATTCATGTGTTTCAATGACCCAGTCGAAATCTAGACCTACATCAAACTGAAAATCTGGGGCAAGATCGGATTGTTGATGTTCAGATGTTTCTATGCAGTTTGAGTTTGAGATATTTTGCAAAAGAAGAATGGGCAACAATTTCTGTCTCTAGATATGTGAAGCTGGTGGAGAGATAACCCAACAGAGTAACTTTTTCCCATTTTGTCACATCAGTTTGTCAAGGAAACTGTCTGCAGAGAATTTTACTTGGAGGTATCAGAGTAATTGGAGCTTAGTACACACGAACCAAAAACGTTTCAGATTTGTAGCTGTAAAAACCATGTTACCTTTTCCATTTTACAATGATGCATTGTGTTATGCACTTTGTGTTGGTCTATCACATTACATCCCAATAAAATACATTAAAATTTGTGGTTGTAAGAACAATTTTACTGTTGAGAAATTCTCAACATTAAAAACGAGTTGAATAAAGATGTGTCCATCTTTAATGATGCAATTATGATGCTCTCTTAGCTTTACCTCTATTTTTGAGACTGTAAAGCCAATCATTATCGCAAGTATGTTTCCACACTTTGAAACCCACAAGTGTATGCAAACTCTTTTATAAGATAAAAAAGGCAATCTCACCGAATTGTTTTGGCTTTTAGATTCTTTTAGACCAATATCTTAAACCTGCGGTTATGATTTAGATGCTAAAACATTAACTTAGGGACTTTCTCAGAGACCTAAGTTATCACAGATCACAAACTGTGTGTAGGACAGTGCATATTCTCTCAGTCTAACAGTGACAGATTTGCAAAATCTCCAAAGTGAAAGTCTGTGGAACAGACTAACAGTAAAATCCAACTAGCTGTGTAAAGTGTTACTAAAAGTTTCAGAAAAATAAGAAAAATTGGAGATGGTAAAAGTGGAAAATAGAATCTTGAAAGTGGTAGGTACCTTGATATCATTAACGCACTTTTATCTTATACCATGTGTTAATGTGTATTTATTGCAGATTACGTTTTACATTTTATCAGCCTTTTTATCAAAGAATATCAGTTATTTATTTTCTCCCTGCAGCGATACAGAAAAAAAAAATCGAGATTCAAACGTTCGTTCCCCCAAAATGGTAAGTTTTTTTTGTTGTTTGGTTTTTTTAGAAATAAGAGGTTTGCTTTCTGTTGTACATTTTAAGTTTTTTTTGTGGAACAGCTGCTGAATTCGAAATCATTCATTCTTTTAATTTCCCTTCCAGCCGAGACACAACCCCTTTAATCGAGCGTCCCTAGTTGTTGTTGAACCTCCTGAAAATAATCATGATATGACCACCCGTCTGGACCAGGACACACAGGAGTCAGGTTGGAGCTTAGATTTGGAGCAAGTATATTTGTAACAGGAGTCACACCTTAACCATCTTTTTTTCCACCCAGAGCCGATCTCCCCACTGAAGAATCCCCCGGCGGGGGAGTCCAGTCAGACCTCAGGGGGCTCCATCACATCAGAATGCTCCTCTGCAGGTTTCAGGCCTGTACCGAAGAAGAGGACATTCCTGTCTAGATGCAGCAGCAGTCAGTTACAAAGCAGTGAGCTGCAGGGGTTTAATGCTCCGGTGAGGCCTGTGGGGATTGTTCCTGCCCCAAGACGGAGTCGCCAGCTGGGATCCAGCGGGAGCTCTAACCAGTCCAGACTTAAGATTACAGATGAAACACCTCAGGAAAGTGTTTATATTCAGGGGATAGATTCTGGTCAGTCATCCAAAGTAGCAGATAAAAACTTCCTGCAGCCACTGAGTGCTGTCTCTCAGGTTTCCTCTAATTCAAGTCTGGAGAGAGACAAGAATATTGCAACAATAACAAATGACCAGTGAGTAAAAACGTTCACTTGATATATTTAACCAAAGCCTTCCAGGTTTCCTTCTAAAACTCATATCTCATGTCACAGACTGGCTTCTTATGTTAGGACTGAGGTGTCCACTGACAGAGACGTTGAAGCTCGAGATGATCAAAGAGGGCGTGTCATCTTGAACATTTACAACCTAAAAAGCAATCAAGTTCAAGACAAAGACACCAGCAGCAGCGTGGGAACATCAGGGCGACAGGAAGAGACGAGTTTACCTCCAAACACAGTGGGTGAGTTCACTTTCAATTATGAGTTCAGGTTTTGTTTAGTTATTCTTCCTTTTATGATCCCTTACCAAAGCCTTGTTGCATTTTCTATGACCCCCAAAATTTTAACCAAATGTTTGCATGAAGTCTAATATTTCTGTTTTATATTTAAACAGTTGATTTCTGACCACAATCTGCAGTCTAAAACTTTAGTAGACATTAATTGCAATCTTATCATCCTAACTTGGGTATGTTCTCAGTGCTTTTCAACCCTGGTCCTCAAGGCACACTGTCCTGCATGTTTTAGATGTTTCCCTGCTTCAGCACACCTGATTTTAATTGATAACTGATTAACATGCTTTTGCTGAACTGCATTCATCTGAATCAGGTGTGTTAAAGCAGGGAAGCATCTAAAAATGCAGGGCAGGGTGCCTTGAGGATATCCTTTCATGCGTTTTCTGCAGCATGTTTTAAAAGAAAAGTTGTAAGTAGGCTAAAAACAGCTAAACCATAATGCTTTTTCAATTAGGAAGTGTCAAATTAAATTCATTATTATTTGGTATGAAAGCAAATCTGACTTCTGTTGTCCTCGGATTACATCTATTCTGTTATCTAAGGGATTTATGGGTAGACTATTACACAATGAATAGATTCCTTTTGGGCAGATAAGTCTATCTTCCAACTTTATCCTACTTATTATTTCATTTGGAGGAAATTGATACCATGTGCTCTGGAACGAACATGAAATATGACTATCAAGGTCATTTAGAATTTGGTGATTAGAGCAGCATTAGAGTCAAAAAGATAGAAAAAAATCTTTTAGAGCAACATATGCTGCTTTCAGAGCATATTTTGCATGCATTTTTCAAAAGGACAATGCAAACCCCCATTGAGCACACATGGCAAAGACATGGCTTAAGAGGATAGAGGACTGGAAAGCCTCCAGTCCTAACATGATTCATATGAAAATTGTGACCCAGTATTATTACAGAGCTAAAATGTTAGACGGAAGAAAACTATGTAAAAGATCTGGACATATTGCACAGGGGTGAAAGCTTTAAAGCCTAGATTTAAAAAGAACAAGAAATAAATGCTCATTACTAAATTAAGTAAACTGTCCTAAAAAAAAAAAGAAAACTGTACAATTTTCATTTTACAGTCCCTTGCAAAAGTGTTCATGCCCCCTGAACTTCTTAAAATGACAGACCAGTCAAGGAGAGCATTAACTAAAGAAATCCAAGAAGAACATAACTCTGGAGGAGCTGCAGGGATACAGATTTTAGCCAGAGGAAACAGTTGAAAAATTCAGGTTTTTCTTCTAGCAGGACAAAAACCCTTAACATACATCCAGATCTACAATGGAATGGTTAAGATTAAAGCATATTTGTGTGTTAGAGTGGCCTAGTCAAAGTCCAGAACTAAATCATAAAAAATCTCGGTCAAGACATGAGAGTTGATGTTAATAGATGTTCCTCAATTAATTCAATTCAGTTCAGTTTATTTATAAAGTCCTTATATTGGTTCTCTGTAGCTCAGAGAATAGACTTCAAAATACTTTTACTAGTTTATAAATCATTGAACGGCTTAGCACCAAAGTATGCTGAAGATCTACTGTCACTATACCAACCCACCAGAACACTCAGGTTCTCTAATTCCAGTCTACTCAACATCCCTAGCATCAGATCCAAACATGAAGAAGCAGCTTTCAGTTTCTATGCTCCCTCTAATCTGAAACAAACTTCCAGAGAATTTCAAAATTGCTGAAACACTGAGTCCTTTTAAATCACAACTAAAAACGTATCTGTTTAGAGCTGCCTTTGAGTAATGCTTTAATGTATCATATTTTTGTGTGTGCTTCTTGCTTTATTGCTGTTTTTACTTTATATGCTTTGTCTGTGTTTTACTGCTATTTTTATTGTATCCCCTAATCATGTAAAGCACCTTAAATTACCTTGTTGAAAGTGTGCTATACAAATAAAATGTCCTTGCCTTGCCCCAAGGCACTTTAGCCTACATACATTCTGTATGATTGAATTTAAATCCCTTTTCTTGTAAAGTGCCATGTCTCAATCAAATCAGACTAAGCTGATGTTATTTTGAAAAGAAGAATGGGCAGACATTTAAGTCTTTAGATTTGTAAAGTTGGTAGTGACATATTTCATAAGACTTACAAAGCTAGTTCTACAAATTATCAACTACTTTGTGTTAGTCTAAAGAAGTCTAAATTAACATGTGAAAAAGTTTAAAGGGTGTGAACACTTCTGGAAGACAGTATATTTTTCTTTGGATGTTAACTGGTACATTGTGTTTTTGACACAAAACAATGTAATAAATTAAAAGAAACCACATGTCAGAGAGATGTTAGCACCTCTTTGAGTATTCGTTTTCATTGCTTTTTCCTTTTGCAGATCAAATCCCTCCAATGTCATATGACCTCCACTTCATTGACAAATCCAATCAGCAAGCTCAGAAGCCTAATCAGATGAACGTTTTCAAACTGTCCTCTCAGACAACAAACCCCACTGGTGAAGAGGAGGACTCTATTGCAAAGGTGCTCGACTGGTTCAACCGCAGTACTGACAGCAGCGACTGGCTAGACTCAGAAGACACTTCAAAGGCCTGCAAGAGCTTTGATAGACACATATTTATCAGCAAATCAAGGGAGGAAGAGTCATTTGACAGACCTACTGGTGAGAAAAAGGGGGATAGATTTGAAACAAATAGGAGCCACTTACACAGAATAAACAAGGAACACAACAAAAAAGGAAACAAGGAGAAACTTGATACTCAGAAACTATATTCAGAAGACAGAGGAATTTGTGATGAAAGCCAGCCATTGAAAATTTCTGATTTGAAATCATTCTGGGAGAAAAGCAACACGGGCCCAAAGATACTTATCAGTAAATCTGTGATGCCTGATGACAAAGAAGTGAACCCTGCTCAGGTTTTTGCAACGAAAGAGTCTGATATTCACTTTGTTCCTGAAAAGTACAGTGAAAAGGGCCTCTTTGATAAGTACACCCCAGATCCAAGTTATGAAAGAGAGCAGCAGCCACTGAACAACCAAAAAATACAAATGGTAAAATGTATTCAGTCAGAAGCACCCGAAAAATACAATAACGACTCAGCACATTTGAAATTGTTATCCAATGTCCACACTGTCAACAGAAGAAGTTTAGATGGGGAAGCTTTACATGCAAACAGAACAGACTCATCAGAGAGGACAATTACAGATCAAGAGTTTGAGAACGATCCTGCGGTCAAACCAAAGCTACAGCCAGACAGCATTTCAGGATCTAAAGAATCATTACTGCAAGACCTTCTGTCCAAGACCCCTCCTGCATCTCAACTGGATGCAGACCTCCCAACAAGGGTAGGCTTCGACTCTGAAAAGCTCAGTTTGTCCAGAAATGGCTTGAATATGAATGAGAATGAAGAACAACTCACCATGAAAGCCAAAATTCACAAAGATTCTGTTGAAGACATGAGAAGGAGAGATAGTGAGGATACAAACTTGCACTCAGGCTTTTCTTCCAAAAGAAAGGAAGATCACCCAGCCAATAAGGACAGGACCGGCAGTTCATACTCAAGCAGGCAGCCGTCACAACACCAAGAAAGCACAGCGGAGAGGATAAAGCAACTAAAATCCTTCTGGGAGCAGGAGCTTAAAAAGCCAATGTTTTACACCGGCAAACATAAAGGTCCTGGAGAGGGGAAAGTGACTCGTGGTGGAAATCAAACAAAACTGGCTAAGAGGTTCACAAAGTCGGAGTTTGACTTGAGATCAATTGGAAACGATTCAGGAAGCGACGAGGAAGACGGTAGCAAAAATCACCAGAATTTTACTGTCCTACCATGGAATCAGAGGTTAGACAAGGTGAATCCGAGTCTTGGAACTAGTCGCGCCCAGTTCAACTTTCTGCGAGAGTTCTGGGACGAAGCTACCTGTGATTCCAGGGTAGCCTTTGATAAACCCAAAAGCCCCAAAAGGAAAGAGCCTCTCCGTGCCCAGCTTTCACCCCAGGAGTTAAAGTCCGTAGATTCCGAGATGTATCATGTAAATCCTGCTCTTGAGAAAACAAGAGGAGCTGTGATGAAGTCGTCTCCTTCTCCCCAGAACCGCTTAAAGTCTCCACATGATAAACAGGTGGGATCTGGGTCAACGTTGCAGAGTGACAACAAAAGTAACTTGCCCAGTCACATATCAGGGCTGCAGAAAGAGTTCAAAAGGAGCACAAAGGACTTCAGTCGAGGAGAGAAGACCACAAAGCCACAAAACAGTGGATCCAAAGATATTAGATCTCCAAAAAGCAGACGAGACAGCTTCAGCATCTCCAACAGCCGTGGAAGTTCTCTGCGCCGTGCAACAAGCATGTTTGCCCTGACTGTAGATGAAGAAAAAGATAAAAGCCAACTGCGAGTGGATTTAAGTCCCCTCCAGTCTCAGAGCAGAAAGCACAGACAGCCCGAGCCAGAGTTTGTGATTCCACGAGCACGGGCTTTTGTTCCCACAGACTACCGCCACTACCTGGGAATGATGGACAAGACCAGTGTTCACACCACACTCGCACCAGCATTAAACGAAGAGGTCCCAGAGGTCAAGTCCAGGTACGATGTTGATCTGAGTGGACCAGTAAGGGCCAGCACACAAGTGAGCTCAGAGGAGCGTTATGGCAGAAAGACAAACAAGACGAGCCAGCGGCCCGTGTGGGCGAACTGCAGTGGCTCAGACACAGGCCCGGAGTCTTCTGTCAGCAGTGCATCAGAAACATGGTCCAACATGAGGAACAGTTCAAATCGTAAGCTCTAACTTTCTTTTTCCCTACTAAAAGTCACTCAAAATAGCATTACCCTTTCTGCCACTATATAATCTTGAGCTTTGTTCTCCTTGGTTGTTGGGGATTTAAATATTATGGATAGGTTTACCTATGCAGTAAATTTACCTCTTTACTGGAAAAGCTTTATGTCAGTAAGACAACATTTATCAAACTGAAATCCCTCCCCAAAGATCCAGTGGTAATTGATTATTTCATGTAGCAGCAAGTTTCCAGCAAGTGACACAATCAACACAATGATTAGATCAGTTGCCAAAGTGCTCAGTGAAGACAATGCATTTAGCAATGTGTCTACTGGGTGACTAAATTCTGTTTCTGTTGTAATAAAAATGCCTTAAAAAATAAAGCTCGGTTCATCCCCCCCAAAAAAATATATATGAAAGGAAAACATACTTTTTAAACCAAAGAAGTTGCGAAAAGGCAATGAGTGAAGGTGAAAAGCTAAACCTTAACATTGTTAGATTTATCTAAAAAACATCAGTGTTGTATCAATGTTTGGCTGAAAAGATTCATTTAAAATTATCTTCGGAGATAAACTAAAACAAATAGCACTTCAGATAATATTATCACAAAACTTTGTTTTATATGTAAATATTCTAATGAGAAATTATGAAAACTTTGAAGAATTGACTGGCATTTGCAAGAAAAAAATATCATAAATATTTAGAGAATTCTTGTTATCAAGTTAGAAATGAATACAATTGCATAAAAATAAATAACCTCTGAAAATCAAAAACTAAATTTCACAATAACTGTTCAAATTTGGTGTTGTTCACCTTTGTCAGTGGGTCTGGATTATTTTGCCTGTTTTCCACATCCATTTTATCTCAACCTTCTTCCATTTCTGTAAACAAAAAAATTCTATCCATTTACATAACTACTGTGGATGAGTTTTCTTCTCTTCAAGGTTGAGTATTTTTGATTAATTACAGATAAGTAACCGTGAATACGCTCAAAACCCAACTTTTATTTATTGTATACCACTTTTTGACCATTTTTGATTTTATATTCCACCATATTTTCTTTTATTTTTATCCTGATCACAGTTTGAGCCACTTAATTCTTATGAAATATGACATATTGTGAAGCCCTGTGCACTGTGAGCAAACTCCTGCAGGTTAATGAAATAATTACTGTAACCATTAAGCTTTATTTTCTTACGGCCAACTATGGGCAGATTATAGAGACTTGCGTTGAATCATCAACTAAAACAGTTTTTAAACATTCCAGTAAAGAGAATAATAATTGATGTATGATCAGTACCAGAGGTGCTGTTAGATCTGCAAAAAAGATGTTTTAAGTAAACAAATCAAGCTCAAATAGACCCTAAACATACAGCCAAAGTCATTAAGAACTATCTTCAGCGTAGAGAAGAACAGGAAGTCCTGGAAGTGATGGTATGGCCCCCACAGAGCCCTAATATCAAAATCATCGGGTGTGTCTGTGATTACATGAAGAGACAGAAGGATGTGAGGAAGCCTACATCCACAGAGGATCTGTGGTTAGTTCTCCAACATGTTTGGAACAACCTACTAGCAGAGTTCCTTCAAAAGCTGAGTGCAAGTGTAGAAAAACTGATGCTGTTTTGAAGGCAAACGGTGGTCACACCAAATATTGATTTGATTTAGACTTCTCTGTTGTTCATTGCTTTTTGTTGATTGATGACAATAAATTATTATAATAAATTAACACTTCAATTTTTGAAAGCATTCTTTGTCTATAGTATTTTTTCACACCTGCCTAAAACTTTTGTACTTTACTGTATAGCTGAAAAATTTTTCATTATCAGTTTTGAGCAGCTTTTATTGGGGGTCTTTAAAACATTCAGACTAAAATGTCTAGTTTTTGTTCATAAATTAGATATTTTACAGCTTTTCATGGTAACACAATTAGACACCCAAATATTTTATAGAACTAGAGTGGACCTTTGAGAATGCAACATTCAACATGCAACTTTCACTTTTCATATTATTTCAGGGTTTAAGGAATTGGCCATATAATAATATAATATATATAATTTTATTATAGATGTTTATGCATCTGCTTAAATTATGGCTCATTGGTCTAATGTGAACAGCAAGCTGTCAAAATAAGATATTTGGAAAATGTAATGTCTGGTGAAGATTATTTGCTTAACTTCTGTGATGCAGGAGGAAATGATGAAGATGAGCAAAATCCAGTGAGAAAGGCCCTGCGGCGAGCAGAGACACGGCCTAAAAATCTGGCTAAAAGTATGGAGGATATCACTGCTTCTACAGCCCCACGTGAGCACATCCTCCACCCTAGAACTTTTTCATGTTTTACGTCTGTAGAGATAATTGGCATTACAGTTTGTTTATCACTGCTTTTGCAGGACAAGAAAGAAGAACAGATCCAGTTGCTGATATCAGGCGCAGCAGTGAAGGTATAAACGGACTAATCCTTATTCGTGATGGATATTTCAAATGCGTATGTCAAATTTACTAAAGGTTCACTTGTCTCTCAATGACTACTCCACAGTTTCAGCCATCTCTACTCCTTCCTCCTCTTCTTTTTCGGATCCGGACCACTTAAAAAAGATGAGCAAATCTGTTCCGTCGTTCTTACAGAAGGAGGTAAAACATTCCCTCCCTCCTTTAGTCCAGAAAGTCAGATGCTGCACTGCATTCGAGTGTACAGAGCTTTCTTCCCCTGCTGTCTGTGTTTCAGGAGCATGGTCTTGACTCTAACTGCTGTGAGCACAGTAACCCTCTAGGAAGGCTAACAGCAGGCAGCTCAGCGACTGTTCTGAGCAGCTCCTCTGGCATGACGTCTGTGTCTTCTGTACGTTCACACACCACTGCTTGGACAGCTTATGCATGAGCATCCTTACTGTGTAAAAACTGCTTTCATAAACCATTTCTTAGTTTTGTGTTTACATATGACTTCCACTTTCTCATAGATGTTTTAAGTGTGATGTTCAGTCCGACTTACAGATCATCCATTACTGTTGGATGTTTTATACCTTGATAAAGTGTGTGTTGTTCAAACCAGTGTATTAATCCTGTTTTGAGTCAGTCTTGAAAATACCTAAAGAAGATTCCCAAAGCAGCCATACAATTTAACTTCTGTACATTTTCATTATTAAAACTTTGTGCTTTTATAGTTCTCCTACCTCAGGGCTCTGTGATGTGCAGCTCTGAAGCTGAATAGGCCCTTTTAAGTGGCTCTTTGCACCAAAATGCTGCTAATCTTTGTAGGGTTTTCATGTACATCCATACCATACCTGCACTAAAGTTCTCCAACAGAGTAACATTAATAAAGTACTTTGTGAAAAAATATTAATACTGCTTGAGCATTTTCCCATTTTTGTCACATCCACTTTTAACTTCATTATTTGGATTTTTGAGGGGAAGGGACCAACAGATCATAATGCATAATTTTTAAATGAAATCAAACTGATACACAATCTTCAGCATCCCCAGAGTCAATCTATTGTAAATGACCTTTTAATGCAGATACAGCTGCGAGTCTTTTGCTGTGTGTTTCTACCAGCTTTCTTCATTTAGAGACCAAAGATTTTGAGCATTTTTCTTTGCAAAACAGCTCCAGCTCAGTCAGACAAAACGGAGCGATCAGTTTTCAACTCTTGCCGAAAATTCTCAATCAGAAATATGTGGAGATCATTCTAACACATGAATATGCTTTAAACTTTTTGTAGCTGTGACACCCCTGCTCTAACAGATTTTCTTCTTACTGCCCTGCATGTTGCTATATCCATCTTTCCATAAACCTGGACTAAGTTCCCTGTCTTTGCTAAGGTAGTAAAGCATCCCTACACCATGATGTAGCTACCACCATGTTTTGTGGTGGAAACACCTGTTCAAGGTGCAATATAGTTTTCCGGCAATGCATGGCTTTTTGGCTGTTGACCAAAAAGTTTGGTTTTAGTCTAATCTGACCGGGGCACTTGTTTTCAACCATGTCCTTCTTCTGCGAAGACCAGATTTGTGGTATGGACGAGCAATAGTTGTCCTATTTAGAGATTTTTCCACCTTAGCAGTGGATTTCTGCAGCTCCTCCAGCATTACCATGGGCCTCTTTGATGCTTCTCTGATTAAGAGTCTCTTTCCCCAGCCTTTCAGTTTAGATATTTTTGTAGCTGTGAAGCTGTGCCATTTTCAGATGAGTGATTGATCAGTGCTTAGTGAGATGTCCAGGGCCTGTGTTGCTATTGTTTTATAACCTAAACCTGCTGTAAACTTAAACAGCTTTGTCACGGACCCGTCTGCTGTGTTCCTTTGTCTTTATGATGCTGGTTGTTCGATAATGTTCAAATAAACCTCTGAGGCATCCCAGAACAGCTGGATTTCTCCTGAAGTGAAATTATTAACAGGTAGACTCTATTCACTAATTAAGTGACTTTAGGTACCAGTTGGATGCAAATGATTTCCTTTGGGTTAAAAGAATAATAGTAGCTTTGGGTATGTAGAAAAAAGTACAAAAATACATGTATAGTTTTCTTCTTCACGGTTTTGTTTCTTTATGCTGGTATATCCAAAAAATCTCCATGAAATATATTGAAGTTTGCGATTCTGCAAATGCATTGTGGTAAAAGGAGTCCTTCTCTTGTTTAGTCTTTTTTTGCCACTAGGCAACCGTCATGTTTCTTCTGTTTTTAAACAGGAAAATTATCTAAAACCTATGTTCTTACTCTTTGGCAGCTTAACATTTTGCTTTGCATTAAAACTTAAATAAAGAAATGAAGTCCTTGTTCTTTAACAACAAAACAAACATGTGTTAAGCAAAATAATTCATGGGTGTCTTTCAAAAGGGTCATTTTTGGTTCTAGAGACATTTTTAGTTGAAACAAGGAAACAAAGCCAAAAGGATTTTGGTTTCAAAGTCTGCAAGGCAAAGCAGCTTTATTTGTATAGCACACTTTCAACAACAAGGCAATTCAAGTTGCTTTGAGTGATTATGGAATAAAATAAAAGCAGCAGTAAACTAAAATATAACATTAGAGACACAACCAGCTATTATTAATCACTTACACAAAGGCAGCTCTAAACAGATGGATTTTTGCTTTGATTTAAACTCAGAACTCAGTGTTTCAGCAGCTTTGCAGTGGTCTGGAAGTTTGTTCCAGATAAGCGTGGCATAGAAACTGAAAGCTGCTTCTCCATTCCTGGTTCTAATTCTAGGGATGATTAGTAGACTAGAGTTGGAATACGTGAATGGTCTGCAGAACTTCCTAAATGAATAAAAGTTTTTAGTTTGAAAATTCAATTACACTTATTTATATTTATATTTCCTGACCTTCTCTGTATGCTGTAACAAGAGATTACTAGCTAAAAAAAATACTGTATGGCTGAAGTATCTTCAAGCGGTACCTTGATGAGCTACAACAGCATATGATCCTTAAGATGGTAAAACTGGTTTAGCCACTGGCAACGGACATTTTTAATTCATGCCAGAAAATTTGTTCACACAACCTAACCCCTGATTTTATGAAAGTGTACACAACTTGATTGATCAAATAATATATTTTTTTCTTTTTTGTATTTGTGTTGTTTCTGTCTCCTCTCAGCTGAGTGGCAGTGTGATGACCATGTACAGCGGGGATTTTGTTGAGGTCCAGGGAACCATCCAGTTCTCCATCAACTACGTCCAAAGGCTCCGGGAGTTTCACATCTTTGTTGCTGAGTGCCGCGACCTTGCTACAGTCGATCCAAAGAGGAACCGCTCTGATCCGTTAGTTCTGAACTTGTTCATTCTAATCAATATTTATTTTGACTGTGCTAATATGCAGTCTATTACCAAGTAATATGAATATTTATTGACTGTGAAAGCATAAGTTTGTAAAGTACAAAGTGGTTAAAACTGCTGTCCATTGAATCATAAAAAGTAAAGTTTAAAACATTTTCAGAAGTGTCTATTGGTATGAAAGCTGTGAAGAAAATAAAACAAATCCAAGTGTTACAGAGATTTAACATTGTTATAAATATAATTTAAGTCAATGGTAAATATAAATCTCACATGTGATTTCAAGTGGCGTTCCTCAAAGCTCCATTCTTGTGCCACTTTTATTCAATATCTACATATTCTCCCTAGCTCGGACTATGAAATATTACAGCATCTCTTACAATATACATGCTGATGACACACAACTTTATATGTCTGGGTCACCACATGACCACAGTCCCATAAAATCTTTAAGGGAGTTCGTCCATACTATCAATAAATGGATGAACCAGAAAATCCTCCAGCTAACTAGAGAAAAAAAGATAAGTCTTTGTTTAGGTCCTAAAGCTTCAATGTCAGAAATGAGGAGATTATTATTGTGGTGTATTTATTGGTGTTTATAAAAGAATAAATCAGGCTACTGCAGTTTATACAAGCAGAGTCGTGAGCAAAACCAGGAAAATTACCCATATTGCACTAGTCTTTAAATCCCTGCACTGATAGATAGAAATGATCTGGTCTATCAGGCACTGAACATTCACAATTACTTTCTGTTCTCCTCAGCTCTGGATCCAGCTCCCTAAAAACCAGAGATGCACTGAAACTGTTGGCTCCTTTAAATCAAGACTAAAAATATAATTCTTTACTGCATTTTATTGCTTTTTATGTAATCCATACCTTTTAATTAGTTGGATTTTTTGTTACATTTTTATGTAATTTTTCATTATTTGTATATCTTTATTATTTTGTAATGCATTTTAAATTGGCCTTTAGCATTCATTTACCTTCCTACACATTGTTTGGAAAGTATGATTATTTAAAACCCTCTTACTGGACTTTATTGCCTTGTAATAAAAGCTTATATTAAAATGTATGTTGCTATTCTACAACTCAAGCTTAACTGAAAGAAAACCCTGTGAAAATGCTCAAGCTCAAACTCCAACTCTTAGAAGGTTATAGAATAACCATAATAAAGACTAACTTGCAGTTGTGGTTTTCTGTCACCTGGAATGACAATTCTATTAGTTTTATTACATAAAACAAAAGTGACTTTCTGATCATTGTTGGTGAAATTCATAAATGAAGTTAATTAAAAATGATCGTGTCAACATTTTGATGTTTTATAGAAATTGAAACAAAGTTGGATTCTGCTCCTAATAAATATCATTTTGTTCCTTTTTAAGGTATGTCAAAAGTTACCTGGTTCCTGACAAAGCCAATCTAGGAAAGAGGAAAACATCTGTAAAGAAAAAGACACTGAATCCGACATTCAACGAGATCCTTCGGGTAAGACAGTGGACTCAGAGCCAGAGGATTTTTCTCACACTTGGATACTCGACCGACAGCAAACAAAAGCCTATCTTCTGTCTTTACAGTATCGTGTTCGCATGGAGTACCTCAGGACCCAGACGCTCATTCTCTCGGTCTGGCATCATGACACCTTTGGCAAGAACAGTTTTCTGGGCGAGGTAGATGTGGACCTCTCCAAGTGGGACTTTGACCACACCCAGATGAATTACTTAACACTGAAAGCTAGGGTAAGCACAAACGTACACAGCTATACAAAAGCTGCACTACTTCTTTTCTCATCAAATAACAAGAGGCTTACCTTTTCATATAATCATTCCCATCAGTCTAATTAGGTTGCTGATCTCGCACATTACCTTTTTTTCAGACACTACCTTCCATTGCACCGTTAAATGGGCGAGGAGAGATGAGACTGGCAATTCGCTACCTGCCGCAGATCACCCACAGTGAAGGTCGTCTCACCATCGTCCTCTCCTTTATAAAAATTTGGTTAGGGATATAACTTACTTAAATTTAAATGAGTTGAAAATTTGCAGTCATGAACGACAACAAGAAATAAGGATTTGAAAATATTTAATTGTTTTGGCCTCTCTGAACTATTTTGTCCTGTTTAAATTAACCAAGCACACAAAAGTAAGAAAATCCATATTTGGTCAGTTAAGGACTCTTGTTCGCTGTCGTTTATTTGATTGAAGGATAAAAATTTAAAGAGAGAAGAAATTTTTTTCATTTACCGATTTATCATTAAACAAACTGAGGCCTCAATAGTATGCGCAAGACTGAAACAACCACATTACTCTGGCACTTCCTTCTCGCGCTGGTGATTAGCTTGGTCAAACACTGCTGAGGGGTTGACATCCCATTCCTCGACCAGCAAGTGTTGCAAGACAATGGGGTTGTGTTAATCACTCTCACACTAGTTGATCTCTTGTGCTGATCACTCTAGCACAGAATCATGAAGCTGATCCCACAAGCGTTCAGTGGGGTTGAGGACAGGACTGCAGGAAGGCAAGTCAACCCTCTCCACTGCTAATTATTAGAGGTAGCCTTTGACAACCCCCTACATGATGCCCCCCCTACAATCGATGGTCTACATGTTGTCTACAACATGTAGACCATCGATTATATTACACATAACTCTAAACACATGTTTTTACCATTAAACATGGTGGTGGCAGCTTCATGCTGTGGGAATGCATTTATTCATGGATGGAGCTAAATACAGGATAATCCTGCAAGAAAACCTGTAAAAGGCCACAAAAGAATTCGTACAGCCGTAATTGCCCCAAAGTTGTTTTTGCAAAGTTTCCACTCATTATGCTAAGCACAAATGTACACTACTATTTTCAGATTTTTAAAGTTTAATTTTCCTTCAAGTCAACTTTCCTTCAGCTCCTTCTTGATTTGTGTTTGTCTATAAGATTCCAATAATAATACACATTTGTGTCTATAATGTGAACTAAAATGCGGAAGATATTTTGTGTGGTAGCTTTAAAAGTGTTGTTAGGTACTTTTGAAATCTTTTGCAGGTTGCTGGTACACTTAAAAAATTGTCAGTGTGATCCCAGTTTCATAAACAAATGTTCCTTTCTTTAAAGGTTTAACAAAAAATGTTTCCAACACTGGAGAGATTCATATTTGGGTGAAAGAATGCAAGAACCTGCCTTTAATCAGAGCCACCATCGACCCTTATGTTAAATGGTATGCAACAGATAATTCATCTCAAATGAGATTAACTTTTCATGTCTGATATTTCAATAATGTGACCCGTCTTTCTTCCTTACTTTAAGCTTTGTGCTGCCAGACACAAGCAGGAAAAGCCGCCAGAAGACGCGTGTTCTGCGGCGGACTGTAGACCCAGTCTTTAACCATACCATGGTGTATGACGGCATCAGTGAAGCAGATGTGACAGAGGCCTGTGTGGAGCTCACTGTGTGGGACCGAGACAGGCTCGCCAGCAACCTGCTGGGAGGGCTGAGACTCGGATCTGGAACAGGTAACGATGGATGAACCTTGTGTAGTGCCTAACAGGCGTCATGGTTTAGCTGCAGCATCAACATGTTTTAAAGGTCTCAGTCACTTGTTTTTTTCAATAAATCTGCTGTGGTCTCCAGTATGAATGTATGCCTTGTGATCCGTTTTACGTGGAATAAATGCTCTGGCAATCCTGTTTCAGGAGGTTGCAGTTTGTTGGAGGTTTGGGTGGGAGGGTAAAAAACAGGATCACGAGTCTAACTCATTATTTTTCACGATATGCAAACGTCTCGCCTCTGATTGGCTAACAGCAATGTGACACTAATGCTGCCTTCAAAAAAATAATTAACTTAAGTTCCAAGAGAAATTCCAACAGTTTCTTCCCCGGCTCCTCTATCTTGGGTAAAAAATGGAATGCTCATGTGATATGTTCACAAAAAAACCAAGCCCGACCCTGTTATGCCATGCTGTGGAGTTGCTAACAGTTAGCTTTGTTGCTAACAGTTAGCTTCGGCTTCTCGCTTCCACTAGCAGAGGCTTGCTCTGCTTTTCTAAGCTGCAAAAATCAGCCTGTGGGCGGTCGCAAGCCAAGGCAGGCAAAACAATGAATACTAATTTTCCCTGTGACGTAGAAGGGACTGGCTTTTTCTGACTCGCTTGTTTTGCCCTCTCTTTCTTTCCGTAGATAATGCAGGCAAGGGGGGTTGGAGAAAATGTTCACATCAAGCATGCATATTCAACTCAGAGTGACCAATCGTATTTCCCAAAGAATCCCAAAGAAAGTATTACACGGTTTCTCTGTGAATGAGACCATTAAGTATTTTGGAAACTAATACAAAGCTGCTGTAATGTGACACATTTTCATTGAGAAACTATGAATTATACTTTTCTTTCAGTTAGCCATACTTTCTTTTAATTGTTTCAATTGGTCATAATTAGTGGTTCTTAAGGCTTCCAAAGGTCTTTGAACTTTTTTTTTTGGACATTGACTGCTTTTCTTGTGTTTTCCGTCCAGTTGTTTTACTTGATCTGGAAAGTGCCATTTAAACTTAAAAACTAAATAAGTGGGTTGGAGATGGATAAAGGAAGAAGTGTTTCAGGCTTACTGTCTCCAGCAGATGAACAGTATCTGAAATTTGAGCCTATCAGAAAGAAAAATAATGATAAATCCAGTGAACAGGACCTGAGAGATGCCTCATCTCTCTGTTGGTCATCTACTTTATGCCTGGTTTTGAGCTAAACATATTTAGAAATCACCCTGATGGTGCTAAAATGCATGTATATTTTACTTTTAATAGATTTAGCTGAAGGAACAGAAACAAAATGTGTTCTTAGGCCTGTAGCAAAGTGCCAAAAGATCCCATATAAAGGTATATTGTATGTAGGGTGAGCAGATCTCCACCCAGCAAATGTGGGACAAAGACCATGTGGATGTGGGACAATGTGAGATTCCTATGCATCAAGATAAAGGTGTAAAATAGGTTTTAAAATTACAAACTTTCTATTCTGCCCTTTAGCTCTATCGAGCAGGGGTCTAAGTGTGTGTATGTATGTATGTACGTACGTAAGTATATCCAAAACTTTTGGTCTGTACTATATATATACAGTGGCTTGCAAAAGTATTTGGCCCCCTTGAACTTTTCCACATTGTCACATTACAGCCACAAAAATGAATCAATTTGATTGGAATTCCATGTGAAAGACCAATACAAAGTGTGAGAAGTGGAATGAAAATCATACATGATTCCAAACATTTTTTACAAATAAATAACTGAAAAGTGGGTTGTGCGCAATTATTCAGCCCCCTTTGGTCTGACTGCAGTCAGTTGCCCATAGACATTGTCTGATGAGTGCTAATGACTAAATAGAGTGCACCTGTGTGTAATCTAATGTCAGTACAAATACAGCTGCCCTGTGACGGCCTCAGAGGTTGTCTAAGAGAATGTTGGGAGCAACAACACCATGAAGTCCAAAGAACACACCAGACAGGTCAGGGATAAAGGTATTGAGAAATTTAAAGCAGGCTTAGGCTACAAAAAGATTTCCCAAGCCTTGAACATCCCACGGAGCACTGTTCAAGCGATCATTCAGAAATGGAAGGAGTATGGCACAACTGTAAACCTACCAAGACAAGGACGTCCACCTAAACTCACAGGCCGAACAAGGAAAGCGCTGATCAGAAATGCAGCCAAGAGGCCCATGGTGACTCTGGATGAGCTGCAGAGATCTACAGCTCAGGTGGGGGAATCTGTCCATAGGACAACTATTAGTTGTGCACTGCACAAAGTTGGCCTTTATGGATGAGTGGCAAGAAGAAAGCCATTGTTAAAAGAAAACCATAAGAAGTCCTTTTTGCAGTTTGCCACAAGCCATGTGGGGGACACAGCAAACATGTGGAAGAAGGTGCTCTGGTCAGATGAGACCAAAATGGAACTTTTGGGCCAAAATGCAAAACGCTGTGTGTGGCGGAAAACTAACACTGCACATCACTCAGAACACACCATCCCCACTGTTAAATATGATGTTGGCAGCATCATGCTCTGGGGGTGCTTCTCTTCAGCAGGGACAGGGAAGCTGGTCAGAGTTGATGGGAAGATGAATGGAGCCAAATACAGGGGAATCTTGGAAAAAACCCTCTTGGAGTCTGCAAAAGACTTGAGACTGGGGCGGAGGTTCACCTTCCAGCAGAACAACGACCCTAAACATAAAGCCAGCGCAACAATGGAATGGTTTAAAACAAAACATATCCATGTGTTAGAATGGCCCAGTCAAAGTCCAGATCTAAATCCAATCGAGAATCTGTGGCAATATCTGAAAACTGCTGTTAACAAACGCTGTCCATCTAATCTGACTGAGCTGGAGCTGTTTTGCAAAGAAGAATGGGCAAGAATTTCAGTCTCTAGATGTGCAAAGCTGGTAGAGACATACCCTAAAAGACTGGCAGCTGGAATTGCAGCAAAAGGTGATTCTACAAAGTATTGACTTAGGGGGCTGAATAATTACGCACACCCCACTTTTCAGTTATTTATTTGTGAAAAATGTTTGGAATCATGTATGATTTTAGTTCCACTTCTCACGTGTACACCACTTTGTATTGGTCTTTCACGTGGAAATCCATTAAAATTGATTAATGTTTGTGGCTGTAATGTGACAAAATGTGGAAAAGTTCAAGGGGGCCGAATACTTTTGCAAGCCACTGCATTCATCTATGCATGCATGCATGTATGTATGCAGGCATGCATGACTTAAATGTAGTCTAAATAATATTTTTTTAAATGCAGAAGTATACTATCTATTACATTCTAGAGCTGCAGTGAATAACTATTTAGTCAATAAATCAGTCCAAATTTTACCTAAGTCGTTTATTACTCAATGATTTCAGTCATGTTCTGCTTTCTGCAGCAGCTCCTTCTCTTCTGAATTTATGAAGATGCTACATTTTCACTTCTTGTCTAGATATTATTTTTAATGAATGACAAATTAAGAGAGAAATAGCTTTAATTAGTTAGAATTATTTGTGTTTATGTAATTTATGTATTTATGTTTACATCGATCTTTGACCTTCATATTGTGAGTTTGATGTCTGTCACTCAGTCTAGGCCCTGCCCCCTTCGTATTACAGCCCTGCTTTTATTTTGGTGGGACACCCCAAGATCATCACTGGCCCCCATTTAGCCCTCTTTGAAAACTCCCTAGATACACCCCTGCTCAGCAGTCTTGATGAAGTATTTTTAAGGTTATATAAACATTATGTAAGTGTTAATATCTGTAATCATTTTGAATATGACGCACTGAATTAAACTCACTTTAGTGTTAAACATAACGGGTCTGACGCACACATCTACCGTTATTAATTCAAACTCTCAGGAGCCTCTTTTTTGCTTTCAGATTTTGTCACGTTTGTTTTGTCTGTTCTGCTGCTGAAAAATCTCCCTATAGCTGAAGTCTATGAAGTTCTGGTGCTGCTCAGGGGGAAAGCAAAGCACCAGTTATGGGCCGGGAGCGAGCCTGCAATGAGAACACGCTTCTTTTTTTTAGTCTGGGGCTTTGGGGAGCTGTAGTGAGAGACAGATCAATAGGGAGACGCAGATGGATGCAATACCTTTTAAAAAAAAATTATTTTCTTAAAAGGCTACAGGATATATTTACATGGTTGAAGGAGAAGCACGCTGGGCTGATGATTTTAAGGTTTTATATATATATATAATCTGAATTTAACTGTAGAAAAACTGTCACAGCATAGTTTTATTACTAGATCTAGTTGTAGCTGAAGCTTTTGTATATCAAGACAAAATATTGCGATATATCGGTTTATCGACATTTTCTTACATCCCTAATACTTTGCAAAAGTTTTAGGCAGGTGTGAAAAAAATGCTTTAAAGAATGGAAGTGTTAATTTTTTTTTTCATCAATCAACAAAATGCAGAAAATAAACAAAAGGGAAATCTAAATTAAATCAATATTTGCTGTGACCACCCTTTGCCTTCAAAACAGCATAAATTCTTCTAGGTACATTTGCACACTATTTTTGAAGGAACTCAGTTGGCATGTTGTTCCAAACATCTTGGAGAACTAACCACAGATCTTCTGTGGATGTAGGCTTCCTCACAGCCTTCTGTCTCTTCATGTAATCCCAGATAGACTTGATGATGTTGAGATCAGGGCTCTGTGGGGGCCATACCATCTCTTCCAGGATTTCTTGTTCTTCTCTATGCTGAAGATAGTTCTTAATGACTTTAGCTGTATGTTTGAGGTCGATGTCCTCCTGCAGAATAAATTTGGGGCCAATCATACACCTCCCTGATGGTATTGCATGATGGATAAGTACCTGCCTGTATTTCATTCATCCCATTTGCAGAAATGCAGCACTAAACTTTAACGGAACCTCAACCATGCTTCACTGTGGCCTGCAGACATTCATTATTGTAACGCTTTCCAGCCCTTCGACGAACAAACTGCCTTCTGTCACAGCCAAATGTTTCATGGCTTTTTGGCTGCAACTCTTCCATGAATACTACTTCTGGCCAGACTTCTCTGAACAGCCCATATGTTTACCTGGGTCCCACTGTTTTCTGCCAGTTTGAGCCGATGGCACTGCTGGAAATCTTGCAGTTTCGAAGGGTATTAAGCTTAATGGGGTTTCATCAGCTGCACTAAGTTTCCTTGACCGACCACTGCGTCTACGATCCTCAACGGTGCCCATTTCTTTGTGCTTCTTCAAAAGAGCTTGAACAGCACATCTTGAAACCCCAGTCTGCTTTGAAATTTTTGTACGGGAGAGACCTTGCTGATGCAGTATAACTACCTTGTGTCTTGTTGCTGTGGTCAATCTTGCCATGACATGAAACTATCTTCCAGATCCTCACCTTGATAGAAGAGTTTGGCTGTTCCTAGCAACCATGGATCTGGTCAGCTGGTTTCTGAAAGCAATTCATCAAATCTTTTCCACCCAAAAACTGGGTAAGGGGGAACCTGCCTTCCCTGCCGGTACCTACCCGTCAGGATATACAATGGATTCCTGGTGTAAGTGGAAGATCGTATGTTTGTCGACGATGTCCGTGGAGGACGTGGAAGATAACTACATAATTTGATTCATGATAAATGGGTTTCTGCTGTTTGGCTTGGGTGGATTCCAGATGTATTGCAAGGATAAGAAGCGATCGGAAGTAATTGGCTAGCTTTTGCAGCTTCACGAAGGATTGTGCCGTGCTGTAAACACTCAGACACTCTCAGGGGGGCACGGTGGCGCAGCTGGTAGCCTGGCTCACCTCACAGCTAGAAGGTCCCGGGTTCGATTACCGCCGGGGACGCTGTGGGTGCTGAGGGTGTGTTTGTTCCCCCACATCATCAGCACCCACACCCTGGGTGGGGTTGGCGAAAGGGCCTTTCTGTGTGGAGTTTGTATGTTCTCCCCGTGTTCCCTTGAGCAGCTAATGTGAGCTACTCCCACAAAAACATGCACTAGTCCTGGGGCTGTATACTGCCTCCTCCTGGCCGGCCGGGGCGCCCGCAGGGTTGGGGAAGATCTGGCTGGAATAACGTGATCCTTCCACGCGCTACGTCCAGCCGGAGAAACCCTGCCCCTTCGGGTGAAAAGAAGGGCCTGCCCACTCCCCAAGCACGAAGGAGGCTTGGGTTTCAGTGAAGGGCCCCTCCCGGGGCCGGCACAGAGAGAGAGCGGAACCCCAGGACCTGAACTGAGGAGCACTGGGGTGATAAATAATGGGAACAAAATCGTGGGATAAAAAATAAATTAAACACTCAGACTAATGCACTGAATGATCAAACCTGCAAACTGGATCCTATGACTGGCTCTCCAGCTTGAACTAAAAAATGTTATCTGAATTGGCCTAGCCTTGGAAGGCTAGGCTCCCCCTGGAAGGCTAGGCTCCCCCTGCGAAGAGAAGAATGTAAATGGACGTTCCTATTCCCACACCATCCCCCGTGTTTACATGAGTCTGCGAGCTCTGCTTGGACTGAGGGAGAGTTCATGGACTCACTGACTTACTTACTGACGCACATACACACACACGGACGTTCATGCCACACCTACAGAAACACACGCTTCTGGAATTCAATGTCCTCGCTGTTAAACTTAGTGTCCTGCCCACTCGTCGGACAGCAAAATTAAGGGCGCGCTGTGATGGCTGCGACTGGTTCCTCTGTGCGGCGGGTTCCCGAAACTTCCCCCCCGTCCCATGTGTGTTCTTATATGTTATGACCGATACATGTGCTTCTACGTCTTTGTAGTGATTTTTTTCAGCACCTTGGCTCGGCTTCCTGTAGGGGGCTGGGCAGAGGTGCCATTTTCCCCCCTGTTCATCCCATACCTATTGTGAATCCTTCTATCTGCTAAAGGGGCGCTGGCAAAGCAGGCTGCTACTGCGGTCTTCCAAATCCTGTATTGTGTTCATGTTTGTAAGTGTTTGTATGATCTTGGATTGGTTGTACTGAAACTGAATTACCCCATGGGGATTATCAAAGTATCCTTTATTTTATCTCACCCAGTTTCAAGCCTCCTACACAGCTGTTTATATTTCAGTTAATGACTGTGTTTCAACTTACGTGTGACATTGATGATCACTAACACCTGTTTGGTATACTTGGATGATCATACACCTGATTATAATCCTACAAAATCCCTGACTTTGTGCAAGTCTACCCATAAGAATTTGTGCTGGTTTAAAGGCTATATATATAGTGTCTGAATCCAAATTTTACCAGAGAATGATCCGGTGTTGGTTGCATATTTCTGGATGTTTCTTTCTCTCTATGAAGGAAGAAGCTATGGAGCACTGGTGGACTGGATGGATTCTGGCCCATATGAGGTGGCACTTTGGGACCGCATGATGGCTTCTCCCAGTGAATGGGTGGAGGATGTGCTTCCGCTGAGAATGTTAAATTCTGCCAGAACAGCTCTAAAATAAATGCACCCAACTGCTATAGGAAGTATTTATTTGTACTAATAAAAATATGGTTAAATTATATAAATATGGTCAGAGTATCAGGAACTGTATAACTAAGTTTGGAAGGTTTGACTATGAGGGTTAGAGAAGCCAACATTTATTATAATTCCTCTCATTCTGAAGTAAAAGTTTAATAAGAATTGGTGGTAAACATAATTGGGAAATGAATGATAAAAATTGATATTGACACTGCTGAGACATTTCAGTGACTTTATATTAAACTATAAAATATTAAAAATAAGAAGAGCTTTCCATTGTATTTTATGACCTTAAAGTTTTGGCTGTGTGTCAAGAATACTCAGATATGATACACATAAATAAAATACACGGGGGTAGGATATTTTGTGATTTTTAAAACTTGTAATGGGACTTGTTAACTTTGTGGATTATATTACACATACCCTACTTCAATTCATGAAATTTAGGGAAGTCACATTTACAGAATCAGCATCTTAACATCTTCCTTATATGCCGCTAATGAGGAGGCTTTTCTACATATTATTTTTGAAGTCTGCAATCTATACCCCAGACAACCACAGCCTACTGTTTGATACCATTAAAATGCTTATTTCCCAAGCTTACATGTGTATTTGTCATGTTCTCTGAAATGAAACACCCAATAGATTTGACTCTATGTCCTTGCTGTGGTGCATCAAAAAGGTCATTACATTAGCTGTAACTCCTAAAAATATATCATCTGACATTAGCTTTTCTTTTGACTGAAGATGTCCGGATGTGTTGTGACAGCCAGCTAGTAAAAAAAGGACCTGAAAATCCAATTTAAAATTGGCCTCTTCAATTTATATTATGGAAAAAATATTTTATCCTTGGAGACTCAAAAACCTGTGTTAAGATTTTTTTATACTTTTAGCAATTTCGTTGTTCTGTAGTTTATTCAGAGTGAACAAAAAACTACAAGAAAAACATTTTTGCTTGCTCATCGATTATTATGATCTACATATATATCTGACTTGACAAACAGGGAGAAGTAAATGAAAAGTTTACACCAACATCCTGTCAAAACAGGTTTTTTCAGTCAAAAAGCAAAAGATTAAAACGCTTTTCTTTTTATTCCCAGCAACAACAAAAACTAAGCTATTGTAATAACATTTGATTATAAAAGCTGTCACCTCTCATTAAATACATTAACATGAGACCAATATAATGATTATTGCAAATATATAATTACAATGCACTGTTATTGTACACCAGCTGATCCCTCATTTTCCTATTAACAAATAATGAAATGTGTATTTACTGTAGATTTGCATTTAAATTTCATGACTACCTGATCTAGTATAAAAAATCCCCCTCCCCCACCCCCCTTTGCAAATGATGCTGGACTGTGTTTTGTTATTCTTCATCAGATAATGTTTGCCCATGAGACGCCTTAATTATCTTATGTGGAATACAAGGCAAGCAGCAATAAGAACGGCAATGATGACAAACCAGATGCAGTACTTTCAGCCGATGAAGCTGTTGGAGAGGGAATAAAGAAAAAAAGATATTGTAGGTTATTTTGTTTGTTGCAAAATGGACCAAAGAATAAAGACAAAAATCAGTTATAGCAGATTCTTACTTTGAGGAGCCGACATGATTTCACCACCTTCAAAAAACAAAGGGAATAAATTAAGAACTCAACACTTCAGTCAATTATTATCATTCTAATATGTTGACATATTTAAATTAAACCTGGGAAAATTTCATGTTGTGTCTCTTAAGATAGAATTAAATGAAACAGTCTAAAAAGCATAAAATATTTCACAATCTCATAAACTGATTTTTTTTTGTAAAATACTAGATTCTTGAAGGGTCAAATAAGAAAACTGAAAACCACTGAGGATCATGTGAATGGAAAACTAAGTACTTTTTTTGGAACTTTTCTGGAGCTAATTGCTTTCCCAGAACTTACCAGGTACTTTCCTAGAATTAGTCACTTTTCCAGAGCATTACTTTAAAGTTTGGGAAAATTCCATTAAAGTATCTGGTTAGTTGAACGAAGGTTTCAGGTAAGTTTCACAAAAATTATTTTTAAGTTCTGGGAAAGTACAGGTTGGGTTATGTAATGCTACCTAAGAGTCTTATGAATAAATTGAGGGAATGGATATATGAAGTGTTTTAGTTAAAGACGCACCATTGGTCTGTTGGGCAACACGTATTTGCTGAGAGGTGATTGTAGCATCGGGCGGCACGTCCACAGTTTCTCTCCTCCTACGGTTTTGAGAACCACAGTTCTGTTGTAAAGAGACAAAAGAAAAGATCCAACTGACCTCAGTAAATTCTTCCTGCTAGGGTGCACATAAGCTCTAAAATGTTGAAGTTTAGTTGGCTCACGGGGATTATGGAGCTGCACTTTGTTGTCTCACAGAGTCTGGTGATGCAGTGCAGGTAGAAGGTGGAAACTGTCAGATTTTTGTGCTCCACAAATCTGAAGGCTTCAAAGGAGAATTGAGCTTTCTGTGAAACTCCGTTTTCTTCCACTTTGGTCTGTGCGTCACGAGTACACCTTGGATGTAACAAGACACGGGTGGGTTTTTTAAAGCAGTGGAAGAACAAATAGTTCCCAGGGAGGAGGGGATTGATTGTCATATAAGTAAGAAAAATTTATCTTCTGATATATCCAACTCACCCAACAAAGAGGTCATAATAGGTTGTTTGCATGGGATAAGGGCTTGTGGTGGTGTAGCATCTGTCCAGCAGCACGTGGAACCTTTAAGGTGGAAAGTTGCAGTTTCAGTGTTTTTCTCCTTGTTCACAGATGTGACTGGTTTATATTAAATTACAAAAGATTAAATACTTTTCTGTTAGGTTGCTTGCTTTTACTTTAACATAAATCTTGGTTTTAAGGTTGAGTCCTGTTGGTGGAATTGTTAGCAAGTTCTGGTATGTTGGATCCTGTTTTGGGAAAAAGGGAAAATTACCAAATCAAATTAATCAACGAATTTCAATATTATGATTTATAAAAGAATTCAAGATGAGAGTAGCTCTTACTTGGAAGAGCTCCATGCTCAATGTACTGATGAAGCTACCATTGTTGTCTCGTATGGCAACGTTAACACCCGACCTGCATGAATAGAAAAGAAAAATCTATGTGATTAGGAAGGAGCTGGTTAGCGGCATCAAAATATACCAGGATTTTACAATGTTAAGGTTTCAAAGACACGAAAATGTTCAGGTTTTATGTCTCCTGGATTTAGTCATTTTAATGAGATGTGTCAGAGTGACAGAGTTTCCTTGCTGCATGGGACATAGACTAATGTAGTGCTCTCTCTCGCTAACCTGTCGCTGCACAGTGCAGTTCAGCTGGTGGAGAGAAGCCTATGTTTTATTATATGAAGAGCATAATTACTAAAAAGTATATATTGCACCATAAGCATGTTTACTTGTTAATTAGTACTAAATTTTGCAGGTGTTTTGATGTTATAGCCAAATGTGCTACAATATAAGAATGAAATAATTAATTTGTCACTTTTTTTGAACAAAAACTAGAAATGTATGCATAATTATTCAAATGATTTCATAATTCATGAAATGCATAAATAAAAAATAAAAGGTGCAATTCATTTATTAAAATAAAACAAATAATGATCATTGGGACTTTGATTGAATTTCTGTCTGTACTCCGCTTTTCATTCATAGGGGAAGTGAGTTTCAAATCATGAGCTTGACTTGAACAGTTTTGCAACAGCATAAGGGTGGCATATAAAGTAAATTCATGAGTCCCAGCACATTATTGAGCACCAAATCTAACACATAAATGAATTGATAAATAATTGTTTATGTATTTCATAGTTAAAATAGTTTTTAAATAAATGCCTTTGATGAATAAATAAATACCTGTGGCCAGAATGATTTAAATATTTTGGTAACTAGTATATTGTTATATTTCAGGAGCAATATTGATATGTTTCTTTTTTTAATTAAAGCAATTACATCTCGCTTCACATTTGTACCTTTTTTGAGTTTTTATTGAAAGTCATATTGTCAAAATGTCAGACCAGCCCATAGGCTTGCATGTCATTTATACATATGGCTAACTCCGTGCTTACTCACACGCTGAGCTGAGTGTTGTTAAGCAGGTACTGCATCGGGTACTTGCAGGAAAAGATGTACTGGATCTGCGGTCTGTAGGTGATCATTCCTGCTGCCGGGTCTACAGACATGACCATGCCGGAGATGTTCACAAACTCGATTTTCGAGTAGTCTGAAAATTGTCCGGTTCCAACCTGATTGGTTATCTGTTAAATAATGATAACAATGATGAAAATAAATAAAACATAATTTAAAAACTTTAGGATTGAAGACTTTCCTCAAATTCACTAAAAGTAATGAATTCTAACCATACTGGAAGGTGAATTAAATACCTGAAAGTTGTTACCGCAGTCTGAGATGGCACTTTCATTTATGGGGAATCTAAATTTTAAAACTGGTGGAGTAACATTCCAGTCTGCTTTTCCAAAGCACTCAGGTTTGTTGAACTCATTGTTGAGGACCATCAGAGACTCATTGTACTGAGCATTATAAACAGGACAAATGTAAATGCTGAGATCCATGTACTCGGTGCCACAGGTTACATTTATGTCAGTATTTTCTGAGAAGAAGAAAAATAAAAGAGAGAAAAGATGTGGATTAAAGCGATAACGGTTAAGACAAAAAAGAAAAGAAAACAGCAATACAACCGAGAAGAGAAGTCGAACCTGGAGCTCTGTTTGTGTCACTGAGAACGCAGTCCATTGGAATCTGAATCTGGGCATCAGCCTTCAGAAACAGACCAAGCTGCCACAGAAGGATGACTAGCATCATTGAGGTCAGCGTGGATCTGTGAGAAAGCAGCAAAAAACAATGGGAACTAAGGCCTGCACCACGTCTTTTACAAGGCAAAGAAGCTTTTCAGAAACACAAACATTTAATCATCGTTACAGATGCCTGTATTTTACAGGGATTTTTTTTGTGCTAATTTCAGAAAATTGTTTCTTCTTGTTTGTTGACATGAAGCCACTGATGGGAGTCATATTCCATACCCACCCAAAATCTTGTATCACAAGAACGTGTAAAATAAGATTTAATTAAATCAACGTAGATTTTTCTCCAAAAAAACTGAAAAATTTTAATATTCCTGTTTTGGGAAAACAAAGAGTATCTGAGAATTTTACTGCAATATAATGGAAATTATCAAAAACTGAAAAATCAAACTAGAAGAAAAGTATTCGCAGACTCACCTGTATGTCTTCATCTTGTGTCATGCTCTCCTAAGTGGCCAGATCCCTCCGTTTATATCTCTGGCTCCACATGCGTGTGAACACCATCACAATGGAGTAACCTGAACTGCACTCAATCTCATCTTTCATAATAGCTGACGTATGGCTCAATTTTGGGGTGATATGGAAATAAGATCAGAAGGGAAATCTCTTTGTGACAGCATTAGTTAGTGACTGTATGTTGCTGTTCCTGTTGAACAAACATGATTGAATTGAGAGATAGGTGTCAGATCTTAGGCCGACGGATGTCAGAACAACAGGATATCTGCGGGAAACTCTGACCAAGTAAACCTGTGTTACAGTCTAATGTTAGGGTGGCATGATGCAGTCTTGTTGGACACTGATTCTTGAAGAGGTGTGCTGAAGAAAATAATCTTAAAATTCAAAATACTTTATAGTAGAAGGTCAGGCTTCGGGGGGCAGGTCAGCTTAAGCAATGCTTTTGTATGTGGTGTTCTCCTTGTAGATCAACAAGCTGGAATAAAGACTACTCTTGAACTGCAGAAGGGATCTTTTCTCATCCTTGTTAAGAAATATTTTTCCACATGGGGGCCAAATGCCTATCTATGCTTTTGCTTCTACAAATATTTGACTTCTGGAGATAAAAGTTTGATCTGAACATTGAATTTTAGAAATCACATTTTGTCTTGTCAGATATATTTTATACACTAAAAAATATATTAACAGGGACCCCAGGATATCTATTAACATAACACAAACAGCATACTCTCTCCATCAGGACAACCAAGTCTCCCCATTAATTCGGATGTATTTTGAAGTATCCTTTTTTGTTATGGCCTCAGGCTGTGAACTTTAAATAGAAAAATGTCCTTGCTGTTTTGTACACTCTGGGAACAAACGACACACCTATCTGAAAGGTATCCAAACACTTTTGTGGTGTATCCTGACCCAAAAAGGAACCATAAATCCCTGAAGGATGCTACCATAATACAAACGCGAGGACACAGCCTGAATAAGTGTTCCCGATAGATTACTTGAGGCATATCTGATGTCAAATACCAGTTTTGTTTTCTCTGTTATTATTGATAAACAGCATTTGTCTCGCAGCAATGCCATCTGTGTTAGTGCTGACACAAAACTTAGTGCCAAAACCCTCAATGCAGTCACCCCAGGGAGACAGTAATAAAAGAATACAGGCTTTATGCCATGTGGGTCAGGACTTGTGCTCAAAGGTCACTGTACGTGCAGCACGTTTTCCAAGAAGTTAGTGCTCTTTATATACCCATCTGTATGTCATCTTACCACAATCATGTTGGGTTTTAATAAAGATTTGACTCATTATTTGGCTATAGATTAAATAAAACACAGCTATAACCAAATTTGCATTGCATACCTACTTGTTTGCCACTACCAGTATTGATGGCCTTGATCAGTGAATATAAAATAAAAAAAAAGTTTAATGTCCTTTAAAAGCTGTGCAAAGTTTGATTCTTTAAGATGACAAACAAGGTGTCATCGTAAGTGTGCTTAGTTTCATACCTGCTTTAACAACAGATAATTTAACAAACTTTTCCATGCTCTCTTCATAGTCTACTGTAAATATATATGATAATATGGCTCCAATAAATACCATCAACAAGCCAAAAGTGTCTCAGGGTTATTTTAGTTTAATTAGAGGCCATAATCCTTTATATTTCATGAGGTTTGTCTCATGCAAAAAAAAGAAAAATATATAAGAACCAAAATTAGTGGAATTAGGGTCTAATATAAAATCTTTATAAAACAATGTTGTAAGTTTATTTTAAACATGATACATAAAACTTTTTTATCCTTATTTGTAGCTATAATTGGTCAAGTAATTCATGTGAGAAGTAATCTGAAATGCTGAGAGTTAGTTTATGGTGTGCTTACAGCTACAAAATATATGTAGGTTAGGATGAAATTGCTACCAGTGGATATAAAATGGGGGTAACTGTTGGCTAAGGCCAGCTGTCCTTAAGTTGTTCTGACTGTATTCTGCCTCTGTTTGTGTGGCTGACTTTCATTTCCTTTTTTTTTTTTATTACACATTTTGCAACGTTACTCATGGATTAACTGATGCTCACCATTGGTTTATCAATTTCTTCTTTACAAAATAGCTTAAACCTAATCAGATTGGAAGGACAGGATCTCTGAATTTTAATTGTCAAGTCTTCCCACTGGTTCACAATTGAATTTTTTTAAATGGTAAATTGAGTGAATTTAACATTTTTCTAGTCGTACTGACCACTCATAGAGCTTTACACTAGAGCCACATTCACCCATTCACACTCACAAGTGCACACACATTTATACACCAATAAGTAGGCAACTTGGGTTTAAGTGCCTTGCCCAAAAAGACATCAACATGTGACAGGAGAAAGGTGGAATCCTACAACGTTTCAATTGCAAGATGACAACTCTACCCCCTTAGCCACAACTATCTGGACTTTGAATGGGTCATTCTTATACAAGAATAAATTTTGATGTGGTAGTTTTCTTCCGTGCATAGTATTCTTTTTTTTTTTTTTTTGTAGATCAAAAACCTACATTTTGGTCTCATCTAACAAGAGCACCTTCTCCCATGTGTTTCAAGGGCCCCCTACATGGCTTGTTGCAAACAGGACTACTTTTCAGCTTTCAAAAATGGCTTTCTTCATGCGCTTGCATGTAGCATGCACAACCAGTAGTTGCCATATCACCAGCTTCTTCTCCTGAACTGTGGATTTCCACAGCTGTTCCATAGGCACCATGGAATTCTTGGCTGCTATTCTAATTATTGCTATCCTTGATGGCCGTGAATTGACCTGTTGCTTAGTCTTGCTAACCACCACCCTCCTTAGTTACTGTTGCTAACTAGGACAAGCCTTCAGAGCGTACTGTATGTTTACAATGAGAGCGGTCAGTACAGAACCATTTCCTAAAGAGGCTCTTGACGTTTGGAGCCAACAACAATTAATATCTCTGAGGAGCCTTCAGAAAGGTCTGAATTATGCCTTGGAGGACTATGAACACAACTTAAAAGTAGAATTATATGAAAATAAATTGCAGTTAGAGACATGTATCTTCATATTTCAAAGCAAGTTGGAGAAGTCTCATCTAGTGTCAATCATCTTTGACAAGGGAAACATCATTGAAGCATTGTTCATGTACAGTCGGGTGATGTTTAAAACGCATTTACCTGCAGTTAACATAACAATAATCTGTTAACAATAGCTAGCTTAAGAAACCTCATTACCACTAGGCTTTATGTGATTGAGATTCATTTATATGACCTGATTAGTAAGTTTATACAAGACCACTGTCTTACCAAGAATGCCTACAAACCTGTTTATAGCTGTCATGTTGATCTCTGTGGTCTGCCACATAGCTTTATCCAACAAAGACATTTATCCATGTTTTTTTCTGGGGTTTGGGAAACAGAATAAAACAAACTGCATTGCTCATAATGTCGGGATACCATGCATACATGTGTATTACTTTTGCGTCTGCCCCAGGCACATCTTTTAACAATTTTTGTGCCTTAAAATACAAATACAGCCCAGAAAACCATGCTCTCTATAGAACGAGAATGTCCGAGTCTGTTTTTGGGAAATTATAGTTGAATCCATTCGACAGGCAGAGCTGAGCGCCGCTGAGCAACAGGTCAATTACAGACCCTTTCCAAAAAAATTTGAATATCATGGAAAAGTTTTATTTATTTCCATAATTCCATTCAAAATGTTAAACTTGCATAGATTATAGATTCAGGACCCACAACTTAAACGATTTCAAGTATTTAGCTGTTTATTTGTACATAATTTGGGCTTCCAGCTCATAAAACCCACGAAAACAGGAATTCAAAATATTTGTTTACTGTGAAGAATTCACCATTTACTTCTCAGTTTTTACAGAAAAAAAGAAAAAAATTAGGATCACATCAAATCAATCAAAATATGGTACTTTCAAAAAAGTTTGTCTTAATCACTGCCTCGATGTGCCGTGGCATTGAGGTGATCAGCCTGTGGCATTGCCTGGGAGTTATGGAAGCCCAGATTTCCTTGATGCTTGCTGTCAGCTCTTCTGTGTTTGGTTCTGGTGCCCCTCAATTTCCTCTTGATAATACCTCATAGTTTCTCAATGGGGTCTAAGTCAGGAGAGTTAGCTGGCCAGTCAAGCACTGTGATGGCATAGGCATCAAACCAGGTTTTGGTGCTTCTGGTGTGGGCAGGGGCCAGGTCCTGTTGGAAAATGAAATCTGCATCTCCATACAGATCCTCAGCAGAAGGAATCATGAAGTCCTCTAAAACATTCTGGTAGACTGATGCGGTGACCTTGGATTTAAGAAAGCAGAGTTTACCAACACCTGCACCGGACATTGCATCGCAAATCATGACTGACTGTGGATATTTCACACTGGACCTCAAGCAGCTTGGGTTCTGTTCTTCATCCATCTTTCTCCAAACCCTTGAACCTTGATTCCCGAATGAAAAGCACACTTTGCTTTCATCAGAAAAAAGGACCTTGGACCACTGGCCAACAGTCCAGTTCTTCCTCTCCTTGGCCCAGTTGAGACACTTCCTATGTTGGCTCAGGCTCTGAAGTGGTTTGACTCGAGGAATCCGACAGTTGTAGCCTATCTCCAGGATGCGTCTGAATGTGGTGGTTTTGAAGCTGTGACTCATTCCACTGTTTCTGGATCTCTGTCAGATTCATGGATCTTCTCTGTTTGATAATCTGCTGAAGCCCACGGTCAGCTCTTCTGCTGGTGCATCTTCTCCTGCCACATTTTGCCCTTCCATTAGACTTTCCATTGATATGCTTGGACACAGCATTCTGTAAACAGCCAGCCTCCCTGGCTATGAACTTTTGTGGCTTAGTCAATGATGGTCTTCTGGCCAGTTGTCAAGTCTGCAGTCTTCCCCATATTGAAGCTGAGATAATTGAACCAAAGTGAAGCAATTGAATGACACCTGGGAAAATCTGTGCAGTTGCTTTGAGTTTAGCAGATCAGTAGTGTGTGACACTCATCTCACATTCATGCCCTGAAAAATTTGGGCTGATTTCTTCACAGTATTCTAATTTTTGAATTCCTGTTTTCGTGGATTTTATGAGCTGGAAACCCAAATTACGTAGAAATAAACTAAACACTTGAAATCGTTTAAGTTGTGGGCCCTGAATCTATAATCTATGGAAGTTTAACCTTTTGAATGGAATTATGGAAATAAAAAAAAAGTTTTCCATGATATTCAAATTTTTTGGAAAGGGTCTGTATTTAGTTGGACGGCCGTATCTCCAAGTCTTCATTTCTGGTTGATAGATTAATCTGTTTGTTTTTAGATTATTGTAAACAAATGGAATACCGCACAATATGTTTCTTGAGACTAAAACAGTGTTTTGCAGTGAAATGGGAGTCTTTGGAATTTCCCATGTCAGTATGTTGCTTTACACAAAATAACGGCCCAAACTTTGGCTCCACCATAACATTTTATAAAAATTAACATGTGTCTCATGTGTCCATAAATTTGACCCATTGACATGAAGGGAAATAGGAGAAACATTAGACTTTCACTGGCAACAAGAACAAGTATAGAGGATAACAATGAAGCAAGAATAGTAATGTTACGCCTACCCCTGTGTCGGAACAATCAGTTCAATACACATTCATAAGAAAGCCTCCGGAGTCATATAACTAAAAAAGGTTAACATTTTTCTACGCAACACAGCTTACATGCTCTAGTTTGACAATAATGCCTTTGTTGCTTATTAGAAATTGTGAGCACAATGTTTAGTTGTTTGAAGCACTCATTAGTCAACAACAACAACTTGTATGGGGAAAAAATAATGATGTCCCCTCTTCTCAGTATAGTTTTATATGTTTTGTGTGCACATATGCAAAAATAATGGTCTTACAGTTAAACAGTAAATTCTTTGTGTGTATCAGAGTGGATTTTTGCATCATTCCAGATCATATTCATGTTTTCCCGTTTCTTTCTACTTGACTTTTTGTAGGCCAAATGAAGTAAAAGGTATTGAATTTGTACATTTTTAAAATACAATAGGGATTCAAACAGCTATTGACTGTATGTAGACCTTCCTGTACGATGAGTCATCGCTGAAAAAGATCTATCCAACACAGTAGCATCAGTAAAATAGAAGAAGCTCTCAGTTTTAAAACATTATATCAGGACACATGTGCCTCATTGTAAAGGTAACCCAATCCCAAGAATAGGCCTAAAATTTGATCATCTGTGACCCTGATGTTTTCTTTTTATGTAACCTCGGCATTTGTTCTTATGTGAATTGGAAGGGAGTGTTTCCAGCTCCTGCAGGTCTGTGAAATTTTTGAAATCTACTTTTAGTGTATATAATAATTTAAATACAAATAACAAAAATTGTTAATACAGTCAGTAATTGCTTTGTCTTGTGATTTTAGTTCATTACATGCAGTGCTTTTTAAAATTATAAATCCAACGTTAAAGCTGAACAGATAAATATCCTTGAATTTTAAGTAGTCCAGAACTAAATCCAATTGAGAATTTGCATGCAATAGTCAAAAATCTATGTTCACAGATGTTCTCCGTTTAACCCAGTGTTTCTCAAACTATGGGGCTCGCCCCACTAGTGGGGCGCAGAGGTATTGCAGGTGGGGCGTGACATCAATGGGATTTAAATAGTTTCCCCCCCCTATTTTCTGTCTTTGTAAATGTTTCACTGCACTGTAAATTAAATCAACCAGCTCCCCCCTCTCACAAAATTAAACACACTCAAATAAATTAGCAATTGTGATCATCATTGTAAACAGAACCGGGACCGGGACCTGGAACATCGGGCTGGGAGTTTGACGTTGGAATATATCGTAGCAGAACAAAACAAGCTGAAGTAGCCGCATTATTAGAGATTCCATCTACAAAATGTACAAATATCTAAAAAGATCAGGGAACGTTTCAGAGTCAGAGAAGTCACACGGTCAACCACGGAGGAAATGCAGGGATGAGTATCTTGCTCTTTATTTATTTTATTATTTATTTTTTTTATTTTGTACTTTTGAAAGCTTTGTAAATTTGATAAAACTACAACTTTTATTTTCTCCAACTGTGAGCTGAAGTTCTACATGTAGCAGCTACTGACAGCATATATTCCTGAGCCGGTTTTATACCAGTGCGCAACCCCTTTTTCCAACTAATTTATACCCTTAAAAACTTGTAGACTAACTCGGCTATTTAAATAAATAAAACACTTTAAAAATCAGGCGTGGTCACCATTCTATTGGGGCAATAAAAGCATGGGGGGCTTGTGTATGCTCCTTTGTCCAAAGTGGGGAATGATAAAAAAAGTTTGAGAAACACTGGTTTAACCACATTGAGTTAGAGCTATTTTGAAGTCTGAAAGACTTGGAGCTGTAGTTGCATAAAAAGGTGGTTCTGTCAGACTCAGAAAGGCTGAATACAAGTGCATGCCACACTTTGCAGCTTTTATTTTAAACATGTGTAACACAAAGTATGTTTTTCATTCGACTTAATAATGGTTATAGATCACATGAAATCTGAATAAAATATAATGAAGCTAAAAATACTTTCCTTTTTGGGATTTTTTTGTTTGTGGATTTTTATTGTCTGTTTCTAAATTCTACAAAAAGGTATCCACATTGAGGAAAACTTAAAGTAACTATTAATGTCATTGCACGCTTATTAAATCAAAAGTTGACCATGAATAACACCTCTGTCTGTTTCATTGCATTAACCATACCCAGCCCTAATTACAGCAAGACATATCGAGAAGTAACTAAATTAGGAACTATCTGAAAACATACAGTAGGCTAAATAGACAACAAAGTCGTTGATATCAGTCTGGAAAAGGTTATCAAACCATATCTAAGGCTTTAAGACTCCAGCGAAGCACACTGAGAACAATTGTCTGCAAATGGACAAAACAGTGGAGAACCTTCCCAGGAGTGGTTGGACTATCCAATTTACTCCAAGAGCCTATTTACGAATCATCCAGAAGCAAGGGCAGCCGTAACCACTTTGATGCCCTAAGCAAGATTGTTGCTGATGTCCCATTGGATCTGTTATCAAAGTTCTTTAAAAAAAAGAGATGAGAGAGATTCCTTCAGATTCTTGGAGGTTCTAATACAGACTTGGTTGATCAACACAAGGAGGTACAGCGTCAACAGAGAGAATATGCTATACTGACCTGCCTTCCAAAACAAGACACAGGATTATATAGGTTCAGTAATCAAGAGTCTATCACCTATGACATTACAAACAAACATTTCTCAGTCAGTAGGCATTTGACTCATTAGGCGTAGAAGATTTGATATAGAAGCATAATCAATGTATGTCAGGACGTTCTTAGACGTAAAAGAGAGTTGCCATGCCAACCCCGGCTTTAAGAGTCTGAATCAGCAGGTTTGACCTGACCTAAATTCATACAGTGTCACATAATCAGATTGGTCACCATATCCTAAAGAAGAGACACATAGTAACTATCAGTATGTGAACTACACAGAACAGAACATTACATTTCTTCCACAATACTCCTCCCTCTTTATCATATGTGATAAACAAAACAACAACAACAACAATAATAAATGATTAAAAATGGCTCACTTGAAACTGTCAATTTACATTTTCAAACAATAGCGTAGAAACAGTAGACATGTATTCAAGCTTTTATTTATATCTGAGAATCTGATGCTGTGGCACTGAGGGGTAAAAATATTTAAAAGTGAGTCAGAGAGAAAAGTCAGTCAGTCCGAAAATTTTAACACATTTGATTGCTTGATGTAACTTAATTACAAGGTAGTCGTCATTTATACATTTATACAAAAGAAGTATGTTATGATTGTAGCAACTCAAATCAATGACAAACACTGAAAAGATTATTCTCAAAAAAGCATAAAACATTACATTCACAGTTCAGTTAAACTAATAATGTGTTGTTAGGACTTTGTATTTGATTGATGCAAAACCCTAAAAGCAACAAAAATGTCTTACTTTATGGAGGAAACTGACCAATATAATCTTAACATTTTGTTTTTAATTTGAGGAAGATTCATGAGGAGGAGCTTATTAAAACCAAAAATCCTCAGTCTGCTCAATTTCTTCACATTTAGTTGTAAATTATTTTAAATGAACCTATTGTTTAAAATGTTCATGGTTTTTTCGACACACTTATCAGAAAAAGTATTTGCCTATTGTTCTTTTATTATGCATTTTCCGTTTTTTCACGATTTTTCATTTGTTTAGAAATGTTTATTGTTGCCACTGACCACGTTGAAATGATGGTTTTAAGCTTTTCCTGTTTAACATGTCTGGACCGTCTGGGCGCTGTACCCCCCCCCCCCCCCCCCCCCCCCCACCCCCGCCTCGAATTCTTTAGGCCAAAAAAATTTGGCAGCCAGTGTGAAATGCATTGAGAGCCTAAGTCTCCTCCCCTTCCTGTTGGCCCATGGGTCCCCTGGCCGAAAGAAATGGATGGAAGTCAATGGAGCGATAAAAGTTATTTTCTGGTCCGCTTTGCCTTACGTCCTGAATCACACATGATGTACCTCAATTTAAATCACAACTAATGATGTGCGTTTCAACTGTTTGTCAAGTGATTTGGAATTTATTTGATTGTAAAAATTCGCAATTAAAATGCCTACAAATCAGTAGTCGCATATATGACGTCACGGAGCTAACGCTAGCTAGCACTAGCTAGCACTTAAAATACTCACCGAAACATTGTGGAGCTGCCTGCTGCCTCTCACTCAACTGACTATTTCTTTCTCAGCATAGCTGGCACTTTCCACATTTGTGGGGGTTTTCTCCACGTTTAATGCTCCTTCCTTTGTCGTGGAGAAAGGAGGCAAAGCCGGCTAATCTCACCAGCCATTTTTCTCCTTCTTCTTCAGTTGTAGTCCACTAAGTGTTTTTACACAAAACCTAAAGTAACTTTTGCCGCTGGTTGAAAATTAGCGTTTTCTCTGTATCAAAATGTGTCATTAAAAGTCACGGACATCGTATGTTCAATCCATGGCGCATTTCAAACGGGATCAGAAAATAACTTTTATCGCTCCATTGACTCTCATAAATTTTTTTGGGCAGTAGGGGACCCATGGACCGGAAGTAGAAGGGTATGACTTTAGGCTCCCCATAGTGGTGTATGGGAGGAAGGCGGGACATACAAGGAATAACAAATGTTGTGGAGCACCTGTCTTTTATCATAGTATTGAACCCCACTATCATTTCAAAGATGTATGAAACTTCGATAAATAAATATATTCTCCGGACTGCAGCTTTACTTCACTGCATGAGACATTCTCCATTTATCTCCCTCTCAGTGGTACTGCTAAAAAATCATGAATACAATGCAGGGGTCACATTAACTTGAGTTGTATATAGCTTTTTATTTCTTAAAAACAATGCTGTTGTCATCCAAAAGAAATTAGCTAGCAAATTAACAATGCTGCAACAATACCTGCGATTCATAAACATTTAAAAACATTTTGTCACATTAAGGTTAGCCCACTATATCTTTCAGTAACTTTATTTGTATAGGGACAATGTGTATTAAGGGACAAATGTTTTAGCATATGTAAATAGACAAGATTATAGCCGGGGCTAATTTCCATCTCGAGTCCCATTCACTGGAAATACCAGCAACAGTTCATAAAAAAAAAGAAAGAAAAAAAAAAGACACTGACCACCTTACGTACATAATATATGAACACCAATTAATACATTTTACTGCAATATATAACAAATCCCAAAATGCTCACAGTACAAGTGCAACTAGTGCAGTTAAACAATAGTCCTACAAAGTCCACTTTTCCCTGCATGTTATTAGTTTACATGCGATGCACTCACTCATAGTGCTAAACTCCTAGATCTCTTTAAACATTTGAAATCGATAAAGATTATAGTTTAGTTATGCTGGCAGATTTGTTTGTCTAGCAGCCATAACTTTAACTGCTTACTGAATGAATTGAGAGTTGTCAATTCCCGAATTTCAGTTGGGATTGTATTCCAAGTTCTAGTGGCACGAACTGAGAAAGATGCCTGACCAAAGGTACCTCTCCTTAGAGGGACCACACAGTCACCCCTAGAACATGCCCTGGTGCATCGGCTATTATTATCTAATTTACTTATGAATTCCTGTAATACTGTCGGAGCTAGAACATGCAGAATTTTGAACATAAGAATAGAATCTCTATATTTAATAATGTTTTCCCAGCTGAGTGATCGGTATTTTAAAAGAACGTTGCAATAGTGATGTGATATAGGTTTTCTATGAAGGACCTTTAAAGCTTGTTTGTAAATAGTCCTGATCATTGTTAAGGTGGTGATACATGCGGACGTACAATTAGTTGAGCAGTACGTAACATGTGAAATGATCATGGCATTAAAATATAGTAGTGGTGATCTGGTTGTGAGATTTTCTCACAGCCTACCTCTGCCTTTTTTGTGTTTTACCTCCTCTGCTCTCCTTCGTTTCCTTCCCTGGGCACCTGACAGTTTTATCCTTTAAGACATAATAGCAATCAGCTGGTTTAATCACACAACAAGCTTCTTTACCCCCCCCCCCCAGAGCACATAAAGTGAAGTGAGGCTGCCTAGAAATAAGAGAGACATTATGTTGTGGCCTAAAATATTATGACATTAATATTATTTTTTCTCCATCTGTGAACCCAGTACAAGACCTAGGACACTACAGGCCTCACTTAAGGCCTCTGTTAAGTGTTCATGATTCTACAAGAAGATGCTGGCTAAGCAAATGTGGCACTTAACGGAGAGTTCCAAGGCCAAAACCACTGATGACCAACAAGAACAAGAAAGCCTGTCTCACATTTACCAAAAAACATTTTGGTGATTCTCAGAACTTTTGTGAAAATATTCTGTGGGCTGACAAGACAAAGGTGAAACTTTTTGTGAGGTGTGGGTTTTACATCTGCAGTAAAACTAACATAACATTTTGGAAACCTAATACAGACGCTAATACATAATAACAGTGCGATAGTCTGAGGCTTTGCTGCTTCATAGACTGAATGACGTGCTATAACTGATAGAACAAATTGTTTAAGCAGAAAATCCATAAAGGCAAGGCAAGTTTATTTGTATTGCACAATTCATATTATAGGACAATTCAAAGTGCTTTACATAAAACTTCAAAAGCATTACAGCAGGGTACAGAAAAACCAAAAGTAAAGGAATAAAAAGCATGATTTAAAATGAACCAAAAAAAAAATCTATCTTAAAAGAAGCCGTGTAGATTTAAAACTTAGAATAAAAACCTAATCAAAAGCAGCTGAAAACAGGTGGGTCTTTAACCTTGATTTAAATAAACTAAGTGTTTCAGCTGATCTGAGGCTTTCTGGGAGTTTGTTCCAGACATGTGGAGCATAGAAGCTGAACGCAGCTTCTCCATGTCTGGTTCTGACTCTGGGAACTGATAAAAGACCGGATAAAGAGAATGTCCAGCCATTAGTCTGTGACCCTAAGGTCAAAGAAAACTTGGGATATGTAGAAATATAATGATCCAAAATCCACCTTCAGATGATCTTTTTAATGATAAAAAAAAAACAATTAAAAAATGAATAGCTTGAACTTTTTTACAATTGAATAAAAACTAAACTAAAATCCTTATTTGTGCTCCAACCAAGCTTCTACCTAACGTCAAGGATTCTCTTGGTCAGCTTACGCCGTATACCAAACCTTTTGTTAAGAATCTTGGTGTTTTTTTTTTGATTCAGCGTTCACTCTTGATTTTCATGTTGGGTTTCTAGTTTGCTCTTGCTTTTATCATCTCATGAATATTGCTAAATTGAGTTTTATTGTGTCTTGCTGTGAAGTGGAAACATATTCCTGCATTCATATTGCCATGCCTGGACTACTGCATTTTGCTTTTCAGTTACAGATAATTCAAAATGCTAGTTCAAAACTTTTGATTAACTCTTCTAAATACACCCATATAACCCTGCTGGCAGCCTGTTAATTCCAAGGTCATCTTAAGGTTTTGGTTCTGGTTTTTAGGGCTTTACATGGGGAAGAGCCAGCATATGTCACTGGTCTTTTAAATCCTTATACCCCCAGTAGGTCGGTGGGATCCAGTGATCAAAGCCTACTGGTTATGGCACATACCAGGCTAAAGACACAAGGAGACATATCTAGTTAGCAATCAGCATTTGTTGCTTGGTCATTAGATATTCAATCATAAAAAAAAAAAAGTGTACCTCAGACTTCTAGCAACAGGTTTGCTGATCACCATTTCACCATTTCTCAACAGGTCATCAGTTTAACTACAGGATATCCAGCAGGATTATTATTTATCTGTCCATTTAATGAAAATCTTTGTGACCTTTGAAATCACTTTGTTCTGCCCTCTTGCTTGTGGTTAGACAGCTGTAGGCTATATGTACAGTAAGCAATTTTTGTTTGTTTATCCAATAAATGCTCCTGTTCCTGTTGCTCTTCTGCAGACTCCTGATGTCTCCTGAAGATACTTAACCCCCACTATAAAGAACAGTTGCTGTTTAATAAATCTGTTATACTCTGAGGGTGCTCCCTCTTGTGTTCTCATGTAAGATGTTTTAAATAAAGTTTTTTAAGTAATACTATATAAGTATTGTTTGGCACAAATATAATCATTTCCTCATAAGTATAATGAAATTGGAAGCACACCCTTTCAATACAGCAGACTAGAAAAAACGCCTGTGGCTTTGAGAATAGAAGACAAATGTAAAGCAATTTTATGTATAAAGTAAATTATGACCCTCATACACCCAGTAAAAGTGATTATTTACAAACTTTTATTTGTAAAAAATAAAGAGCAATTGAAGGTTTTTGTTCTTATTCTTATTTTATGTAATATTTAATAATGTATATATATAATGTAAGTGGGATGTATAATATTTGGTAATGTATTATTTACATATGTAATTTTAGTAACCTCACCAGAGAAGAAATTGTGCAGATGCCCTGGGATCTCTAGGGACCAGAGTCCTGGATCCCCGGTTGGGAACCACTGCTCTGAAAAATTCACATTACAGCATTGAACTACCTTTCAATATGTTTGCTGATACGTACTTCTTCATACATGTGTTTGTGTGAGGTCTTTTAGTCCTGCAGTTCAAACAGGTCACATGCTGAACGTGAGGTATCTCTCAGGATACTGCAAGAGCTTTGGGGCACCAAGATATATGTGCCTTCCAAAAGTAATCAAACCCACATTTGTAACTTTACAAATGCAAAGCATTGTATTTCATTGGAAATTAAGTCAAACAAAAACGGCACATTCATGAAGTGCAAGGAAAAGATTTATGGTTTACTGTTTTCATGTTTTATATTCAGCCACTATTATTTCCAACAATTACTAATTATCTAATTAGGTTATCATAACTATGAGATACCTAATGATATACAGTTTTTTTTTATCAGAGTGGTAGAAATGGGCTTTAAGTTTAAAAATGAGTTTAAGTTGGATAATAAATAATTTAGCTTTAGGCACTGTAAACAAAATTTTAAAACGTTCAGTTTTTTTTGTTGTTGTTAAAAACGTTACATACAGACCGGAGAAAACATTTTAGCCTACAGGTGATAGGACTGGAACTCAGGACATCTCGCAATTTTCAAATAGTAGAATGGGGAATGTACTAGAAATCCGTGCCCGCTACTGGATCTTTCCTCTTCCCAGACTGCTAGTCATTACTAGAAACCTCCATTAGAAACACATTTACTATTGCAAATATTGCTTTGACAACCTTTCTGATTGGTCGATTTTTGAAAGCTAGAAAAAATGACGGCAGATGATTGGTCAGCCGGACTCCTCCTGCGTTCTAGAGAATTCCGCGTGCCAATGTTTATGAGTAGGCGCGGCCCCTGCAACAGCAGCAAGCACACGCGCGGAGAAGCAGATCACCAAGACAACCAGGCGGCACCAGAACTGTTCAGATCCAGATTTTAGTGAACGGAGAGGCTCATCAAGAGTATCAGTTACAACCGCTGTAATCTGAGAAGAAGAAGAAGAAGAAGAAGAAGAAGAAGAAGAAGAAGAAGAAGAAGCGAGTCTGTTGATTCAACGAAGGTAATTAACGCGTTTTTTTTTAGTCTTATTTAAGTATTGTAGTGAAGAAAACCTGTAAAACTGAATAATTCTGGACTCTTTAATGTTCGAGCAAGTTTTGTTTTTGCTGGTTTTAACTACCCTTTGTCGCGTTGCGTTTTAATCTTCCAAACTAATATTTGGCCACCATTAAAGTCCCCCCAGCAACATGTCAGAAATGATGCTGTTGCATTTTATCTGGACTTTATATTATTCTTGTTATTTATAAGTTAACTAAAGAAGTTTCTGAGCTCCAAAAAAAGAGAGGTAAAAGTAAAGTTCCAGAACGTTCCGAGCACTTTTTAGTTTTTTAAGAGCCCATCCCTCCCCAGCATTTAAACAGCTTCTGATAGTTTGGGATGCAGCAGTATACAAGTTTCTAAGCTAGCATTAGGCCATCCTCTCGCTTTCAAGCCGAATTTAGCTATTTACCGCATTTGTAAAGTATTATAGAGATGACCAGCTGGATTTTAATTAATAAAATCTTAGTTTAAACATTTGGTGTAATCCAAATTTCTGTTTGTTCAGTCAAACAAAGGTGCAGAACCAGATTTCCTCAAGCTTCGTCTTTAAAGGTCCAAATCTGATTTCCTAATTAGGTCAAATGTCTGAAACAAACTAGTGAAGATAAATGTTCTCTCTTTTCTTTTTTACAACGTGAAGGCAAATGAAATTGGACTTCATGTCTACAATTGTTTTTGGGTTTTTTTTGTCCCTAACCTGCTTAGGTTTTTGTCAGTAAATCTTAATAGTGTATCTAATTTTCTAAGAAACTTTAACTTATATGTTATCAACTTTAACTTTCAAATAAATTACTTTTTTTTTTTACTCAACAAAAATCAAACTGAACTTACATTCCAACAAAACACTGCGTTTGCAGAACAACTGAAGTAAATGTAATGGAGACAGTTAATGAAGCTGCAGTAGAAAAGAGGTTGTTGCTCATTCATAGCCTGACGTTTAATAAACGATGGTCCCATTTATAGTGAAGTGTTTTAGGGCTTTGCTAACATGTGGTTGTTAGGTCTATTTTAGGTTTCCAGTCAGTGGTGTTAAATCAGCTCCTCAGGTTTAAAGGCTGGTTTCAGAATGATCTAGATCTTTAACAATGATGATCAACTCTTAAAACAACTCAATGTTCAACATGTTATGCCTATGACTCAAACACTTAAAATATTGTCTGTTATTCTTAATGATCCCGATTTCCCCCATGTGGCCTATTATTAGTTGTTACTCAACTGTGCTGATGATCTGCTGTAGCACCAGAAAAAAAAAGGGGATTCTTCCCACGAGCTAAATTATTATTATTTTATGGGAAACATTACATGATCTTTACATCCTATTTATCTAGTAGTTTGGCTTTGAACTAAACCCAGTTTGTGCTGTCAGGATAATAGTGAACGTTGTTCCTGGAAGAGATTGAGCCTCCATGTTATTGGTTGTCATAATAAAGGCCAGTTGTCAGGTTGTGATAGACTAAGAGCATTTTAACAGGTGTCCTGTATTTTTGTAAGATGTGCTCAGGGTCTGTTAATAGCTTTGTTAATCTCAGCTTTCCACGGGGATTTAAAGAGATTTTTGACATGCTGATTGGTACTTCACAGTCTGTTTATGATTGATAAGAATAACTCCTGTTCTAGGTACCATGTCCAAGGGACCGGCAGTAGGCATTGACCTGGGCACTACCTACTCTTGTGTAGGAGTGTTTCAGCATGGGAAAGTTGAGATCATTGCCAATGACCAGGGAAACAGGACCACGCCCAGTTATGTAGCCTTCACTGACACAGAGAGGCTGATTGGAGATGCAGCCAAGAACCAGGTGGCCCTCAACCCCAACAACACAGTTTTTGGTAAGACTTCTTCTCCTTTATCAAATAACTTTTAAGTACTGACCCGAGTCAGCTTGGTGATCCTATTTCTGCTTTCTCCCCAGATGCAAAGCGGCTTATCGGGCGTCGTTTTGACGATGGTGTTGTCCAGTCAGACATGAAACACTGGCCCTTCACAGTCATTAATGATAACTCGCGGCCCAAAGTGAAGGTGGAGTACAAGGGAGAGACGAAGACCTTCTACCCAGAAGAGATCTCCTCCATGGTTCTGCTAAAGATGAAGGAGATTGCTGAGGCATACCTTGGCAAGGTACTTAAGTGTATGATTTATTACAAAAACATTTCTATAACTGCATTCACACATGCTCAACTAGTATTTTGGGAAAGTAATTTTGAGTCTTGTTTCAACTAACATTGGTACACTGAAAATGAAATGTGAATTTGCACTGCTGGATTTCACAAAACGCAAAGGGTTTTAAAAATGCATCAACAAAAACAAACAAACAACCTTCTAATCTCGGTTTGTGTTTAGTAGTGACGGGTCGAGCAACACTAAAGCATCGGCGCATGTATCTAGCTCATAGAGCGAGACCCTGTGTCGGTGCGGGTATCGCTTTAAGAAGTAGTCACATGACCGATACAGCTGCTGTTTCGTCTGTCACTGAAGCGCCAAACTGTTTAAATGGAGGAGCATCTCCATCTGTCAACGGGATGCGTCTCTGCCAAAAGTACATTTAAATCAAAATTATTCCCTGAAAGCCACTATTACATCGTGGAGCCCAAAAGGAAAAACGGAAGGTTTCCGCTGTGTGGGATAATTTTGATCTTATATGGGCAAATAAAATATTTGTTTTTATTTCCTTGTTTCATCCTGTTTCTCTCAGTTTCTGCTTGATCTATAAGAATTACAGTCCATTTCAAAATGACTCTTATGTTTAAATTATTCATACTATTTTCTGCAGGTTAAATGTCCTTCCTCGTGGTCACTTTATTCACATTGAATAATTGTTGTTTTATTTCATTTTTGACCTTCAAGCTACCAGGAAGCATAAGTTGGACCAGGTAGTGGTGAATTTCATAATGAAGGACTGCCAACCTCTCAGCAGTGCAGAGAGTGAGAGGTTCAGGGAACTGTTTCCGGTCCTTGAACCACCATATATTCAGAAAGCTGAAGCTATCGCATCTAAAAAGAGTAATCACCTCAATGCAAAGACCTTGGAGAAACTATAAAAAAAAAAGGAAACTGCCTACAACAATCAACAAAGACAAGTCCATAAGCAACATCACCTTTGTAACAGTTTCACTTTTTCACAATTTGTGACACACATTTAAAGTATTTATCTTATTGTATCTTTTAAAGATATCAAATATATTTTAAACTTGGATTAAGATATTATATAATGCAGTGTACAATATGGAATACAATTACTTAAATAATTTTACTGTATACCAGGTTGTATACCAGGTCATTGAATCAGTGTGTCCATTGAGTCTCCCAATTAGGTTGCCTGCAATGATGTTTAAAGTCCAGCAGGTGTCAGTAGACCAACACAGTGACAGTTTGGGCAATAAGGCCCAACGCTTCAGGTGGCCTCCTCTACTCATCACTAGAGTATAGTTAATGACGTCACAAGGGGCTAAGAAATCAAGTTGATCAGCTGCCTTTGGTCAACCAACCAGCAGCCACACAACTTTTGGCCCATTTTGATAAGTTTGACATGTGAGGGGCGGGTATTTGGAAATTTAGCTTTTCGTGACGTCAGAATAACGATTCCTAGGAGCACAATATTTCTGACTGCAAAAATGTGCAAAAAAATGAATGGATGGTTTTTATTCATGTTTGGATTGTTTAGAGGCAACTGAGACCCACATGGCAACACAAAAGGATGAAAAAAGGGAAACTTGCATATTATGTCCCCTTTAAAATATCTCTGATCAGGTGTCTGATGTGATGGATTATAGATTTAATCCTAATTACCGGTAAATAAAGGTTTAAAACCACACAGCAGCAACTGATAGAAAAACTGACTAAGACATGTTGATTGTCTTCGGTGACAAACAAATCTAAATAGTCTTACTACTGCATTAAGTATATATTACGTTTAACATCTTTTACAGATAATGTTTGGGTTTTGTCCTGTTTACTTTAACTTTGTTTTATAATATAAATATATAATATAAACAAGACTGTTGTTCCTAGTTTAAAACTGCAATAAAGAACAGATCACTTTTGAAAATGTCTAATTAAAATGTGTAAATTTCTCTTTTTTTTGTTCAGACTGTAACAAATGCTGTGGTGACTGTACCTGCCTACTTCAATGACTCTCAGCGGCAGGCTACCAAAGATGCTGGGACCATTTCTGGACTTAATGTTCTGCGTATCATTAACGAGCCCACGGCTGCTGCCATTGCTTATGGCCTGGACAAAAAGGTACAAATAATTATCAGCACTTTCTTTCCCAATTCTGAAACATTCTCATGACTTTTTTCAGATAAATAAAATATTAAAAAACTCTGTGTCCAACCACACCTTTTCCTCCCTAAGTGATTTAAATATAATCATATTTGTTGCTTTTTGTAAACAGGTGAGCAAAAGGGATTCCCATTTGTAGTCATTCATCCTAGATTTTAAAAGCTTGCTGTTTCATTTAAGGTTTCAACTTTTTTTCCTTTTCCCTATACATCAAATGCATCAAAAAGTAAACTCCCACCCCTTTTGGTTCATAAATCCATCAACCAACAGCATGCACTTTGATGCACCTTTCTGAGTTTAATAAACATCAAATAGGAGATGGTATTGTAATGTTTCATAACTACTTACGCTATCAAAGACAGCATTTGCAGCTCTGTCAGCTACTAAATGTGTCTCTTAATTTCAGGTTGGATCTGAGAGAAACGTTCTCATCTTTGATCTGGGTGGCGGCACTTTTGACGTCTCCATCTTGACTATCGAGGACGGCATCTTCGAGGTGAAGTCCACAGCAGGCGACACACACTTGGGCGGGGAGGACTTCGACAACCGCATGGTGAACCACTTCATCTCTGAGTTCAAACGCAAGTACAAGAAGGACATCAGCGACAACAAGAGGGCGGTGCGTCGCCTGCGCACGGCCTGCGAGCGAGCCAAGCGCACCCTGTCTTCCAGCACTCAAGCCAGCATTGAAATTGACTCCCTGTACGAGGGCATCGATTTCTACACGTCCATCACCAGAGCGCGCTTTGAGGAGCTGAACGCAGACCTGTTTCGAGGAACGCTGGAGCCTGTGGAGAAGGCTCTCCGAGATGCCAAGATGGACAAGGCTCAGATCCACGAAATCGTCTTGGTGGGAGGGTCAACTCGTATTCCAAAGATCCAGAAGCTCCTGCAGGACTTCTTTAATGGCAAGGAACTCAATAAGAGCATTAACCCCGATGAGGCAGTGGCCTATGGTGCAGGTGTGTTTAATATAGTACCTTAAACAAAACGGTCATCCTAAAACAATACTGAGCTGTATCTCTAAACTGTATTTTTACCCGTTTGTTTCACAGCTGTCCAGGCAGCCATCTTGTGTGGCGATAAATCTGAGAATGTGCAGGACCTGCTGCTGTTGGACGTCACCCCCTTGTCTCTGGGCATCGAGACTGCAGGCGGAGTCATGACCGTGCTAATCAAGAGGAACACTACCATCCCCACAAAGCAGACCCAGACCTTCACCACTTACTCAGACAACCAGCCTGGTGTGCTCATTCAGGTGGGACCGCCATCTGTTTACTTTCCTCTTCACAAAATGAAACAAGTTTTCATTGGGCTGACCTTGCTTATCATCTACATAGGTGTTTGAGGGTGAAAGGGCCATGACCAAAGACAACAACCTGCTTGGGAAATTTGAGCTGTCTGGAATACCCCCAGCTCCTCGAGGGGTTCCTCAAATTGAGGTGACATTCGATATCGACGCCAACGGCATCATGAATGTCTCTGCAGTCGACAAGAGCACCGGGAAGGAGAACAAAATCACCATCACAAATGACAAAGGTAACCAAACTCTTTCAATTCCATGGAAAGTCTAAGCCCAGCAGTCCGTTTTTTTTATTTTTTAGTAAAACCCTAATTCTCTCTCTTTACTTTACAGGCCGTTTGAGTAAAGAGGATATTGAGCGTATGGTCCAGGAAGCAGAGAAGTACAGGGCTGAAGACGACGTCCAGCGAGAAAAGGTGGCAGCCAAGAATGGTCTGGAATCTTATGCTTTCAACATAAAGTCAACGGTTGAGGACGACAAGCTGAAGGACAAGATCAGTGAGGAGGACAAGAAAAAGATCCTGGAGAAATGTAATGAGGTTATCAGCTGGCTCGATAGAAATCAGGTATGAGTTTAGGAGGGCTGGCAGTAGAACTAGGGCCATTTTAACAGTAGTAGATTATCGCAACTGTGACAAACATGGCTATAAAAAAGATTTGTTGTACTTTTTTTCAATAGTTTTATAAATTATATATTGAGAAATGACTTGGGTGGGGTGGGGGGGGGAATCTATTTTTTAAAAATATCTTACTGTGAAATTAGCTACTTCTGACTTAGTGATTGTGTACAATAAATAGTATTTCTCCATAAAGATACCAGTAGACACACTAGATACTCTTTTCATTTGCTTATCACAAATAAAATCTTAAGGCTGTGTTGAGTTCGATTCAGGACGCAATTATATGCAGTGCTCCACTAAAATCATGTCTGGCCTTAGGAGACATGAAGCTGCAGTAGGAGCTGATGTGTTAACAAGATCAATGTTCATTTGGCCTACCGATAAACATGAAAAAACATTTTATGGTCCCAGCCCCATTGGAATATTTCTCCAGCATATTTTCAAGATTGTCCATTTTTAATCAATACTGATCACCAACTTTATTCTCTTCCAATTCCTTGTTGCACATCAGCCTGATGCAAATCCTACTTGTTCTAAAAATTGGTTTATTCAATCCTCAGGTGTTTTTCATCAAGCCAAATCTGCAGCAGTCATATGTCAATGATTTTTTTCTGGTGGTGATTTGAGCTAATCTTGTCATATTGTAAAATCAGTCATCTAAATATGGGTTCATATTCTATCATTCAATAATCTAGAACAACAGTCATTGAGTTTGTCAGTCAATATCTCCATCTGTTGACATAGCAACGTCTATATGGTATCGACACACAAACGTAATTGTTTTTAAGAGGGTGAAAATGATTCTGTCTGCAGTTTTGTACATAAATAATCCCATTTGTTGAATTGTATGTTGCAAATATCAACAGAACAGAAAAAAACACAAGTCAATTTAGGAGAATTCATCAAATAGCCACAGAAGGTTTAACTTGAGCGCTACTGAGTTGAAAATGCTCAGGGAAATCTTGGCCATCTCAGATTTATTTTTTCGCAGAATGTTAGTACAATATTACACTTTTAACAGGTTTTATTTTGGGTTTTTTTAGACTGCAGAGAAGGAGGAGTTTGAGCACCAGCAGAAGGAGCTTGAGAAGTTGTGCAACCCAATTATGACCAAACTGTATCAGAGTGCAGGAGGAATGCCTGGAGGAATGCCTGAAGCTGCTGGCGCTCCCGGACCAAGAGGAGCATCCTCTGGCCCCACCATTGAGGAGGTCGACTAGGCTGCTTTAGAGGCTCTACAGATGTTCTTTCTGTATGTTTGGTGTTACAGATGGCCTTATTTATATTTTCACTACATGTTCTGAAGAATAAACTGCTGTCCTTTGGACACAGTTCTTCCTTTTATATATATATATATTCTGTGACACATGTTTCTAAGTTAAAGTGGGTAATGTTTATATTACCTCAAAGTGTTTCTGTTGGTCACTCTGAGATGGAGATGTATCAGTTGCACAGTGCTTCAAGAAAGAATAAAAGTATTTTACTCACTTTACTCCTTGCAAGCCTTCCAGTCTCTATGAAATATACTACCAATTTCCTGGAGTTTTCATAATTATTAGCAGTGGAATTTCTGTGACATAGCAACTTTAAGGTTTAAGCCTTTAACTCTGTAACTCCTGAAATGTTAACTTTGTTTTCTCTCAGTGTTTTTCTCCTCATCGAAGATACACCTGGTCTGGTATCCTGCTTGGCTGCAATGCCCTGTTGGACGGGGGTCATCGACTGGGATGATCCTCTCAGTAACTGAACATCCACTGTGTCCTGTTATCAACTTTTTACTTTCTGTAACATAGAAAGTTCTCTTATATCGGATCTTCTGTTCCTTCTGTGTTCTGCTCTGTCTTCTCAAACCCCCAGACGGTCGTGGCAGATGGCCGCTCCTACTGAGCCTGGTTCTGTTGGAGGTTTCTTCCTGTTAAAGGGGAGTTTTTCCTCTCCACTGTCGCTACATGCTTGCTCAGTATGAGGGATTGCTGAAGGATTGCTGTGGTTGGAAATCTGCCCAACCTCACGCCAATGACTGACGCAATCTGCTGGGATTCCTTAAATAGGAAACTTTTTAACTGATTGGAATGTTTGTATAATTGTATTGAAATGACTTCTTGTTAAGTGCCTTGAGATGACATCTGTTGTGAATTGGCGCTATATAAATAAACTGAATTGAATTGAACTTCAATTTCACTCCTTTTTTTTTCCTGCCTGCACATTCTGAAACGTCAATGGAAAAAATTGGTTTTAGCAGCTTGTTCTGCAATCTGGAGATCTATCCGGAGGTTTTAAATCAAATGGACTATTTTTGTAGCACATCTAAAACACTGAAGCATAAATACGCCCGCACCCCTCCACAAAAGAGAAGATAAAATAACAGAGGAAACAGAATAAACAGTGACTGATGTCAAGATAAATAGTCAGAAATTCACTTTAAGGTTTTTAAACATTTCTAACCCTCATGTTCTAGTAATAACGAGGCGGTTTGAGTTTTTGACTGGAAGCAACAACTCTTTACCTTTGGAGTTCTGTTTTATCAAAATTTAAAATGAATTCCTGTCTTGGCCCTGAAGATATAATGGCAATGGTGCTAAGAGGGATGCTTATTTCAATTAGGTGTTTGGAAGACTTAAATGACTATCTCTGACTTATTAATTGTAGAGAGGTATTAGTGATTCAGCATTTCACCTTTTTAGTGCAATTGAGAATATATATTATTGGTTCCTTGAACAACACTGTCACTTACAGCTGTAGGAAAGAAATTATTCCCCCAATTTAATAGGCAAAAGTCTGCCAGATAAATGGAAGGATATCTCTAATAATCCCATCCTGATCCAAAAGTGTTTAAAGGAATGCTGTGGTCAAACATGTAAAAGGTTGTGCTCAAATGTAACAAAATGAAAAAGTTACCAGCATCTGAAGATAGGAGAGGGTCTTTACTGACTTTTAACAGAGCCAATTCTGTTCCACGACGGGTTTGGGAACCTGACTGGATCTGTTGTACTGTTATTTGAGAAAGGTAGTAGTTGAGAATATACAGTTTTAGTCAGATTTATGAAAAGAAAGGACAGCTTGAAGAGTGAGCTATAATCAGCAAAATCAAATTTATCTTGATCAGACTTTTTACACAATGGTTGGATTGGCGATTTTTCCAAACTGGTCCTGAGATCCTTCAAATACAATACTGCTGAAATGCAATTTTCATACTAGTTCAGACATTAAAACAAGACAAACGAACACCTTGTCTCTTTTATTTTGCTTCTTGTTGAAGGTTGAGATTTACAGAAAGTTGTGAAAATTCACATTAACACTCGTTCATTTTAGCCATGTGTTAGTAGTGGTATGTGTGGATTAAGTTTTCAGCATTTCAGCGTGAGTTAGAGTTTCTTGGGCATTCGTGCATCCGGTAGGCACACATGTAGAAGATACCTAAAAAGAAAGCTTGATTAAAAAGAGTGATACATTTATATGTTAGAACGTAAAAACGTGTTAAGATATGAACCTGAGAAGAAGGTGAGAACCACTGCCACCCAGCCCATAATGTAGGACCAGGAGAATCGCCAGCTGCCATAGCGTTTCCCATAGTAGTTCACTGTCACCCCCGTGTAGACGGCCATGGCCAGCAGCACAAAGAAGCCTGCATGAATGATTTTTAGTAGATATCAGTGCAGTGGAGAGAGAGAGACACAAGCATGTGGTTATTAGAGAGTAACTTACAGGAGATGAAGAAGAGGATCCCGGCTGCAAATGTCTTGTCAAACCCGTCAAAAGAAGAATAGTGGATGAAGGCCATGATGCCAATCACAATGCCAATGAAACAAGCCAGCAGGGAGAGAATCATAAAGGCCCGAGTGGCATCCCAGTACGCTGTGGGAGGAGAGATATGTTTCTGAAGGTGTGTTTTTACTATATGACTGGGTTGGTGGATAGAGTTTCACTTTCTCAGCTACATAACAGGAAAGCTTGATGTACTTCTCTAGGTCAAAAGGTCTCCGTGTGGAAAGAGCAAGCGGTCTCAAGAATGATGAAAGTACACTGAGGTGTAGGTGAAAAATATTTACGATGCATTTATTTATGTGGCAATTTGAATAAAATCAAAACTGATCAACAACATCAGGGTCATTATCTGCTTTGTTACCATAACAGGCTGATTGAATAAAAACCGTGACCTATAAGTAAACACACTTGTCAAAGATTATGAACTGGGCATTGATATCACATTATGTAGAAAACTGACATGGTGGTCCGAGGACATAGAGACTTAGGGGTGATCGTCCTAAAAGTCTTCATCAGTCGGAGACTTTTCAGACTATTCATATCTTGTACTTAAATTCAAACAGACAAAAATAATACCAATAGTAATAATTATTATTACGTTGTATGTTATTATTATTATTTTTTTTTTCATTGTTCTAATAATTTTTCTTACTGTATTTCACAATGGGATGACTGAGTTTCCTTATTGGTGGAGGATTGTTTTTTGTTGCGTTTTTCTGTCCTTTCTGCTATTTTCTACCTTTATTTTACAATTTGCTGGCATATGATGATATCTTATAGTGAGTTCATGGACAGGTGGATATCTGTTGGTCTAATTGGCTTAGCAAGGTGAAATAACAAGGGTGTGCCACAGCAGACAATGACCCAGAAGAAGCTTGGTCTCAACACGTCAGTCAGTATTGATTTTATTGGAACGTCTATCTAAAACAAAGACACTTTAAAAGTTTTTCCATCTAATCCAAAATGTGCCTTTTACCATTTTATGGCCTCTTTTCACTCTGGGACTTTTTTAATAGAAAACAAGAAGCCTGATGAAACACTGTCAGACACCAGTACACGATGATTTTCAGCCAGTATGGACCAAGTCTTACCGATGCTGTCAGTGTGCGTCATACATTTCCCCGGCACACAGTACCGCCACAGGCCCTGGTGCATGTAGTTACTGGAGTGGCGGTACTGCATCCAGTAGTCCGTTGCTGTAGAAACAATGAGGAGTATGTTCCCAACTCCGGCACAGAACAACCCACCTCCCATGAAGCTGTACATCCTGCCAAAATATACTGATAGATGAAAGAAAAAGACAGGTCAGGGCTTAGACACATCTGGCTGGTGCTGCTTCACCAATTACAGCAAGCACTCTGTGTGACAGAGAGAAGGACAGCTCTAAATATAAAAAGAAAACAGGAGCAGATGCAAGTAGGAACTTGGAAAATTGTCAGAAAAACATTACTGCTTACTTCACATGAAGAAGCAGCCAGTTTGATCTAATACCTCATTAACCTTTCACATCGTCAGACTGATCGGTTCAGTGATGCTAAACATGTTTGTCTCTGAATAAATCAGTAAGCTTTTCAGGAATACCAAAAAGCACATAAAATGAGCCAAAGAATATTCTTCTTGCTAGATTCAGTGAAGCATCCATAAAAACATGACATGTTCTTGGAATATTTTATGTAAAGTGAACCTTTCCACTGCTTTTTCAAGAAAAAAATCACAATTGGGAAATTTAGTAAAAAAAAAAAAAAAAACACACCAGAAAATCACTTTAAAATACACAAAAATGTAGATTAGGAGGACTTGATTGCATACCTTTATGTTATTCTTTTTCTCAGGAAAAGTGAGGGAATCCAATATTCCAGGTTGTCAAAGCACAGAGCAGCCCAATATTGCCCAGTATGGCAGGAAAGTTTTGTTTGTGTTCAGGAAACCGAGCGAACAAACGGCCTGCTGGAACAATGGAGCACGTTGAGCCGTAACCAATCACAGAGGATGAGTTTTGTGTTTAAGGGGGAATCTGCTGAAAATACAAAACTGTTAAAGCGCCTCAGTAATACTGATGACGGGGGGCTTTTCATTCAAAATGCCACACAACCTCACACAGTAAACTCATGACCTGCAACAGGCTTAGGAACGACACTGCTGGTAAAGACAAAACTGTAATAATAGAGAGTTCAGTCATTTTGAAATATGTTTGCAAATCCCTCTTAGTGATTATTTGTCTGTACCAGCCAGTGTGCAGATTATTATTATGGTGCAATTTACATAAAATCAATCCATAATTTCTTCTCTCAGACATTATAGTTTAAAAGATGAGGATATTAGAGGAAGTGCACTTGCTGCAGTGTCCTTTTAATTTCTTCAAAACTCTAATGAAAACCGAAAGACAAATTGTTGGTACTTCAATTTATTATGCATTAAATCATGTATTTCCGAGCTGCTGTCTTTTAATTGGCACTCAGCCATCCCAGAGGAATGCATTTAATTACAGATGAAAAATTGCTCAGACATTTATAAAAGAAACATATGTAATTATGAAAACTAAATATAACCAAACAAAATAAATTCACAGACCAACATGACTATGATTAACTTGGCAGAGCAGTGTGATGAGTAAAGCTAAGTGAAGGTTTGTAGCCCTTTGTTTAGATTTTTTCTTGCTGTAGCACTCAAAAAACATTAAAATACTATTTTATGTGCTTCTCCAATAGTTTAAACATTATGATTATCACACTTATGCACAAATGTGTGTATTCAGAGACATAAATATATTACATTACAGTAGGAAAGTATTCACCCTGAAACTTTCTCTTTTTTTTCATGTTACAAATACAAACTACAATGTGTTTTGTTGAGATTTGTGTAAGTTCAGTGGGTGCATTACTGTGAAGTGGAAGCAGGGCCGGATTATGTTAGCAGAGGCCCCTGGGCACAGAATGTTCAAAGGGCCCCCTCGCCGCCAAAAAAATCATGTCATTTAAATAGGATTTCCACCACAGTCTTGTAAAACTACATTGCTCATCTGAGGGCAACAATATCAAAACACAACACAGTGGTGTAACTCCCTTGCTTATGTAAACACATCCTGCTTGATCTCACCTCCACCAGGCCAGGACTACAATTCAGATTGTTCCATAACTAAATCACAAAAACTCACTGATACTCATTAATTTTTCTTTCCTGTCTCTCCTCTCCTCTCTCAAAGCGCTCCTTCAGTTCTTTTGCTTCACAGCTAAGGCTGCCCTTCTGTGTCTCTGTCTGTCTTCCCCCTATTTTTCTTTATCTTTTATTGATTAAAAAAATAGTGCAATCAGTTTAAGTAAACCTGACTTTAAAGCATTTGATCATAAATGGAAAATGAATGCAAAGTAAAAACAAATGCTTTTCCTTTTACATAATATCGTGTTTAATAAACCTGTATCTGTATCTCTAAACTCCTGTTTCTCCATCCTTCTCTACTGTCTCTTTCCTCCTCCTCTCCTGTTTTTCATAAGTAAAACAATGAGAACGTGGCTCTTGTCTAGGAATGCACAATGTATTGACACCAACATCGGTATCTGCCGATGTTAGTCATTTTCTAACACATTGTATTGGTCCGATAAGTAAAACTGAGCCAATATTAAAAATCACTATTTATTTCCATCTCTGTAAGAGATGAATGTAATATTTATAACATTGTAAATAATAGTTATTGGCCATAAGAGCAATAATATCTAATGTATTGATCGGTGCATCCCTACTTTTGACTCTGTCCTCCATGATGTGCTGCTCCAGCCTTTCTGTCCACCTCTTTATGAGTTCACTAAGAAAATGACCAAACTGACAGATAAATGCCAACAAAGTTAACACTATGTGCTGATTCAAGTAATTCATCATCACCACAGAAACCTCTTTCACCTAAAAATTGACTGACAGCAACGACCCGCCTGAGCAGAACCTCCCACCAGTACCGCGTCTCTCCCTCCAGCTGGTCCAGTTTAGCTTTCTGTCCTGCTACCAGTGGCTGATGCTAGCAGCACACTGATGCAATGATCAGAGCTTTCATCAGGGTCCAGTGGCGGAGCCAGAAAATTTTCATTGGGGTGGCCAGGGTGAGACCACTACTCACATAGGGGTGGCCATTAGTAGATACATCCATACATACTGTACATACATACAGTATACGCACATCACATTGTTCTTGGTGTAGGGAAACAACAAATCGAGGGTTTGCCTGTAGCCTACACTGTGTTCGTTACTATCAATGGCAATAACCTTATTGTTGATATACCCTTTTTACATATATGGTAGATAGAGAAAATGTCTAAATGATTGTTCTTTATTATGATAGCTACTCTACTATTTTATATTTTTATTAATTGTTTTAGTCTGACATAACCAGAGGTGGAAGTAATTAAAAATACTCAGATTACTGTACTGAAGTAGTTTTTGGGGTACTTGTACTTTTATGAGTAGCTTTTCAAGTCTGTACTTCTACTTGTACACAGAAATGTGCAGCGCCTTGGTCAGCTCTCATGCTGTCATAAAGTGTGCTTTATAAATAAACTTAGTATAGTATGGTATGTACTTAAGTATTCATTAATTCATGTAATCTACTAAGTTACTTTTAAAATCATAGTTGAGTACGATAAATAAGGCCCAAGAGTCTTGGGCCTTCTTATTTATCGAACCAGCAGTTCTGCACTACAGCCCTGGGCCAAGACCATGAAAACATTTATAAACAACTAAAAGAACCTTAAAATCAATTCTGAAATGCACGGGAGCCAATGCAGCGATTTTAAAACTGGTGTAATATGTTCAAGTTGAAAAACACAAGAATAAATATTAATAGTAGTATTTATTTAGTCATGTAAGGTTTACATTATGCCATGCCTACCATTGTTATTTGTAATGTCAAATGGCAATAGCCTACAATAAGTAGCCTAAATGCTAGTGGTGGGCACCCTACCTTGTGAAGAGCCCTGTGTGGATTCTTGCAGGACATTGTCTGGAACATAAATGTTTAAACTGTCAGAAAGCACACAAAGGAAGCCTACATCATCAATATAACAGCTAAGTATCTGACTGCAGAGAGCTGAGACCAGATATACAGATAAACAGGCTGTCAGTGTGCTTTACCTGTGGATCTCTTGTCCTGCCTGACCTCACTGTCCCTCTTTTGATCATTTTCACTCTCATTCCTACTCTTACTGAAGTAGGCAGAGATTTTTATTTTCATTTCACCTGATAGGTAAAGAGTAAAGGTAAATGTATGCTAACCTCCATCCATCCATCCATCCATCCATTTTCTTCCGCTTATCCGGGGTCGGGTCGCGGGGGCAGCAGCTGTTGTATTCTACTTTTTTGAGGCTATTTTTATTATGCAGTACATATGTGTTAATTATATCTTTTTTAAGCGTTAGAAGTAATAGGCCTGTTTATATTATTCAGGGTAGTAAAACATGACTCTGTTACCAGTATTTTATAGGGTTGAAGGTTTTAAGTAAACAAACTCTTGAGTAAAGATATGAACTGAAAGCAGGGAGGATCAGCTATAACTCTAAGTCATGTTATAACCCAGTTCATAGTAAGGTCAAGAGACCTGGAGAAAATAAATGACCTGTCAAGATGTAGAAGGAGGAGAGAGGAGTCACGTGATATGTTCTTTGTTCTTCTTGAAATAAAAATGGTACAGCCCTGTAAGAGAATGAATCAGTCAGTCGGATCTTGTCTGATTCCCATCTGCAGGTGCGTCTTTTCCAAAACAGATCTGAGTTTGTGGGTTTTTTGTTATTCTCTGTCTCTCAGCTCTGGGTCTTATTTTGAAACAGTTCCCGTTGGGGTTTTTGGAGTTCGGCGCCCCCACCTCTCTGAGCAGGAAGTGAGTTGCAGAGCACATTGTGGGAAAAGCCGACAATATGGTGGAGGATGCGGGCATTTGATTTGGTTTTGAGTTTTCTCAGGGCTGGGAGAGATTGAGTGTGAGTAATGAGTGTGGCATAACTGATTGATACAGGTGTTTGTGGCAATTGTAGTGATTTTGTGTTTTTTCTTTGAGTTCAACAGAGAATCGGAGAGCGACTGGATTGATCCTTGCTAATCAACACCCGGGTGGTTTTGTATCAATCTGAAAAAGCGCTAACACCAAATTAATAGGTATTGATCGATTTAAACGTTCTCCATTTAATGTTGACGTGTTGTTTTTTCGGTTGAGGGTCGACCAAAGTACGGACCAGGGAGCTTGAGAGTTGGCCGCTCATTTCCGATGGGACGCTATCGGAATTCTCCTCGGCTGGCAAACGGACAGGTAGAAACCAGTCAGAGCCTGGGCGCTCTCTGTGTCGAGACGGATTACCTTGGAGAGGCCGGCGTATCTTCCAAACGCACGATTGAGCCACGTGAATTGGATTGTGTTTAAAGGTCCGGCTTTAGGTGGCTCCGGTAGAGGTTAGTGTTTGATGAGACGGTGAAAATTGTTGTTCTTTCTTTCTCTCGGATGTTTGTGTGTATGATTGGGGAAGTCGCGGTGACGGAAAGAAGCTACCATTTAGCTTCTTGAATTCCGGCCGTATATAAACTTCTCATTTAGGGGAACTAACCGACTGAATCTAAAACCATAATTCCTCTGCGAATCTTAAACGCCTAGACAATGTCCGCGCTTCTTGTACAGACAATAAGCGTAGAAGCTTGACATTGTAGAGGAATAAGGGAATATCATTTTCAGTCAGCTAAAGTACCACCATAAGTTAGCTTACGGCTAACGCACAGTTTGGATGAGTTTTTCGCCTGGAAATAAAGGCGTTCAACCTTGTGCAACTACGTAAACACGTCTAAAGCATTGTCGAACACATATATATATATGACTGTTATTATGGATAACTGGTAGTAAACTCTATAGAATATATATAAAATAACTTTTTTATGATAACGGAGCGGTCACGTTTGGCTTCCGGTTGAGCTAGGTTGCTCATGATGACAGCTAATCTTTGGTAGCTTAGCTTCCGAACTGTATTTATTTGGCTCGGTTAAACAGTCATTCGAGTATTGATGGCGAAGTGTGGTTTTGTTGGAGGCATTTTGTTCTTGGTTGGTTTACTTATGAGTACGGTTTAGCATCGTAGTGCAGAATTAGCCATCTGTGCACCGGCGTATTCATTCCGCGGTGTGACACGGAAGTTTTATTGGGCCGGACTTTGATCTGTCAGTCCGGCTGAGTTTTTTTTTTTGGAGCAAACTGTTGACGATTTTGTGTTGCAAAGCGAGTTTTAAACTTATTTCTTTCGGTATATGTTTTAATGATAAATAAAAATTGCCTTATATTGGGAGAATTCTATTTTTTCGTGTGTTTCACCAAAAAGTGCATCCCGAGTTTTGGCGCAGGCCGGACTCAATTAGGAATTCTTTGATTTTTAGATGAAACGGCAATAATCTCCGTATATAAATAAATTAATGATAAGATAAACAGTGCGTTATAAACCTTTTTAGCTTTCCTTCGTTTCGGCTTTGCCTAAAACATTATTAAGATTAATGTTGCATGAATAAATAATATATAAACTCCTTCACTATAAAAAGAAGTAAATAGATTAAATAAAAACTGTGCCTGCCTTTACTGTTAACTGCATAAATATTGGGATAAATTTGGGCCTACGAATTGATAGTTTATCAATTAAAATAAATAATTTATAGAGTTAATACAAATAACCTATTTTTTTATTATTAAATTTTAATCCATTTGGGATTTTTGTTACGAATATTCAATGGCAGCTAAATATAGGTTACTTCCTGCTCCACAGGGACGAAACTGCCGTACTTTAGATGCCCAATTGTTAATATACATTTCTAAATTATATTCTGTTTTAGTTGATAAGCCCGGTAAAAAATAAAAAAGATAAAAACCAATTCCAGGGCCTTATGACGGCCAGGTGGGCTCGTCATGGTGCCCGAGGGGAGTATAAGAGAAGTCTCTCACAGAATGTGTTCTGGGGAGGAAAAGTGACACCTACTAAATTTAGTTAGCAACAAATTAGAAGGCACCGATAAAATTTTTTTTTTTGGCATCTGTGGTAAGGGGTCAAGCTACAGACCTTTCAAGAGGTCCCAGCCCCAGTCAACGTGATGAATGTACGACAGTTTTACAGGTCAAAAATATGCAGACGTTGGGAGACAAGGGGAGTGAAGGACCATTTAAGAATACCAGATCTCAGGTGTCACTGGGGGCGAGTGGAGGCCCTGATTTAATGCTTCCTTTAGTGAGAGCATCTGCGTTAAAGGACGCTGAGGAGAATAAGAAAATGGAGACTGCTTTGTTAAAACTACAGTTAAAAGAGGCTCAGAATAAATTGACTGACTTGTATCAGTCTAAAAAAAGTGATACAGATGGTGGCTGAAGCAGCACCTACTGTTGGATCAGCGACAGTGCTGCCTTCTTTTCCTGTGATGTATGCTGGAGCTGCACCGAATAAGCCATTTACTGCTCCTTATAGGACATGGCAGCCTCGTGGCAGGTCACGTGGCGGGGCCAGGTTTGGGGATTTTGGAGGCATGGGGAGAGGGCAGCCGGGTGCTAACGGTTGTCACAGGTGTGGCTCCAATGAACACTGGGTGAGGGAGTGCCCACACCCACAAGGGGGCGCTATACCTCCCGGTCAGCCACCTCTACATATGGCTCCAATGACTTTCCCTATAACTCAACCATTGCCTGTTTCAGTGGGTGATCAAAGACTATCACATCCTTTTGTCATTGCTCAAAAGACGCCTGTCAATTTGTTAGGCAGAGATCTGCTTATCAAACTTGGTGCTACTATTCTATGTACCCCTGATGGACTTATGGTGACTTTTCCGAATGGACATACGCATTGCTGTGACACCATGAGTGGTCAATTTTTGCTGAAGGATGACACTTCACAAGTGGCTGATATTTTCTGGGCCAGATTGACTACGATGTCTGCACATGAATCTTCTGCGGCTGACTTTCTGAGATGCTGGAAGCCTTGGCTGCTTGAACTCCAGCCTTTTATTCTACCGCCTGATCCTTTCCACGTGACCTTCCTTTATGAGAGGGGCGATCCTACTTTATGTCAGGAACAATTTGAAACAGAACTTGAAGGCCAAAGTTGGTCTGTGGCTTCGGGTCCATGCTTTGTGGGGAGGAAGGGTATTGCACTGTTTGCTCATCTCACTTCAAAACAGCATAAATGGTATATGATGGGAGCTGAAGCGCTTCCACACATATCACTTTTGTTGCATCCGAAACATCAAGCTAAAGATTTGGGGGGAATGGTTAAAAGGGGAGTTGAATTAAAGGATTGGGTTCACACCCACCTTCAGTCTCTTTTTCTCCTTCTACTCAGATGTACAAAATAGACACGCAGCTCTCTGATACTACCATTCTGGAACATTTGCAGCTTTCTAGAAATCATGGCAGAGAAAAAACAGATCATCCTGATGCAGTGGAGGCCTTAAAGGTCGTGCCTGACTCTTTGTGGTCAGATGGTCCCACTGATGTTGGTATAGTGCAAACCACACCCATCACATTTGAGATGAAACATTCTGATCCAATCTGGCGTTCTCAGTACCCACATAAACCTCAGGCTGAGGAAGGTATTGCAGACACTATTGCAGGCTTACTTTAAGTTGGAGTTTTAGAACCATCAAACTCTTCATATAACACCCCTATTCTTCCTGTGGAAAAACAAGGTACTGGTAAATACAGAATGGCACATGACTTGCGTGCTATTAATGAGGCCCTTAGAACCCCTCCCATTTCTACACCGAATCCGTATACAGCTCTGGCATCACTGACTCCTGATTTAAAATGGTTTACCTGCATAGATTTGGCCAATGCATTTTTCTGTTTACCGCTCCATCCTTCTGTCAGGGATATTTTTTCATTTACATTCAGGGGCAGGAAGCTACGTTATAGTAGGCTTCCGCAGGGTTTTGCTTTATCTCCAGGTATTTTTAATCAGGTGTTAAAGCAGTCATTAAGCACTGTACAGCTCCCTCCAGACTGTGTACTGACCCAATATGTGGACGATTTACTTTTAGCATCCCCCACCGTTGAAAAGTGCATAGAAGCTACTCTAGTTGTGTTGCAACATTAGGGAAAAGAGGGATTTAAAGTCTCCCGCGATAAGCTTCCGTTGGTCAGGCAGGAAGTCCAGTTCCTGGGGCGAAGGGTGACCGCTCAAGGCGCTGGGCTGACGGACACCCACAAGAATGCTATTTTGGCCCATTCTAAACCTCTCACTGTTAAATCAATGCTGTCATTTCTGGGACTGAAATTTTTTTTCCAGACATTATGTGCCTAATTACACAAACCTTACCACACCACTCAGGGCTCTTGTAAATGCTCATGGTATGAAAAATCTGCATGCTAAATTAGAATGGGACATACCGGCTGAGGAGGCATTTATTAAGTTAAAACAGGCTCTAGCACAAGCAGCTGATTTAGCCACTCCTGACTATACATGTCCATTTTTTCTTAACACATCAGAAACAGATGGGGTGGTTAATGGGATTTTGTTTCAGAAAAAAGGTGGTCAGAGATACATTCTTATGTATCTTAGCATAAAGCTGCAAGCTATTGAAATGAGACAGCCACCTTGCACGAGACATGCAGCAGGAATTGCACACCTAGTGGAGAAAACTTCACACATTGTTAGGGGTTATCCACTTAATGTTTTGACATCTCATGGAGTCATGGCATTGGTTAATTCTGAAACATTTACTCTTTCTACTTTGCGTCAGCAGCGGATTAGCAGAGTTTTGGAGGCACCAAACATTATTTTTACGCATGAAGGAATAAACATGGCTGACCAAATCACCGCCTCTGGGGAGCAGCATGACTGTGTCAGGCTGAATTCTGTTGCTCAAAAAATACGTTCTGATTTACGGTCTGATACCTTATCTACAGGTTTTCTGCTCTATACAGATGGGTGTTGTTTTAGAGATGGACAGGGCCAGTTAAAATCAGGTTTTGCAGTTGTTGAGCAGAATGGAGATTCACTACATACTGTCGTGTCAGGGAAGCTGGACGGCAAGCAGAGCGCACAGGGTGCTGAGATAAGGGCTCTTATTGAAGCATGCAAATGGAGAAGTGATAAAGACGTCACGATTTACACTGATTCGAATTACGGGTTTTCTGTTATACATTATGAATTACCACAGTGGAGGAGAGCAGTTTTGTTACTGCTATTGGGGTCACAGCAAGGCTGACACTGTTGACGCGTGGGGAAATAGGGCGTCATCGAGCGGTCTAATTCAACTTTAAATTTACAGCTGGCAGAGAACCTCAGGTGTCATCGCATCCTGACCCGGACCCTCGCAGTGATCATCAGCATCTGAAGGGCCTGGTCTCCTTTTTCCTTCCGACCCCTCTCCTGTCCCTCACGCTGCAGCAGTTCTCTGCTGACCTGGGAAAATCTCTTTGCAGCGGGTGGTGTCGGTTCTGACTAGGCGGTGTCGACTGCCGAAGCCAGGAGGCGGGGCCTGACCCACCCAGAAGATTGGTTGAAGTTGCTGTAATCATCCAGTGTAATCTATATGTGCAACAAAATTGGGCAAGATAAGCAATGTGGACTTGCTTTTCTCGAAGAGGGATTATACCGAAGAGAAAAGATCGCAAGAAATCAAACACATGTCACAGCAGGTTTTGACCACCTCACAATCGGTGGGGGAAGCTATTGGAGGCGGGGCCTGTCTGTGCATTTGTGTTTACTGGGGGAAATGTTCAGTTAATGAAGTAACTGTCATTTCAGTGAGGGCGATCTGCAGAAAAGACAGTAACTTTGGGAAAATAAAGAGTCCACTGTACTGAATCATTTCATCACTCTGGTAGCCACCTGCTGCCAGAGAAATAAACAAGAGCGAAGACTAGAGAACAAAATAATAAAGACTGAACACTTACTAATCATTTTTCTTGTATTTTACAGGTTGTCTAACCGATTTTTATTTACAGGTGCAGAATGCTAGACACTGCCTAAGAGGGTGTCAAATAATTTTTAAGTAGTCTATTTGTAAGATTTTCTTCTTTATATTCAGTATTTACGGTTTTATAAAACTTTTTTAGTAATAAGATAAAACATTTTAAGGAGTGTTTAAAGTATAATCAGGTTGACTGACTACTAATTTGTGTTTTACTTATTCTTTTTTCATTATGATGTGGTTTTTGTAGGATGTTTTTAGGGTTGGTGACAATTGCTAGAGTTTGCTTTTACTAAAAGAATATTGGGAATTAGGTTAAAACATAAAAAACAATAATAATAAATTAAAAAAAATATTGCTTAAAGGTAAGGATAAAAAAAACAGACACTCTTCTCATTTTGAATGATCAGGTTGGAAAGAGGGACAAATTTGTTAAATAATATGTTTGGTAAATGGAAGACTCTGGCAATGTCTATAATGGTTTCTTTAGCAGTATTTGTGTCAACTATGGTGATATGTGGATGTTGTTGTATTCCTTGTATATGTTCTTTGCTCACAAAGTGTATTGAAAATGCTGTTGGTGATAAATGTGCAAAGTCAATATCTGTTAATAGCTCACATGGAGCCTGATGGGGAAGTACAGAGGAGTGGTCAATCTATTTGAAAAATAGATTGAAAGAGGGATTTGTTGTATTCTACTTTTTTGAGGCTATTTTTATTATGCAGTACATATGTGTTAATTATATCTTTTTTAAGCTTTAGAAGTAATAGGCCTGTTTATATTATTCAGGGTAGTAAAACATGACTCTGTTACCAGTATTTTATAGGGTTGAAGGTTTTAAGTAAACAAACTCTTGAGTAAAGATATGAACTGAAAGCAGGGAGGATCAGCTATAACTCTAAGTCATGTTATAACCCAGTTCATAGTAAGGTCAAGAGACCTGGAGAAAATAAATGACCTGTCAAGATGTAGAAGGAGGAGAGAGGAGTCACGTGATATGTTCTTTGTTCTTCTTGAAATAAAAATGGTACAGCCCTGTAAGAGAATGAATCAGTCAGTCGGATCTTGTCTGATTCCCATCTGCAGGTGCGTCTTTTCCAAAACAGATCTGAGTTTGTGGGTTTTTTGTTATTCTCTGTCTCTCAGCTCTGGGTCTTATTTTGAAACAGTTCCCGTTGGGGTTTTTGGAGTTCGGCGCCCCCACCTCTCTGAGCAGGAAGTGAGTTGCAGAGCACATTGTGGGAAAAGCCGACACAGCCTAAGCAAAGAGACCCAGACTTCCCTCTCCCCAGCCACTTGTTCCAGCTCCTCGGGAGGAACCTCAAGGCGCTCCCAGGCCAGCCGAGAAACATAGTCCCTCCAGCGTGTCCTGGGCCTTCCCCTGGGCCTCCTCCCGGTGGGACGTGCCTGAAACACCTCACCAGGGAGGCGTCCAGGAGGCATCCTGACCAGATGCCCGAGCCACCTCAACTGACTCCTCTCGATGTGGAGAAGCAGCGGCTCTACTCTGAGCCCCCTCCGGATGACTGAGCTTCTCACCCTATCTCTAAGGGAGAGCCCAGACACTCTGCGGAGGAAACTCATTTCAGCCGCTTGTATCCGTGATCTCGTTCTTTCGGTCACCACCCAGAGTTCGTGACCATAGATGAGGGTAGGAACGTAGATCGACCGGTAAATCGAGAGCTTCGCCTTTTGGCTCAGCTCTCTCTTCACCACGACAGACCGGTAGAGCGCCCGCATAACTGCAGATGCCCCACCAATCCGTCTATCGATCTTCCTATGCTAACCTGACTGAGGAAAAAGATTCAGGGGAAGGGTAGGGGAGCTCTGCAGGGACGAGGCTCTCGGCAGAGTACGTAAGGTCGGAAGAGGAGATGGGTGGAAAAGGCGGGGATAGGTGGGAGCAGGCGTTTCAGCAACCCTGAGAACTACCAGCAGAGACTCAAAGATTACTCTAACATGACTGAATGGATCAGAGCAACACTTCAGACATGTTTTTAATGAGGGAAAGACAGGTTTTCAGGATATTAAGCTTCAGAAAGTCCATTTTGCATAATACCCCCCTTTTACCCCTTAACATTCCTGCAATTTCCGCCTACTGGTACGCACTGTGCGTAATTTCTTCATGAATAAGACATTTTGCGCACGTCAAATACTATGAGAGCGACTAAGTCCGCCAGGTCAAGTTATGCATCTGCGTTTACAGCATTACATTGGCTATTCGATACGTCAATCATCAGAGTTCTGGACCGCGATTGGTTCGAGTTACTTACCATAACGTGACTTGCGCCATTGGTTGGAGATCTACCTAACGTAAGGAATGAACCAGATGAATTTTTTTTCTTTTTTCTTTTTTTTCTTCTGGGCATGCTCAGTGACCTTTTGTAGGTGGAAGTGGAAAGGAAGGAAGTGGAAATTAATTGGTTAAAGACAACAAAAATGGCCATAGACATTTCGGAAGCGCATTTTCCCCGTTTATTTTAAATCTTTATTGGTTTTACTGTTGTCCTGGACTAATAACTTTATTGGAGGACTTTAATCGGACCCGTATTGATGTAAAAAGACCATTTTTGTTTGAAATGGATCGGTTTTGTCACGTTTATTGGACTACAAAGTGGTGAGTTCCATATTTGTATACCTCCGTCAGAAGAACGTTTGTGTTGGCAAAAGCGCTCACTATGTCTACAGTTGTGATTCCAATTATGGATGGCGATCAAGGATACAATCATAAGACTCTTAGCTTTCCAATGATATAAAATATGTATAGGTTCATAGAAGTTAGAAGTCAGATAATCGGTGGATTTAAACTAAGAAATGGGCTGGGCCCACCCGCAGGCCCTCGGAACGTTAACGGTTAAGTTAATGTGAAAACATGCACAGACTGGACGAAAGTAAAAAAAAAACATTGGTAAACTTACCTACAACTTTACAGCTTTTGTGATCACGGAGGAAATACAATGACACAGCAACCTCTCCAACTCCCGTGGAAGATGTGTCCTGCAGTGAAATACGTCCGTGCGGAAACTGCCCGAGGCGGAACTAATGTTCTACGCGATACAGCTACGTTTTGTCAAATCATTCCTAAATCATTCCTCAGAGCCATAGGGGTGGCCGTCGGGGTGGCCAGGGATTGGCCACGGCCACCCCTGGCCACCCCCTAGCTCCGCCACTGTCAGGGTCACACACGCATTCCGAGTGTTTCCAGTCAGAGAAACCACTAATGTACTGGTTTTATTTGCTCCAAATAGGATGCAGGGGAAACAAAAGATATTAGCCTACCTGTGGTCGGTGAACATGTGATCCAGTCTGAAGAAACGTTTTCTCCACTTGGGAAGTGACAGCAGATCATTAGGTTCGGCTCACTTTACCGCCCAAACCTCGATCACTGGATGAAGCTGGATATCTGGTCGTCCGATTATTAAAAGCAGCAGCTCCACCATCGATAACAACAGCGTAGGTATTTACGTTAAGTGTCCCCCACAATGCTGCGCCACACACCGGATAAACCCAGTCTGAGCTGCTGCTGCTTCAGCTAGCCTCATGTGGTGTAGCTAACGCTGTCCCCTCCGAACAGGTTCATCGAATCACCATCATCCACCATGTCTTCTTTTTCCTGATTTACCTCCTTAGGTTTTACACAGAACGTGTCAGTAGATGACAGACTTCTTAATAAACACGTCTTCTTCTAATCTTTCTCTCTTTCATTTATAGAAGCCGCCTTTTTTCGCTCATTTTAGATTCTCTAATATACTCCTACTGTCCGGTGACGGTCAGCAGAGCGCTACTTGCTGGGGCAGAGGCGTGGCATGTTACCATGGTTTCCACAACTGCGCATTAGGGACTATGAAACTTTGCTAGAGTAAAAAAATGTGTGTGGATCTTATTGGTTATCTCCGCCAGCACCGATCTCTGCCATATTTGAAATATGAAGACTATTTTTTTTTCTTCCTTAAACTGCTCATGTGGGCCCCCCAGTGGGCGTGGGCCCATAATGCCCATTGGATAATCCGGCCTTTGGAAGGACATTGAGAAATGGTTTTCAGTTTTTACATGAATCATGAACAATATGCTATCCATTTGATATAAGCTTTTTTGAGACAATATTTAAAACTGCAATTACAGCTGCAAGTGTTTTGGGTCATGTCTCTCCCAGCTTTGCACATCTAGATATAGATATTTCTGTCAATTTTCTTTGCAAAACAGCTCAAGCTTAGCTAAATTAAATAGTGCATCTGTAAACACAAATTTCCAAACTTTGCAGCATATTCTCAAGAGTATTTCTTGACTTTGACTGGACCATCCAAACTCTAAAATAAGCTTGGCTAGAACCATTCCATTGTAGCGCTAGCTGTTCTGTATATTTAGTGTCATTGTTCTGTTACAAAGTGAACCTTTTCCCCAGTTCAAAGTTTTTTGCAGCATCTAATACGTTTTTCTAACACTTCCATACATTTAGTCCCATCCATCTTATCTCTGCAACATGATGCTGCTGTCACCATCTTTGTTGACATGGAGTGATCTGATCTGCACAGTGATTTGCGCTGTGTTTTGCACATAGGCAGAAAACTTTCATTTTGGTCCCATCTGACCAGAGTACCTTCTTCCACATGTTTGTTTTGCCTCCCATGTGGCTTGTAATCAGCAATCGGGACAGTCCTGACAGTCTTACAAATAACAGATTTGTGGAATGTGTGATTATTAGTTGTTCTGTTAACAACTTTTCCTTCCTGAGCTGTGGGTCTCTACAACTCTTTCAAAGTTGTTTCTCTGATTAATGCTGTCCTTACCAGAGATATCAGGATTTGTCTTGGGACATCTCTCTACATCTTAACCCTGACCTGTTTGGTGTGTTCCTCAGTCTTAATGATGCTGACCTCTGAGGCCTTTATGGAACAGCTGGATTTATACTGAGAAATTACATATCGCTGAACTCTATTTACTATGTAGGTTTTACTTTTTTTTTTTTTACTGTAGGCAACACTGTTTTTTTATATTTCTAAAGTTTCAGAACTAGATATTATTTTCTTTTTACTTTAGATTTATGCACTGATTTGTGTTGGTCTGTCATACAAAATCCCAGAAAAATACTCTGAAGGTTGCAGTTGTAACATGACAAAATATGCAAAAATATAAGCGATATCATTAGTTTCACAAGGCACTATTAATAGGATGACATACAACAAGGCAGTCAATATACATTTCTTTAAAATGATACACACAGCATGTGTATTTTTTTTTGTTAGTTAAAATAGAGAAAATATTTTAGGTGTATTTCAGGGAAACAAACTGTGGGAGAAAAAGAAATTGCTCCATCCTAAACTAATGTTTAGTGGACCAAAATGGGACGGTTTGTAGTTCGGTAAGCAGCTTTGGACTAGATTCATTCAACTTTGATTGTCAGCGAAAAGTTGTTAGGCAGAGAATTTACCTACAAATTAAAAAAAAACATATATATATATATATATAAAAATAAGAGAGAGAGAGAGAGAGAGAGAGAGAGAGAGAGAGAGAGCGATGTCATCACAGTCATGACAACACATTACCACTAGGTGGTGCTTTCCCTTTATTCTTCAGTGCTGAACTGTTGACTGTATTTAGTTTTACTGCCACAAATATGATAAATGTGTCCATCTTTATTTTGCTTGTCAACTCTGTGACTGTGGTTCAGTTTCACCCCTAAATCAGTTTTCTCATCCCTCCTTTTATACTGATCCAAAGTGCTTTACCAAGTGTTCTGTGTCTCCTAAACTGTGTGTACTTTTGTGGTGACTGGATCTGTTTTTTATGGAAGCGCTGCCACCCAGGCAAAAGAAAAATAGAGCTCTATCATATTATAACTTGAAACCTTTATTGTCCTGACAATTACTTTACATGTTTGTACAATATTATATTGTTATTAATTACAATATACACATTTTTCATGTTATAACAATTTTTTTACCTTCTTATGATACATTTCTAATAAATGTTTACCATATAGCATAATGAATTTGATGACGGTGCAGACAAGCGACTGAGAAAATTGCTCGTCTGTCGGATCATATTGAATTCTATTTCATGCTTCGATAGTCATGGAGAGATTTTACTGTAATTGAGCAGCATGAATAGTATTGTGATAATCATGCGCACATTGTGAAGGAACTTAAAACGCATTGTTCTGTACATCATGATTTTCTCTTATCTTTTCCGCCTTGCAACTCAATATTATTCTAGCTGCAAAAAGTTCTAATCTACTGACTAGTCTGTCCAGAGAGAATATTTTCCCAAAAGTCTTTGTGATCATGTTCCTAGCTAAATGTGAAAATACAAGAAGGGCCTTTGTGTTCTTTTCCAATATTAAATCATAAACTCTGACCTTAACTGAGGCAAGTGAGACCTGTAGTGCTTTACATGTTGTTCTGGGTTCTACTAAATGAATCCGTGATGTGATTTCGGTAGGAAAGATTTTGATTCTTTCAAGTTTTCTCTGTTTTTGCATATTGGCCCTTACTGTAGTTCAAAAGTCTTAAAATGGCCTTTTAAACCTTCCCATACTGATAGATGTCAATGGATTTCTTTTTCATCTGTTTTGACTTTCTTAACTCGGGGCCCGATGTGTTGCTTCTTTCCCCCCCCAAACATATTCACATTCAGTGGTATTCCATAATGCATATTTACATAGGTATTTGGTATGATAGGTTACATAGGTATGGAAAGAAAACAGCATTTTCTTTATCCTTGTGCGATTTTAACATTTATTGATAGTCTGAAACCTTTAAGTGTGACATGAACTGTTCCAACACTATGTTCAAAAGCACTGTCGTTAAACTCTATTGTTTTTAGAAGTCCTTTATGAAAATGGTTAGATAGTGAACATCTTTAGGTTCACTCTTAAACACCAGTTTATTGTGGAATCATGAAGCTTCTGAAGATTTCTTATTTAAGAACAGACAGCAATTTAAATTTAGATGTCTTCTGAGTTCATTTTTGTCCGGAAGAACCTAATACGTTTGTGGAGCCAGTGGTGTGTGTTAGCAGATTTGTCACATGTCTTAGTAACAGATCCCTAGTCCAGCTCATTTGTGTTAAAATCATAACTGAACCACAGAACTTCTCCTGTTTGGGCTACATGCCTAAAAGCACAAGATTACACAACCCTTCTAAATCGTGTAACCTGGCATGACCCAGATGGTATTAACTGAAGACGACAGAGTCCAGCATGTTTTCCACACTATCTGAATGCCTCCCTACTGCAATATTGTAGCTGGTTCTTCAACTAATAAGATCTGCACATAGAAGGTTCATCCAGCGGATGACAGAGCTGACATAGGCGAAAAGCCTTTTATATCCCAGTGCTGTCACGTTTCAGGGGCTGTACACTGAGATGAAGGCTTCCCCCTCTCATTAAGCCACGTTCAGCCTCACAATGCTGCAATCTGAGGAAGGCATCAGCTCATGCACACTATCTCATATCAGACAAGGCATTTTTCTCGGAACATGATACAACATACTGGGAGTTTATTCAGACTTCAGGGTCATTTGGCTCTGGTAGAAAAATCTGAGCTCAGTCTGGTTTCTTAGCCTAGCTAGAGGGCTTCTGAGTTAGTGTCATAGAAAAAGATTTTTCTTGACAGTTTTCATCACACCTCAGAAGAGGTTTGCAGATACATAAGACAGAAATTAATTTCAAACAAAGTCCAAACTGTAGCTCAAAGCTACATGATCTTGCAGAGGTATTCATAGCACTTTAACTTGGATTGATACCTTTTTTACATTTTCCCCACATTAAAACCACAAATTTCAGGGAATTTAAAAGGATTCAGTTTGACAGTGAACTACAAACACAAGCACACACAAACACAAAACTATAAACTGGAAGGTAAATCAAAGATTGCTTTCAACGTTAGAAATAAAACATGAAACTGATGTGCCTTTGTTTTCAGTTCCCTTTACTGAGATACTCCTAAACTAAGACAGTTCCTTCAAAATTAATTTAACTAGTAAACAAAGTTAATCTGAATATAACTTAGGCTAATCTTAAAATAAATACAGTTCTTCAGAGGTTTCTTAGAGAACATTAGTAAACAGTCATTAAGACCAATGAAACAGAGCAGACAGGTCAGGAATTAAGTTGTGGAGAAGATTACTCCTAAACCCCATCTAGGAGAAGGGTTGGTAACCAGACAATCACAGAGTGGAGATAAGGCAAGAGTGTTTGTGTAGCAAAAGGTTTATTTACAGGATAAAAATAAATGGTACAAACATAGTGTTGGGGAAGAGGGGACACATGGATATGCCAAATAAATGAAAATAAAAGATAAAACACAGCCTAACTCAAGCAATATTCTTAAAGTAAAAATCCAAATCCTTAATAACTTATCTGCAAAAAGAATTTCAAAACATGAACTAGGGGTGGTACCCACTGCTTACCTACTGTGTCTAGACAACAATTAACTACGTGAGCAAACTATAGGGTACCCCATGCTTACCTGGTCCCCAACCTCCGCAACACATACCTGTCAGCCATCTAGGCAAAAGAGAAACAGAGAGGGAGAGAGAGAGAGACTGGAGCTCCCACAAGGTGTTTGCCTTTTAAAGCCAGGCTCCATAGCTGATTGGTCAACCGAGGACACAGTAACCAATGGCACGCATGGATGGGAGCTTAACATATATACGTCTTAGGCAGCTTGCACCTGAGAAGCATAACACAAAAACACCACTCAGAGGTGCTTGGCACGTAACAATTACAAAACATGAAAGTTTTGAATGTCTCATGGAGCACCTTTAATCCATCACCTGAAAATGAAAAGAGTAGTGCACAACTCTAAATTTATCTAGATGTGGCTGTCGACTTAAAATGATTTTCCATGTAAAGGACACAGCAAACCTAAAGAGATAAATACAAGGTTTGCAGAAAAAAACAGTTATAGAAGCTGCAAAAGACTTCTGCAGAGGTTCACCTTCCAGTAGGACAACAGCCATCAACCAGACCTAAATCCAATAGAGAAATGGTGTCAAATCTTGAAAGTTGAAGTTCAGCGATGTCCTACGTACAGTCTTACAGAGCTCCAGCTATTTTGCATTGAAGAAACACCTAGATGTATGAAGTTGGTAAAAATATTCTCCCAAGGACTTATAGCTGTAACTGAAACAAAAGGTGCTTCTGAGGGTTTGAATATAAAGACACACAGCACTTTTCATATTAGTTTTTCATTTTGTAAAATATTTGGAAAAGCACTGATATTATATTCCACTTCACGGTTATACATTATCTTGTGTCAATTACCTCCCAATGACGTAATGTTTTTGCCAGGTTTTTTGTCTATTAGCAACATAAATCCAAACGTTACAGACAGATTTTGATCAAAATGTGTGTAATGGGACCAGGAACAAGTGACTAAAATTTGTAGGTGCTGCCTTGGCTGAGGTCTGTGCTCTCCAAGTGTTTGTCAAATAAAATCCCTATTGATTACATTGGGGTTTGTGGTTAAAATGTTAAATATAATTATATCAAAAATATTGAAATTTATGTAGTTTAAAAAGACAGTTAGGATGTGGAAAAAGTTCAGAGGGCCCGCAGGCGGGCCCAGCCCATTTCCAAGTTTGAATCCTCCGATTTTCTGACTTCTAACTTTTATGAACCTATACATATTTTATATCATTGGAAAGCTAAGAGTCTTGTGATTGCAATTATGCCTGGCGTTTAAGGATACAATCATAAATGAAGACACAGTGAGCGCTTTTGCCAACACAAACGTTCTCCTGATGGAGGTATAAAAATATGGAACTCATGACTTTGTAGTCCAATAAACGTGACAAACCCGATCCATTTCGAACAAAAATGGTCTTTTTACATCAATAAGGTTCCGATTAAAGTCCTCCGATAAAGTGATTAGTCCCGGACAACAGCAAAACCAATAAAAAATGTAAAACAAACTGTGAAAATGCGCTCCCGAAATGTCTATGGCCATTTTTGTAGTCTTTACGGCTTTGTTTCCAATTCCTTCGCTTCCACTTCCGTCTACAAAGGTCACTGAGCATGCCCAGAAAAAATAATAATAATAATCCGGTTTATTCCTTACGTAGGGTACATCTCCAACCAATGGCGCATGGATGGAAAGTCAGGTTATGGTAAGTAACTCGAACCAATCGCGGTCCAGAACTCTGCATGATTGACGCATGGAATAGCCAATGTAACGCTGTAAGCGCAGATATATAACTTGATCGGGCGGACTTATTCGCAGCCATTGTATATGACGTGCATAAAATGTCTTATTCATGAAGAGATTACCACAGTGCGTACCAGTAACATACTGTTTCAGCACCATGTCCAAACACCCTTTATAATCAAAATACAACACTGAAGGAACCCGTGGAGCTTTATATGGTAAGATGCAGTTATGATTCTGATGATATTTTTAATTCAGTGGCATGGCATTTACCCAGGAGATGGCGCATATGGCACACTTTTGACCACCTTTGACCTGTAGTTATAAAAATGTGTGCAGAATACTCATTTTTTGGTTTATTGCTATCAAATTTGGTGTGGATGAAGGTAATACTTCAGGCTTTAGACCCACAGTGTGTTTTAGGTCACCACCTCTTTTTAAAGCCATTTTTACAGCATGTATTTATATCAAATAAATCGGACACAAATAAAATTATTTTTCAGTGTATTAAAATTCATATTGCTTGGTAACAATAGCACTCAGAGATATTAACACAGTTCTGGGATAAATTTTAGAGTGTTTGCTTTCCAAAGAGACCCCAGCCATGTCTCTACCAAAATGGTTCAAGAACAGCTGTAAGTTAATTTCGGTTGTGCGTTTAAAAATTTTTTAGGGCGGAAATTGCAGGAATTTTAAGGGGTTAAATTGCAAACGGGTATCAGATGCTGCATGATTATTCTCCGAGGAAGGTGTGTCAGGGAAAGTGCTGACCACAAAACATGCTGGAGGGATCATGCCCAGAATATCCTGTTTCTTCCATTTACATTCTTGGAAACTACTCTGTGGCCACCAAGTGAAAAAGATTCCCACAATGTTTAGGGGTCTCTGCTTACAGAACGTGGTTGTAGATCAAAGGTAAAAGATGACAAGATCCATGGTGTTTTCATAGAAATAAAATCCTTCAGTGACACATCTTCTTGCATTGATGAAAGCATCTTATATCAGTGCCTTTGGTTTCTGCATAATTAAATTATTCAATATGCAACCATGTTTGTAATGAGGTTTATGCACTATAATGTACCCCGCTATTAAATATGTACATCCTGTTATTGCTGACAGACTGATCATGTCTTGCATTAATATTCTCAGTCACCTGATAAAAAGCTGCGTTTATCTTATTTGCTTTTCTTATACACGGCTCACAGCGATGTATAAGATCACTATCAGGAACCAGGGTGGCAACCACAGTTTTTTAATCCATTTACATATTTTTCTTACAGATCCAGTCAGATGCTTCTAAGCTTACCAGTCACTAACTGTATTTACATAAATGCTAATACACAATCAATAGTCAGGAACCATTCAAATGTTACCCATTCAAAACAGACAGAATAGACCTAATTTCATATAGTCTGAGTCTCAAATTGAAAGACATTTGATTGTATGTTAAAGAGGAAAATCTAACCATGTAAATGTGCGAATAATTTCCCCCAGTTTTAGTTTTGCGTGTTTGCCAACATTAAACTAGTGGTTTTACAACCCAATGATCTCTGATGCACTACAACTTGGGGGGTTGCGTCAGATTTTTTAAATATTTCCAGCAAACTCCATAGATCCTTTTCTTATCAGAAACAACATTTTGTATACTTTTGTACCAACATCTATGTACTTTACTGTGCCTTGCAAAAGTATTTGTAAAATGCGATGGACTGGTGGCCTGTCCAGGGTGTACCCCGCGTCTCACCCCGTGACTGCTGGAGATAGGCACCGGCCCCCCCTCAACCCTACATAGGATAGACGGGTACAGAAAATGGATGGATACCTTGTTTCAAAAAAAAATTTCAAATAAAATATGAGAAGTGTGTCAATTGTGTTTAGGTCTGAACTTTGAATAGACCTTTCTGTTTTTTATATGTATAGTTGGATCTAAACCATTCTACTGTAGCTCAGACTGTATGTTCAGGGTTCTTGTCCAGCTGGAAGTTTAACCTCTTTCCATTCTCAGGGCTTTTTTAGCTTCTAACAGGTTTTCTTTCAGGATTGTTTTGCATTTAGCTTCATCCATCTTAGTACCAACTATGACTAGCATCTCTGTTCGTGTTAAAGAAAAAGAGCCTCACAACATGATACGACTGACACCTTGTTTCATTGTGAGGACATCAGGGTGACGTGCAATGTCAGTTTTGACCAGAGCAGATTCTTTCCCTGTCTCTTACATGGCTTTGCCAAACTACAAGTGGGCCATCTTGGGGCTTTCTCTTCCTGCCTCTCTTCCAAAAAGGAACATTTGTGAAGTGTAAATGTAATTGTCCTGTCAACATATTCACCTACCTGAGATATGGATTTTTGCAGCTCCTAAAAGGTGACCATGAGTCTTGGTTGCTTATCTGATCAATGCTGTATTTGGCCTGCCTGTTAGTTTATGTCAGGGGTGCCCAAGTCCACTCCTGGAGAGCTATCATCCTTCAACTTTTAGATGCATTCCTTCTCTAAAAGATTTCTATCAAATTAATGGCTTGTTACCAGGCCTCAGCAGAGCTGAACGATATGCTGATGAGGGAATTCAGCCATTTGGTTTACTTCCACTTTCGAATGAGATTGAACAGGGCTCTGTGAAATGCTCAGAGCTTGAGATATTATTTTGAGCTTCAGGGACAGTGTTTCTGACATTGTTCCTTGCTCTGGAGTGGGTAACATGAATGTGAAAGTTGTAGCCCATGCCCTAGATACATTTGTATGCTGTCTGTTAAACCACTTACTTAAGCTGTTGTTCACACATTTTGAATCTCCATACTCTTGTATGGACTCTGCTTCAAGGCTGTGGATTTTCCTGTTTCTTGTGTACTGCTTTTCACCACAATTTTTCCTCCCACTAAACTTACCTTTTTTATGCTTGGGTATATCAGTCTGTGAACACCCAGTTCGATAAAGACCCTTTGAAACTCATCCTGCTTGTGGAGGGAGTCAATGACTTCTGTCCAGACATCTGTTATTTCAGGAAACTTCCCATGATTGTGTAGGTCATGATATTATATTTCTGTATGAAAATATGTTATTGGTCTTATGCAATATTACCATTTTCTATGAAACAATTAATGTGCTGAAAGTCATAAACATTAAAGTAATCATCATTAACATTAAAGTAAGTAGCATAAATCTATATAGTATAGAAATTAAATTTTATAATCAAAATTCTAAACATAAATCACTTCAAAAATTAAATATGATGTAACTTAGATACCCATCTAGAGATGTAAACCCATTGTAAAACTCTTGTCCTTGATGCTCTAAACACAATAGAACAAGGCATTTTCTGATTGGCCTTTTTGATTTGTCCCTGTCCAATAGGGCTTAAGGATGGCAGAAGACAGCTGAGTTTTACTGGTGGATTTCTGCTAAATCTACAAATGCAAAACAACAAATTTCTACCAATAGCAATACCAATAGTGTCTCCTTGTAATTTTCTACAACTATAGTTAGGAATGCTGGTCATCTAAAGAATCTTTCCTCGTTCAAGAAAAACAATCAGATCTGTCCTAAAACTCAAAAACCTTAGTAGCATAACAACACAAGTTTTAGAGCACTTTGAATCATGTTGTGTTCCAAACTTCATAGACGCATTTCACTTCATAGTGAGGCGGTGCACCAGCTGACTGGAAAATACAGGCTGGCGTGTTCATCCACAGAGTCCCGCTGCTAGAAACACAACTGCTATTCTTCTGTCACAGTTAGTAGAGTTCACACTCGCAAAGGAACCTTTATGTAACAAAGCCTTTTATTTTTCAGATTTAAAAATTAACACACTGGTGATCTAACACGGTTATACAGCCACACAGGAATGTGAAATTAAAAACACTGACACACACCCACACCAAAAATTATGAGATTTAGCTTCATGTCCCTTCCCCCCGTCGTTCATCAAAAACACGCAGCATCATAGTTTCATTGTCAGGAGTAAACAAAAGATACATTCATTAATCTGCTGTACAACAATGCAATTCTTACATTTAATTCCCTTTAGCCTAAAAATACCATACTTTTCCCCCAGATCCATTTTTAGCAATATATCTGATCACGTCCCTTAAAAAAAATAAAATACACATAGGATGTCTTTATACACAGGAGGGGGTGAGAGAAAATCACACACAAGAAAAAAAAAAGAAGCTCATTAAAGTAAAATAAAAAGAGAATACGAATAGCTTGTGAAAAGGCAGATGGCAAGCCTTGACGCTTTTCCTTTTGTCTTCAGCTTTCCACGGGATGCCATGGCAACACATTGATGGTTTGCGAAGACAGGAAGTTGGGGAGGAGAAGAGGAGAATGTCACATCATGTAATCGGCTGCTGTCTATATGAGATTCTGAGGAGAAAAAAACAAGACGGAAAGAAATTAAAAGTGTGTGTGCAGTTAAGTTAAAGGAGACATTTGCATACAGATTACACAGAGAACAACTGCAGAGATCAAGCCATGTAAAATTCTTAAAGTGGTAAAATACTCAAGCTCATATGCACGGAAGCGGAACGGATTCACTAGAAAAAAAATAAAAAGCTCTATTTTTCTGAATTAACGAGACACAGTAATTTTTACAAGAAATAAAGCTCTGTTTTAAATCTTCACAAAACAATACACTTATAACATTTCAGTTGCTTTGCATTTACTTGCTGCTCTTTGTGTTCTAGCTACCTTTTAATCCTTATTTCCAATTCTTTAATATGTTGGCAATGAAACATACACTAATTTAGATTTTCTTCTCATATTTGTTGTAAAAGTAAATTAGGATAGAATCATTAAAGTAATTATTATGTGATATTTCCAGATGCTGGATTAAACAGGTCTCATTGAGATTCTTAAAAGTTAAGATGTTGTTTTATAATCTAAACCTGTTTCAAACTTCTCCCATCTTCCTCTCTGGCCTGTCTGCTTTATTTCTTGGTCTTCATGATGCTGTTTGTTAACTAATATTCTCTAGCAAACCTCTGAAGCCTTCACAGAAAAGCTGGATTTTTAATAAGATTAAATCACATACAGATGGCAGTTAGCGAGCTGGATTTTATTTATGGGGATCAGAGTAAAAAATGTAAAGAAAAAATGTTAAACATTTATGTAGCCTGTTCCTTTTGCTTATTCTGTCTTACAACTATCTCCTGATAAAACAGTAATCGGGTTTAAAATTAGAAATAAAATATCTCTAAAGTGTTAATGCTGAAGCTTTTCTGCAGATAATCTACAAAAACAAATATTTGAGTCAGCTCAAGTGTAAAGTGTCACAGTGGATTATTTAAACACGAGACATACATACTTTACTCAGATCATTGCTTGGAAAAGTTAAGACAAAGACATGCCCAACAATATTTGGATTTGTACGAAGAAAAACAATTGAACAAAAATCTGGCCATGTATAAGGTCTGAGGAAAGCATTTAAAGTGAAGAAATACACATTAAACACAAACCAACTTGAGAGCTTTAAAAAGTCAATGGAGGTAAATATATATATTAGGTTTCAAAAACATGTTCATAAATCTGTTCATAAATTGCATCTTTAGGAGAGAAAAACCCACATTATTAAGGAATATTACTACATCCTCCCTTAGCTGAACATCTGTTGTTGGATATTTTTAAACCACAAACAGAATTTTATCTTAAGGCAACAGAAGGGAACTTTCATTCTTAAATTAAACTCAGAATAATTGTTGGTGTAATTAAAGTATTTGAAGCATTTTTATTATGCTAATAAAGGTTCACAGATTGTCTGCAACAACAAATTCGATTTAAAGTGTCTCGGAAAACTCTACAGAGCCCAGTTAAAATCCCAGCATTTTGCGATGTAAAAACAAATGAGACAATGATAAATCATCACAAAATCATTTCCACCTGTATTGCTTTACACTGTATATGTTGTTCAGTTCAACTGCAGCAAGAAATCACTACACATGTAACATTATAAAGTTTAACCCTGTTGGTAAAATTATCTAGCCTGGCAAGCCATCCTACACACACATGCATATAGTACAGACCAAAAGTTTTGAATACACTTTCTCATTCAATTGAATGGCAAGCCATTCTACACACACACACACACACACGCACACACACACACACACACACACACACACACACACACGCGCGCGCATATATATATATTCTGGGGAACGGGCGGGCCAGTCCAAAGCATTAATGCCTTCCTCTTGCAGGAACTGCTGACATATTTCAGCCACATGAGGTCTGGCATTGTCTTGCATTAGGAGGAACCCAGGGCCAACAGCACCAGCATATGGTCTCACAAGGGGTCTGAGGATCTCATCTCGGTACCTAATGCCAGTCAGGCTATATCTGGTGAGCACATGGAGGGCTGTGCGGCCCCCCAAAGAAATGCCACCCCACACCATTACTGACCCACTGCCAAACCGGTCATGCTGAAGAATGTTGCAGGCAGCAGAACGTTCTCCACGGCATCTCCAGACTCTGGGTGTTTCTCAATGTCAAGGCGCCTCGCCTACCAAGGCAATGGCTCGGTAGGAGAGGCGCCTTGCTTACGAGGACACTGTCCTGCCTTGGTCAAAGAAAACAGTTAAATGGAACAGACTTAGATCACGTGACCGCGGCTGCGCAGGGCCCGCCTTTTGCTTACACGGTCTGTTTACGTCCCGCCCATCGTTATATTTTATACGTATAAGTTTCAATATAGATGTATAACGAGAGTTTTACTTTTTTAATTGTGTATATATTGGTTAAATCAAATGAGAAAGCGAGTTAGTACCTGCTAGCAACCGAAGCTGCAACTTCGAAAATACTGCAATGTATTCTGGGAAATATTTGACCGAGGGAAGGCATCAAGGAACCTCCCATGTATCCTCGGTCAGTTAGCTAAACGGCAGACAAATGGAGGACAGACGCCACGGTAGCACATGAACATTGGAACACGCCTTGGCGGTCCCTGATGACGTATCTCCTAGGCAACCGGGGCGGGACCCAGGCATCAAGGCGAGGTTCCTTGGCATTGAGAAACACCCTCTGTCATGTCTGTCTCATGTACTCAGTGTGAACCTACTTTCATCTGTGAAGGGCACAGGGAGCCAGTGGTGAATTTCCCAATCTTGGTATTCTCTGTCAAATGCCAAAGATCCTATTTGGTGTTGGGCTGTAAACATAAGACCCACCTGTGGACGTCGGGCCCTCATACCACCCTCATGGAGTCTGTTTCTAACATGAGTAGACACATGCACATTTGTGGCCTCCTGGAGGTCATTTTGCAGGACTCTGGCAGTGCTCCTCCTGTTACTCCTTGCACAAAGGTGGAGGTAGCGGTCCTGCTGCTGGGTTGTTGCCCTCCTACGGCCTCCTCCACGTCTCCTGATGTACTGGCCTGTCTCCTGGTAGCGCCTCAATGCTCTGGACACTACACTGACAGATGCAGAAAACCTTCTTGCTACAGCTCGCATTGATGTGCCATACTGGATGAGTTGCACTACCTGAGCCACTTGTGTGGGTTGTAGATGCCACCTCATGCTACCACTAGAGTGAAAGCACCATCAGCATTCAAAAGTGACCAAAACATCAGCCAGAGAGCATAGGAACTGAGAAGTGGTCTGTGGTCACCACCTGCCGAACCACTCCTTTATTGGGGGATGTATTACATTTGCACAACAGAAGGTAAAATTCATTGTCAATCAGTGTTGCTTCCCAAGTGGACAGTTCGATTTCACAGAAGTGTGACTGACTTGGAGTTACATTGTGTTGTTTAACTGTTCCCTTTATTTTTTTGAGCATTGAATATATATACAAACAAAAAGAGGTCTCACTTTAACAAACTGTAGGTTTGTGCCCTTCTCTGATGCATTTTTGGATAGAACAAGATTGTTTTGATTCAGTGAAATTACACGCAGTAGGTAGAAGATCCAGAATTTGTTTCTTTAGTAAGACTAGCGATACTTCATGATAATTACTTTAATAATTACTTAAATAATTACTTTTACTTCAGTAAAAGTTAAAAGTATGATGAAATAAAATTATCTAAGTAAATGTAGACTAATTGAGTAAATGTAACTAGTTACTACCCACCTCTGCCCATGACAACATAAAAACCTGTTATACTACCAATAAAAGTATATTTGTTAAAGTTATGGTTCCACTTGCATCCTTTGTGCATCATATCAAAGGTTTCTCTGACCCAAGCTCCCGGGGTGAATTTCAACACCAGCCCACCCCTGATGAAAAGACAAGACAAATGGTCAGGAAGGAAAGATGTCAAGAGTCTGACAGTAACACTGAAGGCAGTGCATGGCTTTGGTAAATAGTTATATTATTAATGGCCGATATAAATAGTATAAGGTAGAAATTATATAAATTGAGCCAATGGTACCAATTTTGACTATACTCGCCTACTGTGATTTCGCATTTTGATGATGTCATCAAGCTGTGCCTATATACTTTGTACCAGGTAAACAAGGAGGATACATACTAATGTTCAGAGTTCATATTTACTCTAGATATTGCTAGTTTAAAATTTTTTGTTTTCTATTTAATTGAAAAGAAACCTGTTGAACTTGAAGCATTTTTAATTCAAATAGGTGCAACTTTATTTTTTTGCGATATTAAATTAATAAGTAATCAGAAAAGCAGAAAGAAATGTTATTTCTCTTTTCACATTTGGTACCTCAGCTTAAATAATTTAGAACTTTGTATTTTCATAACATTTAGCTTGTATTTTATTTAAAATGTCTTAATCTTTATTTTTGTTGTGAGAATATTTGTGTTGCAGTTTTTGGAAAAAGATTTCAATATTTTCTACATGCATTTTTCTATACCTTTTTGAAGTTGTTGTTCTGCTGCAATGTGTCTGGAATGTGAATCTGTCATTTTGGCATATATAAAGAATATATCACAATAAATATTGTTACCGCACATGCTTCAGATTACATCGCAATATAGATTTGAGGCCATATCTCCCATCCCTGAGTTATATTTTTTATGTGATAAAAATCTTTTGTGTCAACTGGGGCCGTAATATAGATGCCTTTTCTTCCAAAGAAATTTTCTGGACTAGGCTACAATCTTTTTGACTACTTTCTGATGAAAGCAAAGCTGAACTTTGGATCACATTTCCTACATATCATGCTGACACAAAAACAACAATGAGCATCACTAAAACAACCCCATTGTGATCTGGGGTTACTGTTTTGGAATGACATGGCCAAAGTCCAAAGCTAAATTTGACAGAAAATCTATAGGGTCACCTAAAGAGGGCTGCGGACAAGAGATCTCCTCCCAGTCTGATATAGTGGAGCAGCTTAGCCAAGCAGAGTGAGTAGATATTATCAAGTCAAGTTACCGGATGCTGATAGATTATAACTCAGAGAAGACTGAATGCTAAAATTAAATCAAAAGGTTATTCAACAAAGTTTTAATTTAAGGGTGTGCACAATTATATGACCAGGCAAATTTTAACAGTAATGTGTAGACTTTTGAGAGCCACTGTATTTAAATTCTATACTTTCATTTATAATTTCCATATTTACCAAACAGTCAGTATGTTAGATAAATGGCCATTGGCTCAAGGGTGTTGAAAGATATAAAGCTGTACTGGGGGACAAGATTTTGATAAAAATAAACACTAGATCCAAAATCCCATTTCCATTTATTTATAAATATTTATTCAAAAATCCTTTTAAATGCAAACCTTTACTCTAGCAGTCTGGCTCACTGGGGCAAAAAAGATGTATTCTGGAGCGCAGGCTCCAGTAAAATGGGTCTGGGAAATCCTGTTTCCTCCAGAGTCTCTTGTTGAGTTGACAATAAAACAACACTTCAGTAGGTCTCGCTGGTCTGTTCAGACATACCTCATCTCTCCTTTGAGCAGCAGCAGCGGAGGGCCGAAGAAACACTCGTCCCCCAAGAGACCCGTAGTCTGACGTCTGGATCTTGGACAGGAGGTTTGGCTGTCCATATGGGATTACATTCTCATCTGCTGATGGAAAACAGATCACTCAAATTTAAAGGGTTGAACCCTAATTGACTGAAACAGAGTCTCTGTTATAGAAAAAAAAAGATAATTTATCAGAAGCTTTTTAATAATATCAAATCAAACCTACATGATGTGTTGCTGGAGCCAGTATTATATGCTTTGCTTTGTCATGTTGAATATTGTTTTTTTTTTTTTACCTTGTGATAGTCACTTTGCAAGTCCCCCCCTCTGGGGTGAGGACTCATCTACTTGCTTTGGAAGTGTGGGCAAATCACTCCCCTCTCTCATTTCACTGTCTGTTTTTCTGCGACTCAAAACCTCCACAAAGAACTGCAGGGAGCAGTCTTTGGCACGGGGGGTCGGCGGAGGGGGGAGGTCTGCGTGTGATTGTTTAGTGATGATTAAAAAAACACGCACCAAGGGAATTTTATCTTAAAAGGAATACTTTGACATTTTGGGAAATGTGCTTTTTACTTTCTTGCTGCGAGTAAGATGAGCAGATATCACTCTTGTGACATACTTGCTTAAAAACCGGAGGTAGAGAGGGACAATTAAAGTGGCTTTGCCCTGAATGTCTGAGGCAGTGACTGTAAACTCCCTGCTTACCCATGCTGTATCATATTATTTTAATGACTAACAGCCATTTTCTGGACCACTATGATTTACACTGCTTGGACATGGTAACCAGTATTCATTCAGATGGTAAATGTGCCAAACTCAGATATCTAAACGACCGGCATACTCCGAAAGTGTCCGACACAAAAACATGCCTGTCGTCTGTTGCAATGCTTAGTCCAGCACAGTAGCAATGGCTAGCATTGATTAAGGAAGACTGTTTACTGAACAAGTGTCCTATATTGTATTCTCAATAAATACTTTCTTTAAAGATAACTAAAAACTGTAAGATATCTTGGAGACAAAAGCACAGGTTGTAGTTGTGTACTGTTAGAGGTCCTTGGTAGAAAGGCTAGCAATGGGATGCACAGTGATGCAAGTAAAAGCATTCGTACTCCTTCGACTTTCAAAAATGTTGTCAAACTGCAGCTACATGCATTTAATGCATTTTTGGAGATTTTGTAGAATAAAGTACTTAAAAATGGTGAGGTGAAAGGAAAATGATACATGGTTTTCAGAAATGTTAACAAATAATCTCTGAAAAAGTCTATGCTTTTGCATTTAGTCCTTCTCAGTCAATACTTTGAAGAACCAACTTTTGTTGCAGTTAACAGCATCAAGTCTTTTAGGATCTCTACCAGCTTTGTTCTTATTTGCAAAATAGTTCAAGGACAGTCAGATTAGATGTAGAGCATCAGCAGGAAAGGGAACCTCCACAGTCTCAAGTCTTTTGCAGCCTCCAAGTAGGTTTTCCCCCAGACCTGCTATGTATTTATAGCTCCATCCATCTTCCTATAATAGCTCTGACCAGCATCCCCTTCAATATGATGCCACCACAACCATGTCTCACAGTGGAGATAGGGATGTGCAGTGTCAGAAAAAATTTATCTATGCTGGACAAAACAAATTATACACAGTAGGTGACTTCTGAAGACAACATGCTGTACATGATTTTATTTAGTGGCATCAGAATGAAGGGGGCTACACTATTTAGCCTTGTTTTGTTAAACTAAAGGCTAAATAGTGTAAAACTGTAGACGCCTTTGACTGAAAAAACTCTGTTAATGTAGGATAGTCCCATGAAGAGGATGCTCCGGGGGGTCCAATATTAATAAGAAACAGTCAGCTTTACATTCAGGAAATGTTAACCAGTTAGTTTGCCTGAGCAACTGGCTAAAAGACTAAAAAGTTAAAAGGGCCACGCGTAAATGTGATTGTGAATTCTAAGCAAAAGGTCCACGAATCTCTCCTGTATTTCCTTAAAAAAAAGAAAGAGCATATATATATATATATATATATATATATATATATATATATATATATATATATAAAATACACTGAAAATGTAAATACTTTTGCAAATAAAATTGAAAGGAACATAATCAGACGCATGTTGGGTTATTTAAATTAAAACTACAACGATGAGCCACTAAGATACAGTAAGAGGCAATATAAGAAATCCTGCTTTCAGTTTTTGAAATAGTTTAAAAATGAGCAATGTAGCTGTTTGCCTAACTAGAGTAGAAATCACAAGTGTAACTTAATGTTGTACCTGCTGCTTCTCCATGTCTCTCTCTCCGGTTTTGTCCATCCTTTGGCGCTCTCCTCTTACTCCTGGATTTTTGTGCCGGAGCTGCGGGGCCCGACTCTGCAGCTGCAGCATGAGATTGTTCTGACAAGAGAGAATGCTGACGTCATCCTTAGGGAACTTACTCAGAAGCAAAAACCCATGAATAAATGCAACATGATTTCTATGTAGAAATACTTTCTGCTGAGCCACAACAGAAAGTAGATCCTTCACTACGCTGCGCGGTCGCGTGTGTCTATTCTTAAAATGTGAAGCATTTGAATTAATTCAAACTGACCTTTGCTGAGACTTTCTCCCCTGAAATTATCCACCCACTGGCTGGAGTTGTATAAATTACTGGCTTCCAGGGCTTTGGTGTTGGTAAAAAGATCAGGGTTAGACTGGGACACTTGGGAGCTCTCGTGGTGGCGGACCAACAGGTCAAAATGCTGAACGCGAGGTCTGTCAGTGGGCTTGTGGGCCTCACGCTGAGGGGAAGACATTAGTTCATCTGGTTTGGAAGGCAGACTGGATATCTCCTCCTTGTAAGTGTCCATCAGGTATGTTCTGGCTGGCAGCGGCGGACACCAGTCATCATCTTCCTCCTCGGAGCTAGAGGTTGGGTGATGAGTAAGAGCAGGATGAGGATATGCCTTTCAGGGAAACACTCAGCATGCTGCATCTAATTCTGCATCCATGATACATTTCCAGTAAGATGTTGAAAAACAAGAATCATGGGCATGAATGTTGTCATTTTAAGCTTTTAAATGATTTATTTGCACTGTTCTTTTTTCAAAGGTTTTGTGGTCACAGTGGCCTTTATTTGAAGTGGAGAGTACAGAAAGCAGGAGAGACATTTGGCAAAGGTTCACGGGGCAGGAGTTGAACCCAGGAAAACCGCTTCGAGTGCTGAGGCCTCTGAACATGGGGCGCCCATCTTAACCACTACACCACGCGACGCCCCTTACACTGTTTTTTTTTTTTCAAGAATGGAATGAAGACACAATAAATCTTTGGAGATTTAAAAGAAACAACAAAAAACACCATATTGATCAACAAGTTAGATTTGTGTGACAGTTTTCTGCAATGCCCACTTGATCAAAATTACAGACATTGACATAAAAGCTCAAATTGATTTATACAAGCTTTTGTAGGGATTTATACACCCCTACAAAAGCTTGTACCTGTGGTATACATTCTGTGTGTTTGGGATCCTTGTTGTCTTGTAACATCTAGCTGTGTATAAGTTTCACAAATAATTTGGAGGTAATCCTCCCTCTTCGTTATTCTATCTGCTATGTGTAGTGCACTAGTATCGACTGGCAGCTAAAAGGACCCATAGCATTATGCAGCCACTACCATGCTTAACAACTGGTAAAGTATTCCCAGGTTTAAATAAAATCTCTCACCTTGACTTTTCCTGACATGCTTCTTGTCATTGCAGAGTCACCAAAAATAATAAAATAAATCTTGTGGTGACCAGAAACCTGGCTTTTCTGGCTCTGACTGATGACAGGATCTGCATCGGAGTACCAATGCTAATCGAACAGGAGCAAAAACACCCACTTGAATTCAGTGAGAATTTTTTTAATTACATATTTGTGCCTGGAATTCACTATTGTAATGAATCACAAGCAGGTTGGACTAGCTACAGAGCACTTTTGGACCCCTGGCTAGGATTCCTGTATGATGGGTCTCCAACCTACTGCTCTTAGACAACATTTCTCCTGACTTCCCTTTCCTTACCGAATCTTCATTGTGTGAACTCACATTGGCGCTACAAACCTTGCTATCTCTACTTTTGATTTAAGTTGCTATTGTGTTATGCACTAATTCCAAAGCTTGGTGATCACTACATAACGTCACTGTTCTTTAGCTTTCAGCTGCATTCTTGGCTGCCATAAGCTCGTTTTTTACTTATTTTTTATATTTATTTTACATATTTGATATCTCAAATGAATATAACCATCATAACTTGGGAGCTGTAAGCCTGAACCTAATTGAATAAGAGAAGTGAATGAATGATAAAGTATGCCTTTTATAGGGATAAATTAATAGGACATCAATGCAATTGATGACAATATATAATTGTTTCTCTCTCACTGGAATTATAAGAGCAATACAGGAGGAAAGATGTCCGAAAAACATTCCAACAAAATTGACAGAGTATTCAAAATTTGTAAATATTTCCAATTTTAAACCCTTTTTTTTATGTAACTGATTAACGCAGGAGATTCCTGGCGTTTTCACATTATATGTAGACTGCACTGTTCCTTAAAAGCCTTGGCAGGCCAGATGTAATTTAAATAGTGTCCTCAGGCTGAGCCATAGAGGCGAAGCTGTGTTTGACCTTACACGGAAAGAATAATAATACATGCAAGCAAAGTATATAAGCAGCTCAACCTTCAAAATCCACAGCGTTGCATTCTGTAGCGTTATTCTGCATTCTGCAGGTGCAGAGGAGATCTGATGAATTCTGATTCAACAAACGATCAGATTTTATTTTGGTTATTTTCTAATGCAGTGGCTGAACTGAAGAAAATGCATGTTTTCCCAAATAAATATATCGATATTTCTTTCAATGTTTATTTCAATATTGAATGTATGCTCACCACTCAAAAAATGAAATTGTGCTATATGTATGCACCACATATTTGTTTTCAAATCTATGCTAGAATACTAGTACCCAATTCAATACAATCCAATAAATGGTTCAGAGCATTCAAGGGGGTCAAAACACAAGTAAAGCAAGGCTTAATTAGGGACATGTTGCTCAAAGTTCTTCTAAAATGGAACTAGTAAGAATAACAACAAGACAAGATCCACCTCCATGATTTTTGTTGTCATCTCAGCGCCATCAGGGCTATTTTAATGACGGATGTGTCATTGAAAATGGAAAGTACTAATTCAGCCTGTCAGACGGAGGCTAATGTCATTACAGAAGACACGGCACAGTCAGAAGAGCCTTCTGATCCCCACCCCGTTATGTCCGCAATCTAATGTGTCAGAACTAGTTAAACTAGACGCTCCCCTTTGTCGCCTCAAAGCGGAATCGGCTCGCTGCCTATAGACACACGTGTTAATTTGCAAACTCCCTAGTCCACAAAACTTCACTTAAGCTTTGCTTGACAACCTTGGCAGCATTTTAGGGCAGCTTTGATGCCCAGCTGCCTTAACTCCATCTGTCAGAGAAGTGGAGCCAGAGGCCTTCTCACTAATAATAAAAAGACTGAATTAAGAGAAGCACCAAGTGCTGAATGTTCCTGGAGAACAAAGTCTTGAAAGTAACGTAATGACGAATCTTACCTGCACTGCGCCTCTTCTTTGTCTGATTTTGCATGACCTCTGTCTTTGTTGGGAGGAAGAGGCAGCGATAAAACATCCACCCAGGTGAGTGGAGCTGACTTGGACAAGGATCCAGCAGACGCTTGTGGAGCCAGTTTGTCTGAAAAAGAAAGACATCGGAACATTACACTGGAACATGAAGATTTTTAAACTGTGTATTTTGTCAGATACAAGGTCACCAATGTCAGAGATGTTAGCTGAAACTATGAATGGATCAGAAAGATGATTTATCTCTCAGGTCATGTGGTAGGTCTTTGCTGAATTTTCCCTTTTTGAATGGCGTTGATAGCTTCAGCTCACTCTGCCAGTTGTTTTTGTCCATATTACTCCCTGTCTGACATCTCAAGGTTTCAGAGACTAGACAGAATATGCGTGGTAAAAGCAACAGATGTCTGGCGCAAATATTGGAATGGCAGAAAAACCAGGGAACTATTGATTAAAACCATTTTAAAAGGCTGCAACAAAGTGTTGTGGTTTTTAAAAAACATGATGCCAAAAGCACAAAACTTTTGCATTATACCAATATCTGTAGGATTAACTAATTCCAGAGCAATGCCAGACAATGCAGATTTGTCTCTTGTCAAGTGTGACATATAGAGTAGCAATCTGTTGCTACGAGCAGATGACCACAGCCCCGAAGGTTGCCAGTTCAAATCCTGTTCCTTCCCAAGGATAATTAGGGGGGGTTGCGTTAGGAAGGACATCTGGCGTAAACATTTCTGCCAAGTCGGTGTGCACGCAGCTGTGGAGTGGAGGAGGTTGGTGTGCAGTGTCAATCCCGGGGCGGGAGGTACCGTAAAGACAACAAGAAAAAGTACCTATTTGGGACTAGTTTCACCTTAACTTAAGGCAGTGGATCCCAAAGTGGGGGGTGCACCCCCTAGGGGGGACGCAGAGTCATTGCAGGAGAACGGTATGAAAGAATAAAATTTAGAAGCTAATATAACTGACAGGTTTTTGACAAGGCTCCCAAATAAACACAAAGCAGAAGATAAAACATAGCAAAATAAGCTTCTAAACCAACTTCCTTCCCAGCCAAAGAGTAGAAAATATGATGGACCAAATCTTGTCTTTAGTTTTCTTCCACTAAACACCTGCAAATGCTCAACTGTCAGAACTTCAGGGTAATTTAACTGGACCTTCCCGATATGCGCATGTCTCCACTTCATCGGGGCAGGCTGATAGGGCCATTTTTGGGGCTGTTTCAGGAACCAACTGAGTACCTGTATGGGGGTATGTAATCAGAATGGTCAAATCAAGCTGCTCAGCGGGAGCTGTGGTTAAGTCGCGCTGATTGGTTGTAATTCAGAGGGAAATGAGCAGATGTTGCCAGACAACCAATTGGTGAAAATAAGAAGAGTCGCTGGCACAACAGCAAACAGAAACACAGCAACAAGCCCTGCTTCTTCCATGTTGATCTCTTGTTATTTCTGCAGCTCTGGGCGTCTTTTTTGCGCTGATCAGTGATGCTACTCATTGCCGAAATATGCCGTGATGCGGATGTGTTTAGTTGATTCCTTAAAGGGCCGATTGTGTATGGATAAACGGTGGCTGTGAGGAGTGGGCTGACAGATTACTCCGTCAGAAAAAGAACTGGTTAAATTACCCTGAAGTTCCGATAGTGGAAACGTGCTTAAAGTTTTGTACATAGTAGGCGCGTTTCAACCATAGACTGTATATTACTGGACGAAGCCTCGGTGACGTCACCCATAGGTTTCTGAAGAGCAAAAATGAAGCCAAATGGGCGCTTCCCACCGCCGCCATCTTGGCTGCGTCACGCGTCTCGTCACTCCCAGAAAATACAAAAATGGGCAAAGAGGTGGAGCTGAGAGTGACGTTGGGAGGGCGGGGAATTTTAATAGTAGAAATACTTTGGGAACCACTGGCTTAAAGTTAGCTTGTTTTATGAAGTAGGACAAAAATCTGTTGCACACCAACAAATACACTTCTGAATGTCCAGAAAACAACAAAACAAAAAACAAAATGAAGGTTTTTCACATAGGGTTGAACACTACACTTTTGAATGAGTTTTCTTTAATAACAACATTTTTTGTAAACTCAAACTTTGAGGTGTGACAAAACAAAGGATTTGTAATGGTGAAACACTGACCATTGCTTTTCTTGGTATACTGGAGTTTGGCATATTCTGACCCCGACTGACCAGACTGGATGGTCCACCGGTCTAGGTCGTGCTCCAGACCCATAATCCCAGCATTTGAAAGAACTGGGTTACTGCTGTAGGGGTCTGGACCCTGGTTGTAGGGCACGCTGGAGTAGGTGTCGTAGTAAGCCAGCAGGTCGTCCTCAGCCGCTGTGTTGATGGTGCTGTAAATGGGGCTGTCATTGGACGTCGTGCTGCGCTTCTCTGTCTGACTGGGGTAGTTTATGATCCCGACGGCTGGACAGGAGAAATACATTGAGTAACATCATCAGCTACAACCATGTATTCTGTACTCTAACAGGTAAATTCACCACATATTCAACTTCCAAGTCCTCTTACAGTTATAATATCTTTCTGAATCCAGTTTTCCAGAGCAGCAGTTGACAAACTCTTTGCTGTGAGTAAGGTTTGGCGTGGGCCAGGAGTCTGCCAGCCAGGGATAATTGCCCATATTTGACCCCAACAAGCCAGGCCTTGAGGGAGGGAGAGGTGAGAATGTATCAGTGCTGTTTCTATTAAACCCAGAGTGGCTCTTATCATGTGAATCAAACCTTAAAGAAGAGTTTACCCTCCATTGATGATTCCAGATCCTTCACTGTGAGCAAACCCAACTGCAAAAAGGAAAAAAAAAGAGCTAAGATATAACTCATGTTTGACAGAAGAGAAGAGAAAGCTTTTGCCTTAAGACATCTCTTTTTTTTCCTTTAAAGACACAATCATAAAATTATCTAAATCGCAATAATATAACACTTACACAAAATCATACTACATGTGCTTTGAATGCCTTAGGAGCTGAACAAATTATATGTTTTCACTCATACACCCCAAGGCTCTATTCTAAATCTGTACTGTTGTGTTTAATTCTCTGCTGCCTTCAGCTGTGCAAACTGGCGAGTTTGGATAAATGCATTTAAATGGGCTGTGTATGAGATTAAAGTGCAGGATTTGTTTTGCAAAACAACAACTGAAATTGAAAGCATTCATCACCATTCAAGATATGCCCCAGAGGTGCATTTGAAAGTTTGTCACTGTCACTGGTTGGCAAACAAAATGTGGAGGCTTGCTCAGCAACAGCTGAATCCCTTTTCTCCACATCTTGTCCTGTTTATTTGATCTGACAACTTTGAGTGAATCAAAGCCCCGAGGCATGTCTGCGTAGCGTTTCTTCATTTGTTTGAAGTAAAACTTGACCAAAACAGGGGTTCATGCAGCTTCTCACCTGCCGGTGTGTACGCAAAAGATGTGGTGTAGTGTCCTAGCTGTTTCCTCCTGCGGTGCCGGCAGTACAGCCACCCGCTGAACCCCATCAGCACCAGCCAGGCAGCCACACCCAACCCTGCAATGAAGGCCGGCTGACGGATAACACCGGCAATCAGCTCCGCTATGGTGAGCTCGCTGCCTTTCTTCACCTCCACTGGTTGGGCTGAAAGACAAAAACACAAGGCTGAACTGTTGTATGATAAAAGTTTACAGTAGCTCAGATTTTAGGTTTTGCTTTGCTTAGAAAGGTTTCACACAGTCTGGAATTTAATTCTAGCCATTTCCAATAGATAAGTGTGGAAAAATATTTGTTTTTCCTGACTTTAGACCAAGTCTGATTGTCTAAAATATGTCTCCTTCTATCTATCTTTAAATATTTTGTCCGTCCATCCATCCGTCCATCCATCCATCCATCCATCCATCCATCCATCCATCCATCCATCCAGATCTTTGCGGGTTTTACATAAAAAACTGAAATAATCAAATAGCTTAGTTTTGTATTAATTTCTTTACAAGACTGAGAAGTTGGAATCCTGATTTAATAGTGTGTTATTGAAGTTATATAGGCTTAAGCACAGAAGGCTTTGGATAAAGTTTTCTTTCTCTCTTGACAGACATTTGATCATGTGTGGCAGACAAGACTGTGGAACACACTAAGTAGAAAACAATCCTTATAGAAAAGAGAGCAAGAAAAAAACCCAGTAGCAACTAGAAAGGATCAGACTTCTCTAACACAAAGAAATGTCAAAGTTGAATGTGGCAAAGGTATAACGGAAAACTGAAAAAGATTAACCAATAAAAAAAAAAAAGAAGCAACATCTCGAGATCACAGCAGTTGATGTTGGAAATAAATTGGGCCAGAAACACAATGGACACTCCATTCTCCCTCCCGATCCCTATCTGATCTGTCCATCATCAGTATCGCAAGCAAAAAACACCACAATTGTCACAACTCTATAAATCAGTTTTCAGACTAGACCTTGAACTGAAAATCTATGGGCAGAATGTTCTCACCATTTCTTTGAGTTAGTTGAACCCTGGTTCGTCACTCATATCAGAAAGTGAAACTCATATATTACATAGCTTCATTAGACAGAGTGAAATATTTCAAGCCTTTAATTCTTGTAATTTTGATAAGTATGTGTGGTGGAAAATTGTTATGTAATTAGGAATTAAGTGTATATTCTCTGTTTAGTGAATGTATCTAAGGCACAGGACAAGGTTAGTGGCAAGCTTATTGTTCCAGCTTAATGTTATGATAAAGATATATGTGTCAGGTCACCAGAGAGACAGACGTCGGGGCAGTAAGATAACAGTCTGGCCTTCGGATGTGCTGTTTTATGCGTTGCTATAAGACTCGCATGGACCAGTTACTCCGGAGGTGGGGCGTGAAGGTTGGAGAAGACGTCTACAGAGATAAACAGTGATTGCTGGATACTATTTAAGCGGTTAGTTAGAAAGGTTGGATAGGGTGATGCACGAGTAACTCTGTCCCCTCCGTGTTCTGGCCAGACATGTTTGTATTAAATACTTAAACGCCTTCTGGGACTCAAGTCTTTTTTATTATGGAAACCCTGAGATACTTTTTTTACCATAACATATGACTTAAAATTGGAACATTACATTAGATCAATGAAAAAGGATATTTTAAATAGAAATGTCAAGCTTAGATGTAAGTTTATTTTTATGCATTCAATACTTGGTTGTGGCTTCTTTTACATGAATTACTACTGTACATCAATGTAGCATGGCATGGAGGCAATCAGTGGGTGGTTTTGTTACAATCCTTAGAGGTTTCTACTTTTGTTGCATTGGTTTTGGAGTTGTTTTGATCTTTTAATTAGTTATTTCCTTATCTCATAATTTTCCTCTGTGTAGGTTTTACTTTATTTTTCTCATTAGATTATTGTTCAATGATCTGAGTTTCCTTTTACCTAGTGTTTATACTTATGTTTTCCTTCTGCTCTATTCATTAGTGCTTTTACTCTTGTGCTTCTTTATTTTTCATTATTCCTAGTTACCCCTCTGCATTTAAGATCAATATCACTGTCTAGTCTTCTCTTATGTTATAGGCTGTACATTTCTTCTCTGTTTCCTCCTTGCCATTCGTCTACCCTGCCCAGCTGCATTACATTTCTAATCACTCTCTGTCTTTCCCACCTGCATCTGGTTTCACTAATTAGTCTTCAGGTTCATCTCTCTGTCATTCCCCACTCCCTCCTCAGTATTTAAGTAGTTCAGATTCAGTCACACCTCTCTGTTTTCCCTGAACCCTCCATGACAATTTTCTGTACAGGTTCCATCATTAAAAGATCCTTCACTACTACCGTGTCTGCATTTAGGTCCCACCTCCTCTGCTCCGACCTGACAGGTTCTGATGGGTTGTAATGGAAGGTCATCTGCATTTATGGGTCTGGTGTCTCTCTTTTTCCTCTTGACAATACCTTATTAATTCTCTATGGGCCACTTTGCTGGCCAATCAAGCACAGTGACACCATGGTCACTGAACTGGGTTTTGGCACCTTTGGCAGTGTGGGTAGGTGTCAAGTCCTACTAGAAAATTAAATCAGCATCTACATAAATAAAGCTTGTCCACACAAGGAAGACATAGGGTACTCTTAAAAACACTGACTGCTGAAACTTCACTTTGGACTTCAAGTAATGTGGATTTTGTGGCTCTCTACTCTTCCTCCAGACCTTGGGAGCTTGATTTCAAAAGGAAATGCAAACTTTACTTTCATCTAAAAAAGGGGACCGTGGACCACTGATCAACAGTGCAGTTCTTTTCCTCCTTAGCATGTGCCATGTAAGCCACTTCAGACATTTTTTCTGGTACAGGATTGGTTTGACATGAGGAATACAACATTTGCAGCAATGGGAAGAATCCATCTGTGTGTAGTGGCTCTTGATGAACTTCAGCCTCAGTCCACTGCTCATGAAGCTCCCCCAGATTTTGAATGCAGGCCATTGCTGGTGCACCTTTTGGTGGACTTTTTCCTTCACTCAGCTTTCTACAAATAAGCTTGGATACAGTATCCTGTTAACAGGCAGCTTCTTTAGCAATTACATTTTGTGGCTTACCTTCATTGCAAAGGGTGTCAGTGACTGTCTGCTGGACCGCTGACTGAAGTCAGCAGTATTACCTGTAATTGTGTTGCCAATAATGTTTACAAAATTTTTTTTTTCTGAGAAACTGCATTATGGGTTTACATTTGAAGTGTATGAATCTGTGGATAATAAACATAATATGCAAGTTCCACTTTTTAAGTTTAATTACGGAGAAAATACGTTTTTCTAATTTACTGAGATGCACCTGCATGTGAAATTGGAAATGTTTGAACTGCAACATCTTTTTCTAGCAGCAGTGTCCTTGTTATTCTGGATAGTGACAACTACAGAATACAATGTGTCCAGCTTTCACTGGAAATATTTTCTGTGACCACCCACACCCAGTCTACTGAAATCCAATTAATTTACACAACATAGACCTGGAATGTATGTAACACCCCATCAGGCTATGGCTGTAAGAAGCTCAGAGTTTCTATAAAACTAATAAAGATTAAAGAGAAGCTCCAAATCAGGGAGCAATGACAGAAATATTTTTCAATGCTAAGGGCGAGCCTGGTTATTATACCATGAAGTAATTTCTGTCTCATCCACTCTCAAAGGTTTGGTTTACCGTTCTGTTTCGTATAATAAAATAAAATGGAAGGGCTGAACAAAGCCGTATTCTATTAAATTTGATAATGCATTAAATTGCACATAAAAATGAAAAAAAAAAACTGGTACCACGGTAGGAATATATAGGAAATGATATTGCTTTGTGGAGATCCTTTGATGGAATATTCTCTAAACTTTGCAGCATTAGGACTGAACCTATTTTACTGCTATGGCATCTGTATATGTATGTATGTTAAATTACAGATATAGTCTAGTACTTTACTAATTATTAGTACTCTACTAATTACCTTGTTGTTGAAAGTGTGCTATACAAATAAAATTGCCTTGCCTTGCCTAGATGTAATTCTATTTATGTACTGCAATAAATAACAATCAGCCTTTACACACAGTATGTCATCATGGATGCTCACAGCACCCTCCACAACTATTGCCACCCCTTATGAAGATGTAAAAGAAGCCTTCAAACAAATGTCAAACTTTTATTTTAGTGGCTTGGTCTCACTCTGAAAATTAGACAATCCATCCTTTACTTTGGAGATTGACTGCTGAAGAGGGAAAGAGTGTTGATTTGCGTTTGATTAAACCACATAGGCCACACTTATTGGCTCCCCTGCTGTTATTACTTGTCTACTGTCTGATTTCCACTAAATCAAAGGGGTTCTCTGATCACACAAAAAAACATCATTAGCCAATATATTGGTCGTAACTATTGGTAAGTACTGTTTTTTATTATCTTCTAACAATTTAAGAATTCTGAACAGAATCTTAAAACCTCATACTGATTGATTCACAACCCCAAATGAGTTCTGACCCAATTCAGAGCCCAATTTGGGAAATCCTGCTATATAGGATTTGTCTTGGGACAGCTATAGCCTGGAAGTGACGGCTGTGGAAAAAAAATATTTTTGCATCTGGAGAACCCTTTCTGGTCATATGTTTTGGATCATTGTTCTGTTAAAAGATCCAATAATGACCTGTATCCAGAGTTCATGATTTCATGCATTCAAACATGATTCCTAGAGTCTTAAGAAGTGAAACCAGTAGCATCCTCCATTGTACTTAACAGTGAGCATGAGGCCCTTTTCTACATATTTCCTTGTAGTTGAAAAGATCAATCTGTTTCATTTGACACAAGGTTCTAGTTAAAGTCCAAGTCAAAGTAACAAAACAAAAAAACGTAATGTTTACATTTGTGATGGTAGGAGACAATAAGTTTTTCTTTCATGCTTCCCAAAGAACTGGTTGATATGTAGAACGCATCTAATGGTTGTTATGGTGAATTGGTGACCTCAAGAAGACACTTTCTGCAGCAGTTCTCTTACAGTGAACATTTTTTTTACCTACATAACCATCCTCCTCACTGTGTGATGGGAGGAAAAACAAGGGTCCTCTTGTCCTATTTAGTGACCTGTAGCTAACAGAAGTACCGAGTCATATAGATTTGTATCCTTGAAAACAGGAATTTATGGATAATGAATGAAGGTTCTTAGTAACTCTGAACAGCTTAAAAGTGAAATATAAAATGAAGTATAAATGACAACAAATGTTTCAGTTACATTGTTTTATGGAAATTGGTCCAATAATTGTTCCACTAACAGTTTTGCTAAAATAATGATTTCCTCCTGGGAGTTTTTAATCACTCAATACATGGATAATCACTAGTTAATGTTTCCCTTATTTGTGTGAGTTTATGCTACTGCAACAGAAGTAGAAATTATTTTAAGTCTCTATACACATCTTTTCATGGTTTGCCAACAGAGCGCTGTAGCTTTGCTGATCTTTAACAAAACAAATATTTTAACATTTTTGTCATGCTTACAAAGCCACAAATTCAGACTTCTGAAGGCTTCCACACAATCCCTACTCTCTCCTAACACACTGACAGAGGATACTGTACATGACAGACAGACAGCTGGACAGCTAAGTGACAGCTAGATGGAAAGGTAGGGAGCAAAAATACGGTTTTATAGCAGAATGCAAATTGCTCACATCCATCTTAAATACTGGTTAGACTTTGCAATATTACACAGTAGACTTCATTGCAGGTTTTATCCACCACCTGATACATTAAGCTTCTTGAGAAACTTCAGCAGAGAAATTAAAGCAATTTAACTTAAAATCTCTCAGGACTGTCAGAACATTTACAGTTTGAAAAAGTATTAGGTTGAATTAAAGTATAACAGTGATGTATGGTAATCTGACTGATTTCTGGCTTTTTCAAATATAAATTATTATTAAATAGTTTTTAGGTTTAGGAGCAAAAGCATCCAATCTTAATGTTTTCTGGTTTATGTTTCACAGAAACAATACTTTAGAGAAGTTTCTTTACGTTTTCTATATACAAAAAGAAAGAAACCAACAAGTTTTGTACTCATCTGCACTTTTCTGAGACCATACTGTACATATTATGAATAATCTTTTTATACATAATAATTTATTTAATCATTCTCTCTCTCCTTGAAACAACGTTTGAACATACAGTGGCTCTCAAAAGTTCAGTTGGAGGGAAAATATAAAAAGAAAAGAAAAAAAGGATTAGAGATCACATTGTAGAAAAGGTATCAGTCAAGAGCAAAGTATTAAAATATCCACAATATTATATTCATGCAACATGGCACACTGAGGACAGTCATCATCAGTGATATAGTTATTTTACAGTCTGTCAGAAGACATCAGACAGATTTTGTTAATCCAGTTTTCAGTGACAACAAACAGACACCCAGAGCTGCCCCACATATACATTCATTTCCCTAAGTTGTAAACGTACAATATTTGCAAAAAGAATGCAAAATACTGTTTTGGATTTATTTACATCTTTTTTTTCTGTTTGAATTCCTGACTAACATCTTTTATATATATTCACACTCCAAAGAAGAGTGATTATCACACAGCACCATGTTTTTAACCTATTCCTAACACTTTGAGAACAGATTTCAACTTCGGTAAACTCAGCCCGCTGGGAGTGCATTCTGCCATATTTTACAGAGCACGGCAGCTGTAACAGTTTGAGTGACTCACTGAGAAGCAGGCTGACAGGCAGACTCAGAGCGCCCACACCCAGACTGGTGACAGCAGCCACCGCCACCGTGTACTGGACGTCAGGCAGCAGACCCGTCAGCAGAATGGACAGAACGGACCTGTCCACAGTTCGGTTTAACTGACTCTCCGCTTTGCTGGACAAACACCAGACCTGAGAAGAGATATAGATGAGCCAAAGTTAATGTTTGATCCTTACCATTTTATGCTTTCATAGATGAATGGAGTACAGAAAAAAAGATGAAATCGCAAAGTAAATTAACCAGTACATCTTACGAAATGCTATATTTTGAATACTGTAAATGTGTATGTTTTAGGTAACATAAGTTTCTAATTATTTCCTATTGATATAAAGTTCAAAATCTTAAAACATTTAATCAGAAATAAAAGAGATTTCAATTACTTCTTTACCTTTTAAGGTTTGAGAATTTTGATTTTTTAGATTTTTTTTACACATTGTCATGTAACCTTATACTTTAGAAGATTTGTGAAGAAACAACATCATGAAGACCAAGGAACACAGCAGACAGGTCAGGGAGGAGGTTTTGGAGAAGTTTAAAGCAACAACAACAATTATACATATACAGCCTCAGGGGAATGGTTCCAGTCAATTTCCAGACCAAATCTGATTGAATCCAATCCAATATGTGGCAAGTTGCTGTTCGCAGACACACTCAATCCAATCTGACTGACCTTGGGTCATGTTGCTAGGAAGAATGGACGAAATATTTGTCTGTAGAAGTGCAAAGCTGGTAGAAACATATCCCAAAAGGGTTTACACCTGGTTTTGAAGGTGATGGTTCTACAAAGTATTGATTTGGGGGGGGGGGGGTTCTTGAACAAACATTGAAAATTGTTAATTGTTTTTCTTCCAATTTAGGAGACAAAAGATGAAAAAGTTCAAGCAAATGGCCTGCATTTGTATAGCGCTTTTTCAGTCAAAGGACCACAAAGCACTTGTCACTACATTCAGTCATTCACACATTTACACGCTGGTGATGGTAAGCTACATTGTAGTCACAGCTGGCACATGCCGTCAGAAGCTGCCTTACACAAATGCGCCACCTTGAACTCTGACCTCCACCAGCAGGCAAGGCAGGTGGACACAGCGACCGAGATGGATGGATTGGGGGTTGCGAACCGGCTACTTACCGGTTACGGGATGATCTCCTACCACCTGAGCCACAGTTGCCTGTAAGTAATGTGTATTCTTTTGCAAGTGGTTGTGTACAAGAAATTGTGATTACTGCAATTGCAGCTGCTCACATCACAGCTAAATGCTATTGAAGTTCTGAACCAGTTTTCCTTTATATTTATCCAAATAGAGCTTGCAAAATTGAAAGCAAAACTTAGGTTAAAGAATCAAAACAGAAGATCTCTTACTGAACAGGAGCATTTTGAACTATAGCTGGTTCTTATAGGTCCAATTTGAACAGCTACATTTCTTATCTGATTAGAAATCCAGGAATATAAAAGGCTTTTCATCCTGCTTTAGTAAAATAATCAGTCCTAAATTTGTTATGCAAATTTTTTATCAGTAAGGTAGCAACCATAGATCAGATTCTTTCCAGCTCTGTTGTAATCTGCATATCTATCTACATTGATATTCAGGGAGCAACAATTTCATTAATTAACCTTTTGTGAAGTTCTGTGATGAAGTCACTGAAGGTTATAATGAACATCTGTTGCTGCAATACCAAGCTATCTGTTTAGAATTTAATGCTTTTCATATTTAAGGCTTTGAATCAAAAATAAAGAACAAAGCTTTTTGGAAATGAAAAACTTAACGGGATTTGGTCTGATCCCTGCCTTCTGCTGATAAACATTAAATTAACTGACTTCTTTTTATTTCTTTGTGTATTTGCAGATGGAAAGAATACATCAAAATTATAGAATTGAACTTTTTTTCCTGGAATCGCAGCTTGGTGATTTGTAATCAATGTTGTGCTCATGCTTATAGACAAATAATCAGGTCTCTGTTTTTCTCACTTTTTCACACAGCAAACAGATGACAGGAACAGTAAGTGTTTAGCAGACAATCTGATGACAAAACAAGAACTGGCAGCACATGAGCAGCAAAAGAATAATTACTAATTGTTAATTATGAATCAGTGATTTTGACAACCATCTAAACTACAGCTCTGTACACCGCTGAGTAATGTCTGCGTAAAAATTACAAACACCAAAGAGCAAAAAGATCAGATTGTTCCATTTTGTTACAGTCTGTCTATCACACTCCTATGCATGTGCCTTGGATTTCTATGGAAGCTATACTAAGTAACACTCTAATATGGCCTTTCTACAAATACGATATTGTATCATAGATTATGTGACCTGAAGCTAAGTCAGGCTGCCACGCATTTTGTGGACATTTCATAGTGTGGTGTTCTAAGCGTCTCAACTAAGAAATGCATGCATATTGTACATATGTGCAACTACAATAACATTTGTGTACTGTAAAAGCTAAACAAATGTTGCAGGGAATGCCAGATTGCCTAATTACCTAACGTCATACTATGCTATGCAGGCGCTCTGTTTGCACCAATGAAAACGGGCATGCTGGAAGCTTAGAATAGCTGTCACAGCAGATGAATTTGGCCTTATTTCTTGATTAACTGAGCTAATAATTGTTAGACCTGTGGGGGGCACTCATAAACCAAGTCTAGACCATTTAACTTGGGAGCCACTTGTGAAATTAAGACCATAATAAAGGTTAAATGATCAATTAAAAACCATTGTTTACCACAGTAAACAGTGGTTGACACTGCATTTCTGCATAAGCACACTGTAAATTTGACCCCTTCATCCCAAAGCACACAATATATGTTAATGGGACACAACATAAGCGATACTTCATAGATGTGAGCAGACTTGAGGTTTTATAAAATGTGCTACACTGTCCGAACCAGCTTTGAATATATGGAGGCTGAAACTTTTTCACATCTATCATGAGAAAATAGTTCAAGTTCAGTCTAATTTAGTGGATAGGGTTTATTAACATTAATTTTAGCAACACCGCCACGGATTCACAGTTGGATTTAAGTTGGGGCGTTAAATAGGTTATTCTAACACATACAGTACTTTTGGTTGGATCTGAACCACATATGACATACTCAAGCTTCTAAGAGCCAGTGTCCTACAACATTTAGATGTGTCTTTGCTGAAAGTTACAAGACAACGACCCTCGAGGACTGGAGTTCAAAAACCCTGATAAAAACCATTTGTTTGTTTAGGGTTGTTCTGGTGGAAGGTGAACCTCCACACCAGCTTTGAGCCTTTTGCAGACTCTAAGAGGTTTATTTCAGGATTAATCTGTATTTAGCTCCATCTGTTTTACCATCTACTTTTAAAAGCCACAGCATGATGCTGTCACGGCTCTGTTCCACTGTAGGCATGGTGTGTTCAGGGTCATGTGGAATGTTAGTTTTCTGCCCCATCTTGCATCACCTAAAAACAACCTTTGTTCTTATCTAATCAGAGTAACTCTTTACACATGTATTCTGTGTCCCTCACATCACATGTGGCAAAATTTTAACCTCTCGTGGACTTTCTTTTAGCAATGGCTTTCCTCTTGCCACTCTTCTGAGAAGGCCAAATTTGTGGAATGTGTAAGTGTCCTGTTAACAGTTTCACCCGTCTGAATTGTGGATCTCAGCAGCTCCACCAGAGTTACCTTATTCTTACTTGTAAGCTTTTGTAAATCACATATCCTTTTAATTCAACTTCACAGTTATGTATAACTTGGTGTTAATCTATTACATGACATCTGAATTTGTGAAAGGTTTGTGGTTGTAATGTTGCAGAATATGAAAAAAATGGAAGGGGTATGAATAATTTTGCCATGCACTGTAAGTGGCAAGATAAAAAACAGCTTGAAGGTCTTCAAAGCAAAGGTCAGGCGTTGACTCACCTTGTACTCTAGGATGATGCCAGTCTGAACGTTATGAAGTGGAGGTTCCCAGGAGACACTGATACTAGAGCTATTGGTGAGCTGCACTACTGAAACAGCCTGTGGAGGACCACTTAAAACTAGAAAGAAGAGAAAATATAATTGAAATTGGTGCAAGGGTTAGATGAAAATGGTATATCTACAAATCTATGTTTCTCCATGATCTCCAACACATTTCCAGTAATAATTTATGTAATTTGGTGCATTATTAGTAAATAATAAAAAATATCTGTTGTACAAAATTATAGTTATTTCCAGGTGACAATCTCATACCCTCTTCAGGGGTCCGCACCAGAACCATGAGACTGTCATGGCCCTGTAGTTCATTGAAATAGGGGCGTATCTTGACTTCATAATCCTTTTTGCTTTGAAGATCTGCTAAGACTGCACTGTAGTCGGATGTTGCTTCAATATCTTGGACCAACCAGGAGCCTCCGATCATCCGGTAAAATATGCGGTAACCCTGGATGTACCGGGACTGACGAGCAACCTGAAAAGAGTTGGCAAGAAACAAACAAGCTCGTCAAGTGCCTGCAGTGTTTGGGCTTCGAGAGACTATTTATTTCATGCAACGTGTGAGACAGCGTTTGAAGCTAATGAATGAGGATTAGCGTGTCTTCATCACTTTGATAATTAAAACATTCCCAGCCATGAAGCGAACTCACAGTCCAAGAAATCCTGGCACTGGTGGGAGAAAGAACCACAGGCTTCTGCAGGTAGACGGAAACCTCCCCCAGCTCTCTCTGAACCTGCCTGTGGTCCACTCCCTGCTCTGTTGGACTCCCATCTGACACCACAAAGAAATAGGGTCAAATCAGAAAAAAAAAACAAAGCAAAGCACAGCTGAGCAGCAACCATTCAGCAAAAAAGGATGAATTTGAAATTCAACATTGCTCGGGGCAGAAAAGCATCACGCTGAGAAAGCAATTAGTTATGACACTGTACATGAGAAATAACTTCTTGAAAGAGCACAGCACATTATCTCTGCTCTACATCCAATCTCTTTATTTTTAATTTAAATATGCAAAACGAACTGCAGACTGAGAAAAGAGACTTGTATAAAGCACAGGATGTATTAAAGAAAGGGATTCTCAACAGTGCATTCTCCTGTTGCAGAGGAAATGCCAGTTCTTTGAGATCATTCTAAAATCTTCCGAAATATAATGTGACATTTATTCTGTACAATTCAACTGAAAAATAAACAAGTCTGTTATATAAAAAAAGAATTTAAAAAATGGTGCAATATCCTGCAATAAATGTGCACATCCCTAAACTAACACTTGGCTGAAGCACTTTTTAATCAATTTTAGCATTCAGTCTTGTATTGGTAGGAGTCTATGAACGTTCCACAACTTCACGTGACAGTTCTTGTCCACAGCCCTTTTTAGATGACCCCACAGAGTTCCAGTCAGATTTAGTTCTCGACTTTAAATAGGCCATTCCAAAACTAAAATGTTCCTCTCATTGAGGTTTTTTTTTTGTGTGTGTGTTTGAGGTGACTCATGGTGATGCAGAAAAATACAATCCCATTTCATGTATTTTTCTAGTACACACCTAAAGGTTTTGATTGTAAACAGAATTGTATTTAGGAGGCCTGTCCCTGATTTGATTTATATTGACAATAATCCAAGCTCCATTTGAAGAAAATGACTCCCAGATTATTGTTACCATATTTCACTGTGGGGATAGTGTTCATTTGGTGTTGTACTATGTTGTTGTTTCTTGACTAAAATACCAGTTAAAAAATTTTCATTAGACTATAACACGATCACATGCATGGTTTTGGAGATTGTCAACAGAACTCGATGTTTTATGTGGGATAGCAGGCTTCTGTCTACCAACGCTGTTATTAGCCCAGATATATGGTAAAATAAAAGGGGGTTGTTGTCAAAAGAACAACACAAGTGGTACTTGCCAGCTCTCCCAACTCTTTTATTGTTGCTGTTGGTGTCTTTTTAGAATCCATTTCCAATTTTATTCTAGTATTTTTATCAATATTTCAGAATAATACCTTAACAATTAGCTGCTTTAAAAAAAAAAATCTTTAGCCCTAATACAAGCTAAGTCTTTAACCAAAAGATCCATTTCAGCAAATGACAAGAAGATCCTACTTTGACAGCTAGACTTTTGTGTTTCATTAGATCCACAATATTTATTGGAAAGTAAATTAAATTAAAGTAAATTAAGATATTACATTAATAGATGCTCCAACAAAGTGCTATATTGATGGAGTTTTTCAATTCTTGAGTTGTTAATGACATCGCTCCACTAAAGTGGAAAAATCGTAGAATTTTTGACTAAATCCTCATTATTTTACAACTCAATAACCTGGCATTTTATCAGGGATGTGTAGACTGAGGAGAACCACTGTACATAACTCACCCTGTGTCCGGACAGGCTCAGAGATTGGACTGGGGTCACTGAGGCCATACGAGTTGACTGCTCGAACTATAAAGAGGTAAACTGTGTTCGGGAAAAGTCCAACAACAGTGTGCCTCTCATGTTTCACATGGTCTGCTACAGTTTGCCAGGTGCTGCCCACTGACTGGCTGCATGATATAAAAAAATAGAAAAGCAAACAAGAATAATATAACTTTTTTTTTCTGGAAAAACATCAGTTTTTGTGATCACAGAAAAAAATTACCCACTCTGCAGCTGAGATAAAGAAAATAAGGGAACTTGAATGTGATCAGACTACCAATATGAATTCTTCCAGTCTTAATCAGCAGGATGTTTTCCACCGAAAAAAGAACACAGATCATCAAACCGACTCCTTCCCCAAGCTAATAACCAGTTTTTTTAGCTACCATAATTTATCATTTTATCTTGATTGACATGGGTTTGAGCAAAATGCTAAGTTCAGTGATTGCCACGATGATAGCACAGATTGATAAAATTGGAAAAGTCCGTGTCAGAAGGAGAGATCTGAAGTTCACATTCTGTAAAATTCAGTCATGGTAATCATCACAACAAAAAACACTCAAATCTCACAAGGATAAGACTGCTCAAAGCAATAACTCCAGGCAATAGTCTGAATTAGTTCAAGTAAAGATTCTCTTTAGAAATGTGTCTAACATGATTTTTCTTATCTATTGGAGCAAATGATTTCTGTACCATAAAATTCTAAAATACATTAGAATGGGACATTTGAAAAGCTAAGAATAAATAATCAATCGATAAATAAAACATTATTACACAGCACGTTTAATACAACTTGGTGCAACAAAAAGTGCTTTAAAAAAAGAGAAAGAAGGAGACTAAACTCTCTTCCATCCTACCAGAAAAACAAAGATAGAAATGAATATGTCAAAAGGTAAAATTCCCCAAAATATATTTAAATCTGTCAGTGTAGACCAGACATGAACAGGTTTGTTGTGGATGAAACAGTGATTTTTCTATCCTTTATCAGCAAATAAAGACTGAAGAATGAAAAGTACAATTATGAAAAAAATAAATGAAAATTATTGAAATAAGCACTGGTTAAAAAGATTTAAAAAAAATAAAAAAGGACAATTTCATAAATAATTAACCTGTCAGTAGTAATAAAACAGAAGTACAAAAAATGACTAAATAATAAATTCACATGTAAATATTTTATAAATGTTATTGAGAATGTTAAATGTATGCAAATATTTGTTTCTATTTATTAATTATACAGAAAATTGTTCACGTATGCAGTATTTTATTATACTTTAGTATTTTATAAGCAAACCACACATTTAAAACTAAAATAACTTGAACATAAAAAAGTCTGATTTCAAAGCTAAAATAAAAGGATAATACATATATTTTGAAACAAAGAACAATATTTTTCAGCACATGCAGAGGACAAAATAAGTAATGAATAACTCAAAAGATGTTCTTGAGAATCAAAGTTCAAATGGGGTTATTGACATGAGATTCCCAACAGATGTTGGTAACAAACAGAGTAACACATACCTACAAAAATATTAAACAAATAAAATCAATAGAGAAGCCCAAGATAAAAGATAAAATCTGCCAGTATTTATAAAACAATCCTACCCGCTATCAGTACAAATTAGTGTCAGTAGGTTTATTCCTAGTTTAATGTGTATGAAAAGGGTTGTCATTGTATATAGCGAAAAAAACAAAACGAAAAAAATCATGTCATGATGGGTAAATGCTTATTATTGCAAGATATACCAGTTGTATTGGGGGTTTATTTCTAAAATTACGCATGCTCAAGTGAGTACAACTGGGGCCATTATCTGGAAGGGGAAAGAACATTATTTATTATAATTAAGCTACTACCGTGTGCATCTCACTGGAGTCTTAAAAGTGGGATGATCAGAGAAATTGTCCACAAGCAAAACAACACTTTTACAGGACTTCAGAGAGACCTAGAATTAGCAGGTACAGTTTTTCTATAAAAACAAGAAGTAATGCACCAAACAATAATTACCTACAGTATGTGCATGCTGACAGTGCAAGACTCCACAACTGAAAAAAAAGCATATTGAAGCTTCTTTCAAATTTGCTGCTAAAACAATTTGGACGGATCTGTGAAATACTAAGCCAGTATAGTGTGGTTAAATGAGACCAAAAATTTGACTCTTTGTATGTCAAAGCACACTCCAGTTGGCAGAAAGAATGGCAGTCCACATCGTCCCAAAAATACCCTGCCAACAAGAGGTGGTGAGAACATCATGACATTGGACTGGTTTTCAGCATATGGTTCTGACAGATTTTATATAGCAGAAGTAACAATGAAGGATGAAATGTACCTGGGCATTTATGAAAAGAATTTGCATATAAAACAACTCTGGACATTTCAGCAACACAATGATTCCAAACACGCAGCCAAGGAGTCTCTTAAATTATTTTAATCTTTTTTTTAAAAAAAAGCTGGCAAGGTGTCCTAGTCAATCAGCTGAATTAAATCCAACAAAAAAAGAATCAAAGAAAAGAACTGTAGTCCAGAGGACATAGAAGAGGCCCCCCAGAAGCTTTGCGGTTTGAAGACTGTTTGAGTGGACGAAAGGCGTCAAAGTCACACCTTAGAAATGCATGCAACTACAGTTGTTCATCTGCAAATAAGATGTCTTGGAGTTGTTGTTTTCAGCTCAAGGATTTCTTTCAAATTCGGCCTAGGAAATACAGTGAAAGTCAGGATTGATTAGCCTAATTGATCCACAACAACATTTCAGCCACATTCAGATAACAAAAAAGATATTGTTAAGACAAAAGGCAAAGTTGTCTGCTCTATGTCCATTTAATAAAAATTTATTCATGACTTTTTCATAGTTTCTGAGCAAGAAAGTGAGCAAACATATTTAATTCTTTTTGTGGTTTCTACTGAATGAGCAAGCAAATGAGTTAAAGAGTTCATCATTGACTTCTTTAATCTTTGAGATTCTCTTTTTATCTAAAGAGCACACAGCAGATCCCAGCTTGCAGACAACGTTTTATTGCCTCCTCTATTGCAGCAGGTTGACTCATGAAGGAGTCGAGTGAGGAAACAGCAGTTTGGTGGTGTGGAAAAATACAGGTACGATCAAACAGCATGGTACTGTTTCACATTTTTCTCAACTCTGTGGAGAGGAAAATAGTGAGGTAATTACAACAAGCAGGTCACAGCTTTTTCCCCCTCCTGATCAACAAGGGCATTTTTCTCACCAAATGCTCTCTGGAGGAGCAGTTTCACCATTTAAAGTGTCCAGCTGCAAGTCTAAAATTGGCTTTTAGGTGGCAACTGTGGCTGCTTTCCATGAAAACTCAGCTATTTCTTGTCTTTTAAGTAAAATAAATCTGGGCACGACGGCTTGGAGTTTATTATTGTACACCAAGAAGGTGGTGGGTTCAGGTCGTGGTTTTGGAGTCCTTGGTTGTGAAACTTTACCCTTCAAAAATCTCACTAGGGGCCCTTTCAAACAGGCAATGAAAAACGGTAATTTTCCGGACTTCGTCTGTTTTGCTTTTGTGTCTGAAATCAATCTTCCAAACTTTGTCCGGATTCCATTTACCGGTGATTTACCGGATGAAGACCTACTAACAAGAGCGCACTTTGCACGGTATGGTGTTTGCATTCAGACTGTCAGGTAATGTTCCGCGAAAGCTGGAGGGGTGTGGGGTGGTGGGGAAAAGGGGAGAGGGGCAGGGAACGCTGTGAGCGCACACATTGATGACGTATAAATTTCACTATTTTCCTTTCAGCTTCTTCATCGATGTCTCTTAAGCATTTCCATGTGCGCAAAATTGCACACATCACAAAGACGAGTAGATCTGCTGTTTCGTCTACCATCTTTGCAATAATGCATTTGTTTGGGTAAATGACGTACGCCCGCTGCACTAAGTTGCACGTAATATCCACAAACAACCCCCCACTCCCCCGCACCATGCACCCCCCAGACATTCATCACGATCCTCCGGTACATTTTTTGCTGTGTGAAAGCAGCCGAAAGGCAATGTTCCGGATAAAAGTGGTGTGTTTGAAAACACGACTCCAGTTAAAGACCGGATGGAGTAGTCGGCAAATATTCCAGAACTTCTGTCTGAAAACGGCTTAGGATTTGTTTCTAAAAAGGGAGTAACAATGGGTGAGCCATTTAAAACTTCAAACATTTTGAAACCAGGGAAAATCCTACAGACAGCTTTCACACGTTTTAGACTTCGTTGGGGATTTCTCTGTGTAATTAAAAATTATATTTAAATATTTAAAAAAACATTATGTCAAGAAGCTAAATAAATACCCATACTTTTGATGTCATTGGTCTTATCCACACGACAACTTGCATTTTCAACACTCAATAAAGCACACTTTTGTTTCTTTTCAAATTTACATGGAAATCCATTAAACTTTATTTATAGAGTAAATTCAATGCAGTTAAATGTAAGACAAAGATATTTCAATGGCTTCACAAAAATGGCATTTTATGATACGAAACTTTTAAATCCTACTTTTGTGCTACCATAATGGAACTTTTGGAAAAGAATGAGGTCATAGCCCCGCCATGAAGGTTATGTGCACACTACACACACAATATTTTCACTGCAGTATTGTAGCGCCACATGCAGGCCTGGCATAGTCACTTTAGCATTTTGGGCCAGTTTCAGTACTTTCATGTTGATCTCTAATTTAGAAAATATACTGTTGTTTTGGACAACACCACTAGAAAAACAGTCTTGAAAGACACATTTTGTTCAGACAAGGCTGGAAAACCAACAGCTGCCCTGACTTTAGCAATAAAACTGAGGTATGAGTCTTATATTACTTCTAGATTTGTAGCAGTTAGGATGATATTACTTGATACACTAATGGACTGGAATGATAAAGAATAAAAAATTGTAGTCAGAAAAATGGTCTCAGGCTTATCACTGGATTTAAATGAAAAATTATGGGCCATAAACAATTGATCATCTTAGAATTGTACAATGTAAGATGAGAAATGCTGCTACCTGTAGGTTTTACAGGCATGCATACAGTCATATATGTCAAAGTAGAAATTATTCTAAATTATCAAATCAAACTTTATTTATAAAGCGCTTTTCAAACCACAACAAAATTTCTCAAAGTGCTTTACGGATTAAAATGACCCACAATCCCCCCCCTTTTCCCAAAAGCCAAAAGTAAAAAACATCACCACAACTATAACCATATAACCATAACACATAAAAGCAACAATAGACAAAACCAAAACGGGCTGAGTACAGATGAGCCAGGAAACGTCATCATGGGAGCCATCTACATCGGCAGCAGCAGGTCAACAGCAGCAGCCAAGGCACTGACCCAGGGAGCCCAGAGGAGGGAGGGCTGGTACCCCCACCTCCACCCAAGCACCACCTGGAGAGCACCAAGGCAGCCACAGCCGACCACCGCTCCCGAGGCTGAGGGCTCCCACGGAGGAAACATTGGAAGGAAGACTAAAATAAGTTAAAATATTAAAATTAAAACAATTATAAGATATGATCAAATAAAAATACAAAGCAGATAGACAATATTTGATAAATAGCCGGCTAAAAGCTAAAAAGAAAAATTCCATCAAAACATGCAGAGTAATTAAACAGATTTAATAAATAATAATCAGTTAAAAGCTATATTAAAAAGGTGTGTCTTGAGCCAGCTCTTAAAAACATGAACGTTCTCTGCGGCCCTGAGGTCCTCTGGCAGCCTGTTCCAGAGGTGAGGGCCATAATAACAGAAAGACGTGTCCTGACTTTGGGGGTGACAAGGAGACGGCTGCCAGAGGAGCGCAGAGACCGCAAAGGTTCATGTGCTAAAAGCAATTCCGAAAGATAAGAAGGCCCAAGACCATTAAGACACTTAAAAATTATTAAAATAATCTTAAAATCGATCTTAAAACATACGGGGAGCCAATGAAGTGATTCTAAGGCAGGTTTAATGTGTTCCCACCTCCTGGTCTTAGTCAGGACACGTGCTGCTGAATTTTGTAAAAGCTGTAAACCTGAGATATACTTTTTGGGAAGACCAGAAAGCAGGGCATTACAGTAATCAATCCTACTGGTGATAAAAGAATGCATCAGCGTCTCCGTATTGGCCAGAGAGAGAATGGGGCGGACTCTGGCGATGTTCTTTAAGTGATAAAAAGCGATTTTAGTAATATTTTTTATGTGAGATAGGATGTGAACCATTTATGAACAGCACCAGAGAGGCCAATCTGTTTTAAATGAGTTAAAAGAATAGTGTGGTCTACTGTATCAAAGGCAGCGCTTAGATCCAGTAGAACCAACACTGTCACCTTCTGACCATCATAATTTAATCTAAAGTCATTTAACATTTTTAAAAGAGCTGTCTCTGTGCTGTGGTTCACCCTAAAACCAGACTGAAATTTCTCTAGGACATTATGAGCGTTAATAAAATCATTAAATTGATTTAAAACAAGTTTTTCTAAAACTTTGCCTAAAAATGGTAAGTTAGATACCGGTCGGAAGTTGTTTAAATCCTTTAAATCTAAATTGCTCTTCTTCAGCAGGGGCCTCACTACCGCCCCTTTAAACGCGGCAGGAAAGACCCCCGTCTGAAGGGAACAATTCATCGTGGTTAAAATCTCGTCTTTAAAAGATTCATAAAATTGCTTAAAAAACCAGGTGAGAATCGGGTCCAGGGCACTTGTAGTGGGCCTCACTGAGGAGAAAACTTAATCAAGGGTCCCAGCTTCCACCAGGACAAAACTTTCCAGCGTTTCCTCTGGTAGAGACACACACTCAGATTTGTCTAAATCCATGTTACTCTGAGAAGATAAAATATTACATCTGATGGCGTCTACCTTTCCTCTGAAGTGGTTTGCAAACTCCTCACACAGAGTGTTTGAGGGGGTTTTCTGAAGTGCAGTAGAGGTATGATTCAGAATGTTGTCAATGGTGGAAAACAGAATTTTGGGATTATTTTTATGTTCTGAGATGATTCTGGAGAAGTATGCATTTCTGGAATTTCTTACAGCGTTATTGTATGATTTGAGATGTTCTATGTATATCTGATGATTTATTGTGATTTTGTTTTTCCTCCATTTCCTTTCTGCCACCCTGCAGCTCCTCTTTAATTTCTTAAGGTTTTCATTTCTCCATGGTATAGTATGTTTTGAATAAGTTTTTACAACTTTTAGTGGAGCCAGCAGGTTGAGAGCGGATTGAAGCCTACTGTTAAAATCATTCACGATAAAATCACAAGGGGCAGATAAAGGTACAGGAGGAAACTAATTAAAAACTTCAAGAAAACCTGCAGCCACTTCAGGGGTTAGATGACGTTTCCTGACAGTTCTCACAGAAGTTTCTATTTGGATAAAACAGGTGATTTTAAAAAACACACAGTAGTGGTCAGAGACAGCCAAGTCAACAACAGAGGACACACTAGTGGACAGGCCATACGTGATGACTAAGTCCAGGGTGTGTCTTCTGTTGTGAGTTAGCTGCATGACATGCTGACTAAAATCCATATAATTCAAAATATTTAAAAATTCTGTTGATAAAGGATCTAAAAGGTTATCCACGTGTAGATTAAAATCACCAGCTAAAATTATTCATTCATAAGAGTTGTGCAAAATTGATAAAAACTCTGAAAATTCTTGAATAAAAAGTGCGCTCTTTTTAGGAGGCCTATAAACGGTCACACATAAAATCTGAGGAGTGCTAAAAACAGAGGCAGTATATTCAAAAGTGGTAAAATTATCAAGTAAAACAGGTTTGGCGGAAAGGGTTAATGAACTTATAAAAGCAGTTCCACCTCCCCTCTGGCTACTCCCGGTTGAATAAGAAAAGTTAAAATTAGGTGGGGAGGCCTCTGTAAGAACAGCAGGAGCATCTGCACTAAGCCATGTTTCCGTTAAAAATAAACCTTGAAGTTTATGGTCTAAAATCAAATCATTTGTAATAAAAGTTTTATTAAGCAGAGAGCGAACATTTAAAAGTGCCATATTAATAGTGGTTGGAGATGGAGTGACTGTATGATTTACTGGAGGTGGGATTTTTAGCAACTGTTTAAGATTATTTGGGTTGCATTTGTTCACTTTATGATTATTTGTTCGCTCTCTGCTGATAATTACAGGAATGAAAGAAGTGGGGCAAGGTCCAAGTCCGATATGTGAGTTACTGTTAAAATCAGGACTGAGTTTATAGGAGCAGGGACAAGCTGGACATCAGGATGTGGTTGAGGGGGCAGAGAGGGAAGGAGCAGCTGGAGACAGTGTGGTGGACAGGGGTGGACGAGGGTATGCCAGGCTTAATGCCAGCATACGTGTGCCTTGTCTGTTCAGATGTAGTCCGTCCGCCCCAAACAGTTGACTCCTGCCCCAGAAAATGTTAAAATTGTCTATAAAACCAATGGTATGCATCACGGTGGCAGTGGAAAGCCAGGTGTTCAGAGAAAACAGCCTGCTGAAACGTCCTATTCCTCTGCTGATGGTGGGAGTGTTGCCAGAGATAAAAACAGATAGGTGTTTGTCCTTTAAAAGATTAAACAAATTAATAAAATCCCGCTTTAGGAGCTCAGACTGCTGTTTACGGATGTCGTTGGTGCCAGCATGAATTATAACTTTACTCACGGTTGGGTGGCTTCGGATGGAGTCCAGGATCTGTTCAGAAACTTCATTTACCGTAGCCCCCGGAAAACAAAGAGTAATGGCTCCTCTCATCCTAATGTGCTGGATTATTGAGTCTCCAATGATGAGCGTGGTGGGTGGCTGCTCTGAAGGCTGATGGGGAGCAGAGGATCCCTCGCTGTCCAGGACCTGCTGGATGTTGGGCGGCTTGGCTTCCCCAGGACTGCAGCGATGTTTAGTGGGCGGCGAGGGCTCGTTCCGTGGATTCGGGGTGAAATGGAGCACTCCGCGGCGGATCCCGGCCGTAGTCCTGGGTTTGGCGCGACGTGGGTGGCTACCAGAATCCGACTGCTGCTCCGGCTGCTGGGAGGGGCTGGGCGGCGGTCCTGTGGAACTGCTAGGCTTCGGTGCGGTCGGAGGGACGGCCAGAGGAGGAAAGTCGTGCTCCAGGGCACCGAAGCGGTTAGACAGCGGAAGGCCAGGAGGGGGAGAATGGTGGTAGCCGCTTCGGGCGCCCCTACCGCGGCCAGCCCCGACCGTCGACCATGCATCCTGGGGCACCGGAGTGGAGCTAATGGGGGCTTTTGGTTACCCCCAGCTGGAATCAGCGCTCCTCCTCTGCCGCAGTTGTTATACCGCCGCCTGTGTTGGTCAGTCCGAGACCGCCTGGAGACCCAGCGATGGATTCCCCCTCCACAGCTTCACCGGGCTGGCAGGGAATTGTGGCGGCCAGCTGGGCACTGGTGGCGGCGGCGAAAGTCCGTCCGAACAGGATGTCCACGTCGCGCTCGTGGTCCTGGATTTGGTGGAGAGTAGAGATCCTCTGCTCCAATTCTACGATTTTCTTGGTGAGGTTGACGCAGCCTTCACACCCAGAGCTACAGGTGAGTGGAGCCATGATAGAGTCCATGCTCTGATTAAAAACGACCCGATAAAAAGAAATAAGTCGCTAAAACTTAGTGGTGATAAAAACGGTTAAAACTAGTCATAACAAATAAAATTTTAAAAAGGATTAAAAACCAGTTAAAACTGTGTTAATTAGGAAGCCAGAGTTGGCAGGTTTCTCGTTTGAGATGGACGCCAACGCATGCGCACTCCAGACAATCTGTAATCTTTAAATTAGATGACCAAGATGAAGAATCTATATGAGAACTAAAGGAAAACCAGTAGTGACCCCTGCGGTACACCAAAACTTAAAGGCATAGTTTGTATTTTTTGATGTGAAGTTTTGTAAATGTATTGGTAGCGGTTCTATGACTATTACTCGATAGAATTCATAAAGTCATGGGTTTGTTGAAAAGCACATGAATCCTCAGAGCTGTGGAAGGCAAACAACTAGACATACACCCGGCACCCTTAACCTCTGTGACTTTAGCCAAGTAACACAGTTGTTGTAACAAAGATCTCTTGCGAAATTAAAGACCTTGAATATCTGCTAAAATAATGCATTCCATGGATAAAAGCATCTTCATTATGAGTCTGAGAATGTATCCACAATCTACAAATTCTCACCAATATTCTATCTTCTACTATTATTACTCATAATTTCACAGAATCTCACTTGAAAAAAAATCTAAACTAGCCTTTTAAGCTTGCCATTGAGGAGACATATTTGCTAAAGGTTATCAGAATGGATCTGTTTAAGAAGTATGAGCGAAAAAAGAATATGGAGGAGAGTCCTTAAAACTTAACCTCTGGCTCTAAATGATGGACCAGAAAATACAGGTGAGATACTACAAAGAACAAGCATTTACAAACATATCTCTCTGTGATGGAGCATGCAGCAGTTGCTAAATCTATCACTAAATTAGTTTTTTTTCCATGCTCGGAGAAATGTATGTATGCATGCTTGTTTGCGTGTGCGTGTGTGTGTGCCTGCACATTGTATTCCCTGTCTTGCCACTGTAATGAGTGAACTCTCTGGCTTGGCATGCATACCCTCTCTACACCGCCCCAGGACAGGACAGAGCTGCCAGTCTGACCTCCGCATTAATTATCCGCTCCTTTATTCGCTCTCTTCCTTTCTGCAGCCCCTGGTTGGTTGTTAGAGCTGCTTTGACTTTCCCCAGGACACCATGGCTAAACACTGGGGCAGCGAGTGTCACATTTTCCTTACTTGACATAACTTAACAGAACTGTTTTCCCTTGGGCTGAGATGAGTTCTTTTCCAAACCCTAATAGCTCAAAATGAAAGAGGCTTCATTATTGAGGAGCAGTAAGTGAGGAAGTGAGATGTCAGGGCTGGAAGAAAAGGTGAAGGCTTTTACTTAAAAACACAAAGTAATCTTTAAGTCGAAAAAAAAAGATTAAAATAACAAGCAGCAGGAAAAAGATATCGTTTACTTTTTTGCTGGTAACTCATTGTATTTAGTATTCTTTGCACTGCATTTTCTACACCACTGCGCACAGTTTTGACAATACATGCAAACCCACCTAAATAAATATTGTGTCCCTTCGTCAGCATTTTGTTATAAACATAAAGTTCTAAGTACATGTCAAAACTTCTTAATTTTTTTCCTCTAACCCTAGCCAAGAAAATATTATTTTCTCAATCAAACCAAACAGCAACTTGATGCCGTAGCTTCTTTTTTCCAAAAGGTTTATTAAAATATGTATAAAATTCAAAGAAAAGTAATAAAATGAATTAAATAATAGCATGTTGTTTGAAATGTGAAAAATCGTATCGGGTCCCTACTGGGGGAGGTGAAACACATAGTAAAGGGTCCTAAATTGGGCCCTAGAACTTAGACTGATAGGAAAGAAAGATATTTGATTTTAATTGTTAGATATAAAAAAATGTTTCTCTTCATTATATCTTTGTTTTCATTGAATTTTCAAATAGGGTGTAACTGCGATAACATTTCTATAATTATTTTTCCAAGAAATCCTATACTGTTGTCGTCAGCATGACTTTGGTGAAATAAGAGTTTTGTATCATAATCAGCCCTGGATGTGAAGATGAGCTCATTAAGAGACACTCTGTACCCATGTTAGAGATTTTTATTTTGGAGTAAAAAAAAAATGAAATATTTCCTTGTGTTGTTGACCCAGGTAATTAACCAAGGCCGCTCACTGAGCTGGGGATTGTGGACTAAAGAGGCCTACACCACTTTTTAAAAATGTGTATATGTGGCTGCGCTTCTGGTACCTGGCTGACATTGACTGAATATATGAATGATTTGCACATTCCAAGCAGAAAACACTGGCTGACAGTAAACCTGTGACTGATGCTATAGAGCCATTTTGCAGTTTGTATCCAGGAATTTGGACTGCTACAGATCATGTTTATTTTAAAATAATCCTAAATATTCAAGCTTATCAAACTTAAAACAAATAATTATACACCCAAAATATTCTTACAAACACAGCATGAGATCAGTAACAACTTTTACAAATTTTGGAAAATGCAAAATAGGCTTTCTCATGTTTCTTTGGTACTGTGCAACTCCCTTAGATTGAGAGATAGGACAACCACAATGTATCTTCCACAAATCAGTGTTTTGCCTAGATCCAAATACATGCAGTGGGCAGGCAAAATCACGTGAACGTTTTTTTTTCTTCTTTTTTTTAGCAAAACACTAAGTCCAAAACTTGCAGCAGCGAAAACTGAAGGCAACAAAGAATACAAAACCACAGTAGGAAACCATTAGCAAGGGCGCAAAAACCAGCAGTAATGGGAGCAACAAAAAAGTGGATGGGGTGCTTAAATAGCTACTGGGGCAATGATTACTGGAGTGAGGAAAAGGTGAGTCCAATTAACTGAATGTACTGCTGCTGTAGAGGAGCATGAGCTGCAGTAGAGAGGACAAATGGCAAGAAAAGACAGAATCCATGAAAACATTACAAAGAAAAAAAAAAGAGTCAAGATTCTTGATATAAGATTAAACTCTGGCTGTTAATACATTTTGACACTTTTTATTAAACCACTTATGATTTCAAGTTCTTATTGACTGCCAATTGACAGCAAGGTTTTTCAATTTAGACACAGTGGTGTAATTTTTTAATTAAATACTATTAAATGTAAAAAAAAAAGTAAGTGAAAACACAAAGATTGGAAACCAAAAAATGTAGGATAGATTGATTTTCAGTAATAACCTCTAGTGTTAAAAGTCCTGTTTCTGCTTTTAAAATTTTACCTAAAAGCCTCTATAACGTAGGAGGTCACAGCATCTCCGCCTTCATGTGGATTGGACTGCCACGTAAGAGTGACCGTGTTTTTGGTCACCTCAGTCACTACAGGTTTTTGTGGAGGTCCCGGTAGCTGGATGAACTCAGAAGCTCTGGATCCAGAAGAAGCTCCATCCTCTGTAACACACAGAAATGACCACAATCAGAGGGCTGGCTCAGGGCATATTCCCTCGTGTTAAGGCAGCAAATGGCGTAAGAGTGAAAAGGTGTGAAATGTGACAGAGAGCGTGGAGAGTTTCGGTATAAATACCTCTGACAGTCAACATCCCGCTCCAGCTTGATTCCCCAGTGGGGCTGGACACAACGCATGTGTACATCCCTGAGTCAGTGTCCTGTCAAACAGGAGTTAAAGTTCATGAGAGCCACCAACAAGTTTATTCTAAAAGCTGTTCTATTTTTTGGTTTTACTTATTTTGGACATTTCAGGTGAAAAGGTCAAAAGCAGTCATTACTGATAAGGGTGTCATGTTAATTTCAGGCTTTCAGTGGTTAATTAAAAAAAATACATTCTGTTTCCAGGCAGAGATGATTGTACAGCACACAACTGCAACTCTACCTACGACTGGAAAAATGTTTTTACAAACACTTTATAAAAAGACACAACCTTATTTTCTCCATGTCCGACGTCAAATCTAACTAACAGTTGGGATTGCCAAATGATTTTTTATCTTCTAAACGCCAGAACAATTTAAAAGAGGATTCTTTTATTTTTGTTTTTGTTTTTTTCTTCAATATTTGAAGTTTGCAAACATTTCCCTATGATTTACCTTAAAGACTAACACTAGAACTAATATGGCTAATAAGGGTCATTGGTCATCTGGAAGATCCATTTGTGCCCAAGCCCTAATTTCCTGACTGATATCTTGAGATGTTCTGTAAGTATTTCCATATGTTTTTGGGGTTTTATTCATGCTGCCATCTATGTTGTGAAGTGTAGCAGTCCCTCCTGTACCAAAACGCCCCCACAACATGATGCTGCCACCCCCGTTTTTCACAGTTGGGATGGTGTTCTCAGGCTTGCAAGCTTCCCAATTTTTCCTCCAAATGTAACAACAATGATTATTGCCAAATACTTCAAATTTAGGCTGAACAGACAACAGGACATCTCTACAATACTTAGATTTTTCCCCCTGAGTGTATTTGTAAACTGAAATCTTTATTTTGAATTTAGAGCTTCATCTTTTCAGAGTGGTATTTCAGCCAAAGTTGATAGAATGCTCATTTCACCGTGGATAGTGATGCCATCTAACCAGCTTCATACCAGCAACTATATCACAATATATTTTGCTTGTTCTGGAGCTGATTCTTTTATTAGCACCAAATTACGTTCTACTCCAGGTAACAGAACCAGAATAGGAATAGTATAATAGCTGGATATATTCATTCTGTTTATACTTGCATGTAATTGCCTAAACCGATAAATGTTGCATCTTCAGGCATCTGGAAATTGGACACAAGGATGAAACAAATGATGAACATGCACAGGTGTGCCTTTGCTGAAATCAAATGTTCAGAATCAGAATCACCTTTATTATTAAATTTGAGCAGCTGCTCCTTAAAATGTTGCGAATCAACGGATCACTAATCCATGGCACCATGATGTAAACTTTCAAAAATTGCTTAAAAGTCAATGATTCCGAGTGTCAATAAACTTCTGAGTTTGAACAAGGACAAAAAAGTAAATATTTAAAAAATAATTATACTGGTATTTAGCAAATAGGAATAGTTTTGGTTATCCTAACTGACCTAATGCAATTAAAGCATAATGTTTTAACCCACTGTATGTAAATGTCTGGTCTCAACTATGTAGCACATACATTCACTCAGTCTAGATGAATGTTCTTGAGCAAGTTGTACCTTGGATTAGACGTGATTTTTTTTTTTTGCGGGGGGGATTCTAGCACAGATCTCACTGGATATTAACCCACCACTCCTCTTGGGCAAATTAGTGGACTTATTGTATCATTTTGTACCATATTGTAAGACCTCGAGAAGTATTTTTCATTCAAGTTTGATATCACGGTCCTGTTAAAACACAATTTTCAACCATCTGGTTAAAACAGCAGTGCCGTTGTTCACAATGAAGCCATCAGTATAGACTGAGAGAGTAAGGATCAAGAAATAAACACCTGCTCAAAAATATACTCTACTAAATCTACTAAAATCTGTGGCTGCTAGATATTAACAAGCAAGCATGATGGTAGCATCATGCTGAGGGAATGTTTCACGTACTGAGTACGTACTGAGTACTGACTCAGTACTCACATACTGACTCAGTACGTTTACATGCACAGCTAAATCGAGCTTTTTGGAGTAATCGGACTAAAGACTTCCCTCCTGCAGCGAGCCGAGTCCCAGTTTACATGTTACTCAGAAAATCGAATTATTGAAAGAAGTGTGTCGACCACCGCAACGGTAGGTGGCGACATGCAACCCTTCGTGTGGCATTCTTCCGGTTCGCGTCACACTCTCAGAGTAAACAAAAACTTGTGGAAGAGAAGCCGACATAGTAAAAGAAATTGGATGACGACAACGCTGCCGCGCTGTACATTTGTTACATTCTGTACTGTTTGATCGTAATACATCAATTATTACAGCGTATTACATCGGGGTTTTTTTGTTGATTACGGGGCTTCTGAGCTCGTCATTCCCTGGAGGGGCAGGGCACAGCTCCTGATAGCTTCTCAAGGTGAGAGTATACATGCAGATAAATTCGAATTTCTAACCGCATTATCTAGCTGCAGTAGTCGAGCTTCTGACACTCCAGTTCAGTTCGACTCCAGCCGGACTAAGGTGTATACATGCATTTTAAAAGTCTGATTTCAGTAGAACTAAGGCAATAATTCAAATTTCTCCTGCTGCATGTAAACGTACTGTCATTACTACTGGTATATTCTGTAGGTGAAGGTCTATCTCTAATTTCTTCAACTTGACCTGAAATCACCAGCTAGCTGGTTGAACGTTAGACACAACTCAGTGTTTTAAAAGAAACTGATAAAAACAGGTTCAGCAAAAAATAAAGCAGACCACCATTAATTTTCTGGAATGACCCTGACATTGTCTGTTTTAAAAATGTCTCGCCTCCGCTCAAAAGGTTGGTCCATTGCAAGAAGACTTTAGTATTTCTAAAGAGAAAAAAACTAAAATGGGCAAACATCCAACTAGGCCAGAAGCTACAGAAGTTGTAGTGGTCTCAAATGATCGTGTTAATTGTGATTATTTAATTACAGCCATATTTAACGGGCTAGTCTTTTTAATCACGTTGATCTAATTTTTAATCTTTAATTTTACCGTTTCTGCAAGCGAGTTGCCTGTGAGTTGCAGACAGTGTTGCCAACTTATTTAGTGAGTTTTAAGACCCCTTTAGCGATTCTTATTAAAAAAAGCAACTAGCGACAAATCTAGCGACTCTTTCTGGGGTTATTCAGTTCAGTAGAAACCTTTAAACGTATTTATCCTTCCACCACATCCCCCTCATCTCCCAACTCAAACTCAGTAAATAAGTTGGTAGATAATTTCCTTGCGAAAATCTCAGACATCATGGATTCCATTGCTCCAACTAAAGTGAAAGTAGTCTCAGGTAGAAAGAAGTCTCCGTGGACAAGTAATCCACTGGTACGTAGTGAAAAAAGAGAGTGTCGACGAGCCGAGAGAAAATGGCGGAAAACTCGACTCCAGGTTCACTGTGAGATCTACAAAGAGAGACTGAATAGATATCAGCTAACTATAAAAGATGCTAGGGAATCGTTCTTTTCTCAAATCATCAACAGAAACATTAATAACGCACGGACTCTATTTGCAACAGTGGAAAGACTAACTAATCCTTTAGTGACAGTAGCCCCTGAACTAAACTCTACCAGGGCCTGCAATGAATTTGGCAGCTTTTTCACTGAAAAGATTCTAACAATTAGACGGTCAATCTGTACCTCAATATCGAACCCACAACCAGTGCCATCCCCAATCAACAACAATGTAGAGAAAATGTCTGAATTCCACGAATTAAACCAGAACAGCCTTGAAAAAATCATTATCCAATTAAGCTCCTCCTCCTGCTGTCTTGATATCCTACCCACAGCTTTTCTAAAGAAGGTTCTTCCTGTTATTGGTTCTGATCTTGTTCAAATAGTGAACTCATCACTGCTATCAGGTGTCTTCCCTCAGGCTTTAAAAACAGCAGTTATTAAACCACTGCTAAAGAAGAAAAATCTGGACAACACGTTAATGCAGAACTACAGGCCAATCTCTAATCTCCCATTCATCAGTAAGATTATTGAAAAAGCTGTGTTTCAGCAGTTAAATGGCTTCATAACAATGACAAACCGTTTTGATGCTTTTCAGTCTGGTTTCCACGCTCACCACAGCACCGAGACTGTCCTCGTCAAAGTATTTAATGACATCCGCATAAATACAGACTGTGGAAGAACCACAGTGCTGGTTCTGTTGGACCTCAGTGCAGCATTTGACACTGTTGATCATGATATTTTATTGGAACGACTGGAGAGCTGGGTCGGACTCTCTGGTACAGTACTTGGCTGGTTCGAGTCTTACCTAAAGAACAGGGACTTCTATGTTTCAATGGGAAACTTTTCATCAGAACGAACAGAAATCACATGTGGGGTGCCCCAGGGCTCCATCCTGGGGCCCCTCTTATTTAATATCTACATGCTCCCACTAGGCAAGATTATAGCGACCAATAACATTAGCTACCATAACTACGCAGATGACACTCAGCTCTACATTACAATGTCACCAGGTGACTCTGAACCCATTCAAACCCTAAATCAATGCATTGACCAAATAAATGGATGGATGTGCCATAACTTTCTCCAGCTGAATAGAAACAAAACTGAAGTGATTATTTTTGGACCCAAGGAGGAACGATCAAGAGTCAGCACACAGCTTCAATTAATACAGCTAGAAACTACTGATCAGGTTCGTAACCTAGGTGTAGTAATGGACTCAGACCTGAACCTCCAGGGTCACATAAAGGCAATAACAAGGTCAGCGTTCTATCACCTGAAGAACATCTCTAGGATTAAAGGACTGATTTTGCAACACGACCTAGAAAAACTCATCCATGCATTTATCTTTAGTCGGATTGATTACTGCAACAGCATCTTCACACGTCTGCCTAAAAAGTCAATCAGACAGCTGCAGCTGATCCAGAACGCTGCCGCTCGCGTCCTCACTAGAACCAGGAAAGTAGAGCACATCACCCCAGTTCTAAAGTCCTTACACTGACTCCCTGTAGCTCAGAGAATAGACTTTAAAATACTTTTACTAGTTTATAAATCATTACATGGCTTAGCACCAAAATATGTTGAAGACCTGTTGTCACAGTACCAACCACCAAGACCACTCAGGTCCTCCAACTCTAGCCTACTAAACATCCCTAGATTCAGAACTAAACATGGAGAAGCAGCTTTCAGTTTCTATGCTCCCCTTATCTGGAACAGACTTCCTGATGAGTGTAGAGCTGCTGAAACTCTGAACTGCTTTAAATCGAGACTAAAAACCCATCTGTTTAGAATTGCCTTTGAGTAAATGCTTGATGTTATATGTATGAAATGTGTTCATGCTCTCTTGCTTTTTTTTATTTTTCTCTTGCTTTATTGTGTATCATGTTTAATGTGTGTTTCTTTTATGTGTTTCTTTTAAATCACCAAATCATGTAAAGCACCTTGAATTACCCTGCTGTTGAAAGTGTGCTATACAAATAAAATTGCCTTCCCTTGCCTTATTGGAGACTTTTGGGTGAAGCACCTATCCTTGTTACTCTCACTGAGCAGCAGTGATGCCATGGGCTGCTCTCCATCTAACAGCGCTCACAGCAGGCAGCAAGTCAGTGCGCAGCAGCTCCGCCCGCCCGTCCAGGTCCAGCTGGACTCACTCAGAGCAGATATTTACCCCACTGAGTCAAGAATACTAACAAATCACTCATGGTCAAAGCCGAGGCTGCAGTCAGCACTGGGACTAGTTTAATAAACAGAGAAATCTAAATGTAAATGGTCGGTAAAAAAAGTTTGTTAAAAACAGTAAATTACCTATAACTTTTTTATATTATATGTTATATATTTGTTCTACCACAATCATGTAATGTTTCAGCAATTATTAGGTGCGATTAAAAAAAGAGATTAATTAGATTGAATAATTACAGATCATAACTAATTATTCTAAAAAGAAATTATCTTGACAGCACAAAGAAGTTGATGCCTAAAAAGGAAAGGTTTCTGTGTAATTTATAAAGGGGCATTTCTCAAAATATCTGTGGAAGTCTATGCATATATTCAAGCCAGTAATAATTATCTTTACAAAAAACCCACAAAAAATTCTAACTTTTAAACCAAGTTATTGTTTTGAGAAATCATTGCAGGTGTTGTATTATCAGACCACCCTCAGAAAAACAATGGTTTAACAATAAGTAATTAAAAGCGGAAAATTTATCAAACATATTCATGCTGATATTTTGCATTAGTAGAGTTCTGATGGGAACTGTATTTGTCTGAATGACTAAAAGAACAGAAAAAAATCAACATTTTCAAAGCTAATGTTGCACATCAGACTCTCAATCAGTCATGTTGTAAAAAGTCACAATGATGTCTGGTTCAAAAGATTTTTTTGTCAATATATTCTAATTCTTCCATCGCAAAAAAGTATCATTCTGAAAGAACTGGTCCAGTTTAATTATGTGGATCAATTTTTCTAGTCAATAATTAGATGCTATTCACTCATAGAAATCAGTGTTTCTTTGTGAAACAAGTGGACCTGCTCTTCCTAAAACAGCAATTATGCTAACTTCTATTATCAACAGTAAAATTCATTCATAACTTTTTGAGGATTACAAAATAAGCTTTTCTTTAACACATTTGAACAGATGTTGATTACACAAGAAAACAAAATCACCATTTCTATTTTATAAACCTTTGTTGGCTTTTTGTTTGTTTTTAACCAATCGTTGCAAACCAAAGGCAGATGGAAACGGTGAGAGTCAATCAGAGCAGCAACACTGCAGCCTGTGAAAACAAAACCGAAATGGGCTGAAACACATCAAAAAGCTCAGCAGAGCTGAGGGCAACTGGCGAGCTGGGTGATAATTCTCCATAGGTATGTCGCTGCCAACACACCATTCTCTGCATGCACAGACCAATGATCCGCTGTTAGGAGAAATATTGCAGACCCAAAAGCAAGATGCTGTCATCACCATGTGTCACCATGGCAAAGGTGTGTTCAGAGTGACGTGCAGTTTCATCTTATAGTAACCTATTAACAATGGTTTTACATTTCCATAAAAGTTGGAGTTGTGGAGTACACAACTAAAACGTTTTTTCTCCACCTAAGTTGTGGATCTCTGCAGATCCTCCAGAATCACCATTTGCCTCTTTTTTACTTTACAGCTATGTACTGTATTGCTCTATCCCAGGAAATCCTAATAAAATGGAGACTGAGCTGTGTTGTATTGTAACAAGGTGTTAAAAAGTGAAAAGGGTATGACAACTTTTGCAAGGAGCTGCAACTTGGGATAAAAAAAATATTTATGCTAATGTGAATATTTCTCACTAAAAGCAGAATAACTAACTATATTTGACCATTAGGCTTGGTAGGTTTTTGCTTGTTAACCTCTATTCTATTACGTCAGTATGTTTGCTTTAGATAGTTTTTAATTCATACCATTTATTTGCTCCTCTTTTCTGGCATATTACATGAATGCAATAAACTCAAAAAACTCCTCAGTTTGGGTCCAAACTTTGGAACATTTGCAGCTTTTTAAATATTGATCCCCAAATATGGTCTCTGATTTGATTATACAGTAATAGGTGCACATAATTACAACAAATCTATTTGTACCCACCAAGTAGGCTTTGTTCGTTTTGGGGATAATTTTTCCAAGTCTGTACAAAGTGAGATGGACAGAGATGTATAATTGATCATCTGTTGTGTGCACAGGAGCAGAATGACGAATTACATTTCGTTTGTCGCATAAGAGCTCTGATGTCATGTTCTACAAGAATACATACAGGTGTTTTAGTTTTATACCACTTTTGACTGAAAATGTCTTATTAAGAAACATCACGTAAAATTTGCCCTTTTTAAAAATGTAACAACATTTAATCAGAGTGCTTTTTGCCTGACCTATTTTTCACTTTTATTAAGAAAAATTACAAATGAAATCACACTTTTTTCACTTTCTCTATCCCTGCTAAGACTTTAGAGCCCAAAATCTCACCAGCCTGCCTGTTTACATTATGAGTTTTATGTGTCTGCACACTTGACTGGTGCTCGTGGCGTTCTCTGTGTACTGGCTGGGAGCCAGTCTGCCGGAACCACCATTGGACCATATGAGATCACCCTCTGCAGTGCTGACCTCTGGCTGACAGACAGCTCAGCGTGCGGCAGCAGGTGAACTTTTTTAGATGACTTCAACTACTGCTAAAATATTGATGGCTTGTAGGGGCACGAGCAGGGTGAATATTTTTAGGTCCTCTCTCGTCATCTCCATTTCCCCCACCCCTTGACGCCACACTAATGCATCTCTTCTGTTCCATTGAGCACATTGGCATGGCAGATTTCCCATGCCTCAGTGGTGCATTGGAGCAAAGCTTAATGCTCCAAGTTTGCTCCTCGCCACTGCTAAGAAACAGGGTGGAGGGAGGATGTGAAGAAGCAAAGTCCAGCCATGAGATCTAATTAAAAGCCTATTTATATAATTAATCAGCTATCACCAGTCATTTAATGAAACTGATGCCATTTTTGCACCGCTCTGCGTACACTCTCTGACCTGCAGGTGGGGTTGCAAGACAAAAGGGGATTCTGACTCGTCTTCCATCAAAGGAGAACATATTAGCATTTATAAACAAGCGCCTTCATTAACATTACAATTACACACCGCATGGGCACATAATTGCACTGGAGAGATAATGTAGTGCCTTGGAAAGGCTGGTCTTTGAAACCCTGCCTCACCTTAATTTTGCCAAGGAAAATTGAGTTTCTGATGGAAATGAGATAAAATTCTGTCACTAGGTGGGCTGCAGGAGAAGGTGACAGGAGGTCAGAGATGAGACACTCTATTATTCTTCAGAGTCTTTGTAGTTTCTATCACCAGTTTGTTCCGTTTTCCTTTCTGTCGAAGAGTGACTGACTTTTAAAAATAATCCTTTTCAACCCCTTTGAATAAAAGCTGCCACCACACACAGATATACACACCTTTAGATCTGCAATTTGCAATGTGCCGTTCTCCATCAAGGTCACTCGAGGTTTATTTCCCTGCAGCCTCTCTCCATCTTTCTCCCATGAGATCTTGACTGAGGTGCCTCCAACTAAACGGCAATGCAGCTGTGCCAGAGCCCCCCGAGGTACAGTCTGGTTGGCCGGGCCCTGCCGAATGATTGGTGGGATACGACCTGAAGGACCTGGCAGTTTAAGTGGAGAGAATGGGAAAAATTACAGTGTCCTGAAAAAAAACACTATTTGCCCCCTGATAAATGTATTCTGTTTTTACTTATTATGTCACAATTAAATCTTGCAGATCCTCAAACTAATTTTAACATCAAAGATTACCTGAGTGAATACAAAATGCAGTTTTCAAATGATTATTCCACTTATTAGACAAAATAAAAGGTTTGTGAATCAGCCTGCTTTCATGTAAAAAGTAATTGCCCTATAAAACAAAAATCTACTTGTGCCACCCTTGGAGATAAAAGCTGCCATCAAACAAGATTTTGATAATGACTGTACCTTACAGTGAAGGAATTTCTGTCCCACTCTAAAATCCACACTGGAGTGTTTTAAAGCCTTACCAGTTTGTGAAAAGGTGCAATATGTAAGAATAACACCTTGTGGTCAAATTTGAGTACTGCAGTCCATGTAGAAAAACAAAAGAGTCTGCTCTCACCCACTCACTCTCGAGAGTTTTATGCCGGATTGCCAGTTATGGATTAGCAGCAGAAGATTCAAGATGACGAGCGAAGACAAGCCATACATAGTAAGTTGATAAGTGGATAAATACATTTCACCGCAATATCGAGTTGATGGAAATTGAAAAATGTAGCTTGAGATATTTTTAGAGCTGACTTTTGTTTTCTTATTTACTGCTAGCATTGTTAGCGCAACCTTAGCGTCTAGCCCAGGTCGGTGTCGAATAACAAATGCCGACCCAGTGTTTGTGTTGAAGACTTGGCAACCTTGCTGGCTTATATGTGATTGGCTCTGGAACCAGGAAGTATGGAGGTGGGACAGATTATAAGTAATGACAATGTCCCCCTGCCACCTTTTTAAAATGATAAAAACTTGCAGCCACCTTGCCGGCTGAGAAGAAAATCTGTTTCAATGTAGCCTTCCTTCCAACATGGTTGAGACATTAGATTGTTGTATGATTATTTCACTTTAAAATTCTTACATATTCCACCTTTAAAGTCAAGCTACATTATTGTAATTGGCCATAAGTCCAGACTTTGACTGAGCTGGTATAAAACAAAAAAACGAACAACATTTTTTTTTTTCCGTTGAGTTTCAGTGATGGACTTGCTTGGGAACTCTGGATCTTTGTCTTGCTACATAGCCCAGGTTAACTGCAGCTAAAGGTCACAACCTAAGATCTGGACATTTCCTTCAGGGCTTTCTGCTGTAGATCTTACACTGTCTTACATGAACACTGAATATAACTGAGGCAAGTGTAGTCTGGTGTACTTAAGGGTTTGCTCTGAGTTCTTTTATGACATCCTTGAAAAGACACCGATGCACTCTTTCAGAACCTTTGGCTCCCCTCCTAAGTAGGTTTACAACTGTTCCATGTTATCACCATTAGTGGATAATGGCTCTGACTGTGACTCACTGGACTCCTGTAACCTTAATATGTATTTGCAAACATTCAAGGATGTTTATTACTTTATTTCTCAGCTGTTCCTTGAATTGCTTTAGAATAGGTCATAATGTGTTTGTTGCCTTTTAAGATCTTTTAGTCAACTTTATGCTGTCAAATGTTTGGGAATTTTAGAGTTGATTGCAAAGGTTTCTGGGAGTAATCAGGGCTGGGTGTAGCTTGTGAAATTGAGCCACAAAATCTAGATAATCACACTTAGTTTATAACTGAAAAAGGGTGGAGATATGTTTTCACATAGGGCCAAGTTTGTTTTGATAGCTTTTTTTCTTCTAATAAATGTAATCATCGCTTGAGAACTGTTTCTTTATTTTGTAAAACTCAGGTTGACTCAGGTTACATTTGTAAAATATTAAGATTAGATGGATGATCTTAAACATATGGATGTGACAAAAAGCACAAAGAGAACAGACCGGTCAAGGGGCAAATTGTGTATCACAGCACTAAAATTTAGTGGTGCTATCTCTGTTCTTTAAAGGCATTTAAAGAAGAAAAATAAAGTAAAAACAAATTTAGAAGACTCAAATGTAATTATAAAGTTGCCATCTGCAAAATGTGCAAGGGAAAAAATGCTTCAGATGCTAAGTAGGTAGAGTTTAATGGACTGCATGAAGAGGACCAAAGAAGGCATTAATCCAATGTTCACAAGCTGCCTGAAAAAGAACATTAAGTCTAGAATTCATTGCTTTTCCCGTATGGGGTCTCCAACTGTGTTCTCCCTCTATGAGCCCCATTGTTGTGCACCTACTAAGTAATTAATATGTTTACCTTATTAGCTGATGGTGAAGAAATAAACCTCTGCCAGGATCAAAACGTGACCCTGAAGATGAAAGACTTACCTCCTTCCACTTCCAGCAGAGCCTTCGTCAACACACTTCCTGCCACGCTGATGGCCTGGCAGACATAAAAGCCTGAATCCTCGGGGTGGACGTCCGTGATGATCAGTTCTCCGCTCATGGAAACGGAGTACCGACCGGACTGCGATGGTGGCTGACCGGGAAACAGCAGCATCTAAACACATCAATGCAAAACACATCAAAATTCTAATTCTGAAGTACAAAACAATGGTTTGTTGTTTTTGTCTCTGTTGTTTTTAATTGGGATTTAAATGATAAACCAATTTTAAATATGCAGAAAATGTAATTTTTTGCAAATTCTTCTTTGCAAAATAGTTCAAGCTCTGTCAGATTGGGTTGAAACCATAGGTGTTTTCTAAAGACAGACCGTAGCAGCATATTAGGGTAATATTCCCAGCACGGTGTGTCTTATGAATGTGCCGTGGCGACATGGCGATGCGCGAATGTTGCAGTATTTGTGGCGGCATGCTTGATAGTAATTTTACTGCACTATTGCTGCAATGCTGGACTTAAGAATGAAGATCACACCTTGCCAAAACAGAGGGTGATATCATGATGATGTGTGGAATGTCAGCTGAGCCCTGCCGGCAACAGTTTTTAAAATGCAAGTGAACATGGGGAGTTAATTTAGCATTTGTAAACTATATGGGCAGAAATGGCAAACTGGAGTGATGCAGAGCTCCGGGTGCTTCTGGCTTTTAGAGCTGAAGACCAGATGGCCACAGTTCACAGGGACTGTGAAGGACAGGCACCTTTTGGAGCGGCTCGCAAAAAGACTTGAGGAGCGGGGCTTCAATCGGGTAAAAAAAAAAGGTTACATCTAAATAATTTCTCTGTTTATCATGGACTCTTCCGTCTCACAGTTTATAAGCAACCCTGCTCATCAACAGCCCAGACACCACCCCCACACACCCCTTTATCCACCCATCATGTAATCATCTGATAGGCTGAGCACTTGTCAATGACCAAAAGGCTCACTGTTGGCGGCATTGTCTTTTAAAATAGCCTCATTTGTGAGCATGAATTTTCAAGTCCTATATTCTGATGCCTCTAATGCTGGGGTGTCCAGCGCCAGTTCTCAAGGGCCGGTCTCCTCCCAGTTTAGATGTGTGTCTGCTCCAACATCAGCATGGTTAAGTCCTGCAGAGGTCTGCTAATGAGCCATCATTTATTTTAGGTCTGTTGAACCAGAGAAAGCACTAAAACATGCAGCACACTGGCCCTTGAGGACTGGATTTGGGCATCCCTGCTTTAATGGGCTTTCTTCCGGGTTTGTCCGATCAGCTTCCCCCTGTTCTGTTTAAAAAGATCACCCCCACAGCATGATGCTACCACCACCATGTTTCATTGTGGGAATGATGTGTTCAAGGTGATGTGCAATCTAATGTTTTTAATGTAAAAATGCAAAAGAAACAGTTACATTTTGCATTCATCTGACCAGACCGACACCTCCATACGTTTCTGTCTCCTACATTCCCTGTGACAAACTGCAAAGAGGACTTCTTATGGCTTTCCTCTTGCTCTCTATTTTATAAGGGACAGATTTTTGGACAGCAAAACTAACAGTTTTACACAGCAAAAACCTCTGAAGTTTTCACAGAACAGCTGGATTTACACTGAAATAAACTACACACTAATTAAATCTATTTGCTAATTAGGTGCTTTAATTAGGTGACTTCTGAAGACAAGTAGTAAGGGGGCAGAATACAAATGAACACCACACCTTCCAAATGTTTGAGATTCTACATCTAAAAACATGCCTTTTCCATTTCTTTTCTCTTTTTTTGTTGTTTTTATTTATTTATTTATTTATTTATTTTTATTTATTATTTTTCTTTTTGCTTTGGGAGCACATTAGAATAAGCCCAACATGATAACTGTAGTTTATGCATTAGTCAAACCTGAACTGGATTTTTCTACAGGTAATTTTTTTAAACCCAGTTTTTCATTAACAAAACTTCTCCACTGCGAAAAAAGTGCATTCTAAGTTTAATATCTAAAATCTAACAGATCAATACAGTTTTAGTTCTTTTTGTTTCTGATAAGTTGTAAAATTGGGCTTCATCAGGGAAGGTTGTTTGTTTTTGTGTTAATGCTGGTTGCAAAAAGAGGGGCTTGACTACGGTGAAATTCATGCAAGGATCAATATCAGGTTTTTCCTTGGCCTTCACCAAGCCTGACTAGTTTAAAGATTAAGTTGAAGATACAGCTTGAAACTCCCAATTAACATTTCCTCTCTGTTTTGCACAATACCCAACATGTCTACACACATTTCTATATAAACCTCTATTAATTAAATCAAATCAAATTAAATAGAAACGAATGTAAAACCAGCATGCAAAGTGTTGTTTGTTGATGATGCTGATTACCAGATGTTTTTTTAGTTCTGCCGTCATGTTTTTTCTGTAACAAGCATGGATGTGAATGGGGGGGAAAGGATGTATCATTCCATTCAGCCAACCATTTTATTCCTCTAAAAGAGGCTTAGATCTTAATAGATGGACCGAAGTTATAAGGTTACAGATAATCCTCCAAATAGAGTGAATAAACAAACAGCCAAGTACTGCCATAAGCATAAGTGGGCATGTGTAATCACATACATGTGTGGTGACAAAAAAACTGCTTTAAGTGTCTCTTCTTTGAGTCAGTGCAGGTAGCTGCTAATTGTGTAATGCTGTATTTATAGCTGGAATAATGTGAAAGAAGAGCAGAGTTTGCCTTGAGGGAGCAATTTCAGCACATGCTAAGCTCTACTTCATTCACCTACTTTATCCCTCCAACTGCATCCGGATCATATTCCTGCCCACAGGGGGTCATTGTGATGTTGAAAATATGAAGTCCCTTTTAATCTTCACCTATCCTGCAGAAGCTTGAGGTTTTCTGTCAACACCGACTTGTATTTGAAAATGCTAATAATTCCCCCTACCTTGACTAAGACCCCTGTTCTAGCAGGCCCAATGCATGATACTGCCAGCACCAGGTTTTAGTGTGGGTGTATTGTTCTTTTGGTAATGTGCTGTGTTGTTTCTGAGCCACATCTGCCTTTTGGAATCATAGCCAAAAAGTTATACCTTGGATTTTAAGGTTCTTGATTTTAGACAGCTCAAGGTGATCTTTTACCTTTATATGTTTCATGTTTCGGCATCCAATGCCGAAAGAATAAATAAGAGTTAATAAATATCTGTTATCTGTTATCATGTTTCGGCATCGGATACCAAAACATGATAACAGATAACAGATATTTATTAACTCTTATTTATTCTTGTAAACTTGTAAAACTACATTATTTTTTAGGTTTTTTCCTAAAAGATTTCAGTTTGTTTGTTGCAATTAAGTTAAACAGGCTATGTCAAAGTATGGATGGGGAAAAAAGGTTTTAGCCCAGCTGTTAACTGATTATTATTTATTATAGTTGGTTTAATTGCCCTGCATGTTTTACTTAATACATTTTTTCAGTGTTTTACTATTTATTGTAATCATATTATCCATTGTTTATTTTTATATTTTAACCTGTTATTTTAATCTTCCTTCCAGTGTTTCCTCTATGGGAGCCCTCTGCTTTGGGAGCGGTGGTCGGCTGTGGCTGCCTGGGTGCTCTCCAGGTAGCGCTTGGGTGGAGGTGGGGGTCTCAGCCTTGCCTCCTCTGGGCGCCCTGGGTCATGGCCTTGGCTGCTGCTGTTGATGTGCTGCTGCCGGTGCAGACGGCTCCTTTGATGGCGTTTCCTGACTTGGCTCATCTGTACCCTTTTATTGCTGCTCTTAGGGGCTGTTTACACGACAACGTTGCCGTTTTGTTTGAATGCGCGGGTGAAAACGCACTGCGTTTACACGACAGGGCGCGCGATGGAAAACGATGTAGTACATATGTCCGGCCTTTAGATTGCAGTGTGGCCCGTGTATGCAGTGTTCCAAGGTTTCCCCCTCACAACCTGGAAAAGAAACATTTCATGATAGCTAACAATGGCGGTCTTCTTGTAGTTTTCCGCTTAAATAAAGGTGTATTGATTATTTGACGCATGTACTGTATGCGTTTCCTTTGGCGATCGCATAGAAGCCTGATGATCTCTAAGTTTTCCTTACAGAGACCAAATAACTTCAGAAGCTGCATCAGTAGTAACAGCATACCTGGATCGGATCTCCCATTGTTGTTTTTCTGTAGAAATGCGGAGTGTGCAAGTGCAACACGTCCGTAGGTGGCTGGCAGTGACGTCATCGTTTTCAAACTTCTCCGGGTTGCGTTTACACGACAACGAATCACCCAGCGTTTTCAGAACTCTCCACTCTGGAAGCCGTTTCCCAAAAGATGCGTTTTTGCCCCCCCGTTTTCCCGTTGTCGTGTAAACGGGAGGCCGAATCAGAGAGAAAAACCTCAGTTTTGCTGAAAAACGTTGTCGTGTAAACAGCCCCTCAATGTGGTCTTTGTGGGGTCATTTTAATTCAGTAAAGGGCTGTTGTAATTGTTGTATGAAAAGCGCTTTATAAATAAAGTTTGATTGATTGATTGATTGATTGAAAAAAGGTAAATTGTTATTTTTTAATCTTCATCTTACATGGCAAAGACTTGGCATTATAACAGGAGGTGGGGGCAGCAGACTTTTTATATCCACTGTATAAGAAACTATATTTTCCAGCATGTTGTCTCTGCCAGTAAGCTGTATGTGTAAAAATGTGTGCAAGCATTTGTCTCTTGAAATGTGTTTTGAAGAGTGTGGGCAACTCAGAAAAAAAAGGTGTCATGATCAAAAAAAAAAAACCTGCTCATGTTGGGGTGAGTCATTCTCGCCTTTGAAAAGGAGGTGTAAAACTGTTTATTGATATGACAAACAATAAAGAGCTTATTAGACTATTCAAACAACTAACACCAACTAGTACAAAAGCAACTTCAAACTTTACACTCACAAATATCTTATTCTCCTTTGCAGTCTCTTACCTGGCTGCCCTCTTTCTGCCAGAAGATGGCAGGTGGAGGGTTTCCTGTTGTGCCACATTGGAAGGTTATGCTCCTCCCTTGGGCAGCAATCTGGTCTCTGGGCTTTGCAGTAATCTGAGGAGGCACTGGAAGGAAAGCATAGAAGGAAGACCTATTAAGAGCCTTACTTCACAGTGAGAACACTTGCTTTTCTGATTGCATCCTGGTGGATTAACAATTACAAAATTTATATTTTTTATTTATATATACTAACATAATGGACTGATATGGTAATATACTGTTGTATTAATAAATTGTTTTTGCCTTGAAAAGGTTGACTCCTCCCTTTCGGTCAGAAATAAATCTGTGTTTGAAGAAAAGAAGTCAAATTATCTTGATGTCTTGTTCGTGAGTGATGGTAGCATGGATTGCAAGATGGATAAATGGATCGGGGCTTCGTCTGCTCCACTCTGACGTGGTAAACAGAAAACTGAGCCAAAAGGCAGAGGACTCGATTTAGCGCTCTATCTACTCTCATCCATGGCCGTGAGATAGGGATCATAAGTGAAAATACTAGATCCTAGATACAATTGGCTGAAAATGGCATTTTCCATGGGCTCAGCCTTGGAGATTGGTAAGGATCCCTATCACCATGGAAAAGTTTAGAGGAGAGCTGATGCTCCTTTGCTTCAAAAAAAGTAAACTAAGGTGGTTTCTGCATTTCATAAGAATATCTCCTGAACTCTCATTTTAAAATCTCATCTCATGCATTGACCACTGCAACACCCTCATAACTGGCTCCCCAGCCTCCACTGGGAAACATCTGCAGATGGTCCAGAACGCAGCGGCATGCCTGGTCTTCAATCAGACTAAAAGAGCTCACTTCACCCTTCTGTCTGTTAAACTCCACTGGCTAACCTTAGCCACCTTTATCAAATTAAAGTCCTTGATGTTAGCCTCCAAAGTGCCTCTAAGTGTCATTTTATAATAATGTTCATACTTGATGGGATTTTAGGTTTGTTTCAAAGTGATGGTTCTAAAAGCTGATTTAAATAAAATCCAACAGTAACACTGGAAATGTAAAGAATTAAACATGGCAGTAAATGTATTAAGCCCCTCTCCATCACAGCTGTTTACTCTGATGTTAATCGATAAAACCCTCATTAGCTCTCAACAAGCTGAATGGAAGAATCTCTTTACCCTTCAGAGCCTTTTTGATCTAACTCTACTCTCTCATCTCTCTCTGATCATTAATGAGAGAAATCACCTCAAGCTCAACTGAGGAAAAACAAAAACAAGCAATAGACTCAACACTGCACAAACCACCACCATCCTGATGACATTTAGTTCTGAGTTATTTTAGGAAAGGACTGAAAGAGCTGCCATTTTCCATCTCAGGTCAGATCACTACATTATCTGCGTCATCACATCCTCCAAGGATTTACACTGACCACTGCCTACTACATCCAGCTGGAATGATTGGCTCAGAATTCCCACATAACATGGAACTTCTCCAGCCTCGATCCATCTGCTCTACAGTATCCCTGCATGATGAATGTAAGCACAAACACAGAGTTGCCTATCTGGAACACCAGAGGAAAATGCATCGACTAACATTAGTTTCTGCTGGACTTACATAAACAGTAGAAGTTCAAAAAAATCCTCTTAACTAAAATGATTAAATATGTCTTTGCTTAAGACAAATCACCAAAATGTGAGTTGATTAAAGAGCCAAAAGATGAGGAATATACACAAAAGATCAAAAACATTGGCACAAAAACACAGAAAACTGAGTCATTTGCATCATATAAGACATTTTACATTTTATTCAAGCTCATAATGATGGGATTATATTTTTGTCTATTTACTTTAGAAGCTTTAATGTCAGTCAGCAAATGTGTCAGCAGGTAGGTAGTCACAAGCAGCATTTGATTTCTCCTATTTTACTCATATGCAATGTTCTGTAAGTTCACTTATCAAGAACTAATTCACATAGTTCACAAAGGTCGTAACTGAATTCCTGATTATAACTCACACCCAAACCCTAAAAAGAATTGAATTGACACACATAACACATGCTTGCGTTCACTAATTTATAAATTCTGTTGAAAAGAAGGACAAGAGATCCACAGAGAAGTTGGCTGGTGACAAGAATTGGTCATTTTCGGCCAAACCACATTACATAAGCAATACCAGGTCATTAAAACTGAAGGAAGAAGACTCAAAGTTTTCCTGTTTTGAGTTTCAGTAAGGTATTAACCACATAATCAAATAAAGCACAGAGGTGTTAGCTGATAAAAAGTTAACTGTATTTTTTTTTCTTTACAACTTGTCAAGATGTGTCTACCATTAGGCTAGAGGTGGAGAGAGCAATGAAGGCTGAATGCATTACTCTGTTTTATTCCTTTGAGACTTCAACCTCATTTACTCATGGAACATTGAAAATCTCAGAGTTAAGGTAAATATCAGCATTCTCGAGGGAATACTTGCAGAGGCTGATGTTTTAGTATTGCTAGATGCAGATACTGTGCTTAGTCGCTAACAAAGCAAGCTAAAGGTTGTGAACTCTACGATCAATTTGTCTTTGTATAATACTGTAATAGTAAAACCTGATTTACAGCAGCTGCTCTCACTCTCTCACACAGTGTGACATCTGCGCCTAGAATAAATCATCTATAAATGTTCGCAGCAGGAAGACTAGAAAAAATATGTTGAATTGTGTTCTGATAAATCCTCTTATAATAAAGTTCTTGAAGATAAATCACAGTCAGCCTAACTCAATATGGGCCAGTCAGACCCTATACTTCCCAAATAATATAGCTTATTTTTTTGAGTCATCTTCATACTTTCAACCCAAAATTTGAAATCTTAGCAGAAAATCCCCATGTATACAAATTCTAAAAACCATCAACACCTTTCATATGTTTCATATATTTCTCTGTACAGGAAAAATATTTACTGCAGAATTAGGCCAACACTGTCTTTGCAACAACACAGTTTTGCCCCCTGGTAAATCTGCCTTCTAGGGGAAATTATATTTTATGTATTTGTCATTTTTACCATATTTGTGGAACACTAGAATTGTTGTTTCTCCAAAACTTTAAATCCTGTAGGTTCAGCAAAAAGAACAGTAGTTATTCATCTTTTGCTGAGCTTAGTCAACTCAGCACAGTATTTTGAACATTTTAATATCATTTTGGATTCTCACTTTAATCTTTTGCATATTTTAATTTGTATTTTCTTCACTTAAAATGATTGGGTACCCCAGGATATTACATACACAGATACATTTTGTTGTTATTTTCATTATTTTATGTAGCAAAAAAATGTAGCAAAAACAGAGACTATGGGGATTAAATCACTTCCTTTTGCAGCTGTATCTCGGGTTCATGAAGAAGTCACAGGGCTTTGCCTTCACTGCAGTCAAGGTAAAAGATTCAAAACAACAACAATCTAAAATGTGGAAAATTGAATATTACATAACAATGTTCGAGGGAGTGTGAAAATCAACATACAATCAAAAGCTTTCATGAAATAGACACCATTAATAATTGCAAATTTTTGAAGTGAAATGAAACAGAGTCAACTATTAATCCTCCATTTTCTATACCTAGTTAATTCATGCAAAGTTGCGGGGGCACTGGTGCCTATCTCCAGCTGTCAGCAGGAATGAGATGAGGTACACACTGAATAAAAAAGACTTCCCAAATTTCTTTGCATTCCCCAAGACAAAATCCAGGGCAATAAACAGCTTTCAGAAGTATTATTATTAGTAAATAAAATCTACCTGGGGGAAATTTATTATCAGTCTGTGAATACAGCTGTTCTGTGAACCCCTCAGATGTTTGCTGGAGAACATTAGTGAACAACAGCATTATGAAAAGGAGCAAAGCAAATAAGTCACAAATAAACGTTTGTAGAAGTTTAAAGCAAGATTAGGTTATAAAGCAATGTCCCAAGCTTTAAACATTTCTCAGAGCAACCTTTAGGGAATCATCCAAATATTGTAGGAGCAGAACTGCAAACATACTAAGACACACACTATAAACTGACAGGCAAGGCAAGGGGAGCTTTATTCAGAGAAGCAGCCAAGGGGCCCATGGTAACTCTGGAGGAGCTGCAGAGATCCATAGCTAAGGTTGGAGAACCTGTCAACAGTGCAACTATTAGTTGTGAAATTCACATATCTGTCCATTAATGAAGAGCGATGAGAAGAAAACCATGTTGAACAAATGTCTTCAGAAGTCAAATCTAAGGTTTGCCACAAGCCATGGAGTCACAACAAAACACGTGGTGGGAGATTCTGTTGTCACAGAAAACCCAAATTACACTTTAGGCCTAGATGCAAAATGCAATTTGTGGAGAAAAATAACTTTGCACATCCTGAACACAGTAGGCACAAAGTGAAACATGAGGGTGGCAGCATCATGCTGTGGGGAGGCTCTTTATCTTCAGAAGGAACAGGAAAGCTGATAAGAGTTAGTGGGAACATGGACAAAGTTGAATACAAAGTGAAGAAGGAAAAGAAAACTCTTAGAGGCTGCAAAAGACATGAGACATGGAAGTTTGTGGTCATGCCATAACAAATCTGAAAAAGATGAAGAGTTCAATTACTTCTGCAAGAAACGGTAGAAGTGTTTTTAGGGGCTGTTTACACGATGTTTTTCAGCAAAACTGAGGTTTTTCTCTCCGATTCGGCCTCTCGTTTACACAACAACGGGAAAACGGGGCTGCGAAAACGCAGCTTTTGGGAAACGGCTTCCAGAGTGGAGAGTTTTGAAAACGCTGAGGGATTCGTTGTCGTGTAAACGCAAGCCGGAGACTTTTGAAAACGATGACGTCACTGCCAGCCACCTACGGACATGTTGCACTTGCGCACTCCGCCTTTCTACAGAAAAACAACAACAATGGCGGATCCAGGTATGCGGTTACTGCTGATGCAGCTTCTGAAGTTATTTGGTCGCATACAGTACGTGCGTCAAATAATCGATATGCCTTTATTTGAGCGGAGAACTACAAAAAGACCGCCATTGTTAGGTATCATGAAATGTTTCTTTTCCGGGTTGTGAGGGGGAAACCTTGGAAGACTTCATACATGGGGCAGACTGCCATCTAATGGCCGGGCATATGTACTACATCGTTTTCCATCGCGCGCCCTGTCGTGTAAACGCAGCGCGTTTTCACCCGCGTATTCAAAGAAAAACGGCAACGTTGTCGTGTAAACAGCCCCTTAGTGAACTGATTTATAAGCTATTTTATTTTTCTGTCATCCAAAAGCTTTAATTTCCTTTTAAAGGGAAGCTCATATTGCTAATAGCTTAAGGCCCACATGCTTATCTACCATAGTTTAAAGCACATAAAAGTAAAGCTATATCATTATTCAAGCCTGCGACATGGGTTGAGTTCTGATTAAAACACTTTCAGCTACATTTTGTGCTGCTTGTAGCAGCAACTGAAGGCAGGATTTGCATGGTGTCACATTATCCTGACACACTGCCTTGGACATAGCAGATGTGTGTAGAAGGAGTCCTTAATCTGGTGTTACACTGTCTGGCGCTTCCTTATGCTTTACTGCAGAAACAGACATGCTGTCAATGTGTCACCACCTAATGGAGGGACTTATTTACACCATTAGGCACTGATTGTTGCTTTTAAAAATCATTAGGAATAACAGATAGGAAATAAAAAACTGTCTTAAATTACAGAGAGACATAAATGTCTTTTTTAGATAAGAATTAGATCTTGTGGAATGAGCCAAGTAGAATGATGATAGGGTTTGGAAAATGATGGGAAAAATAGAAAACTAATGAAATGGATGAAACACTGAGCCAGAAAATAAAAAGCATGTTGCGGGATGGAAAAGTTTAAAAAAAGAGCAAGAAAGAAGCTGAATAGCAAACTGTTGGGTTTGGATTTCATTTGCCATGATAAAGGCATTAGTGGATGAAGTCATCGAAGACTATTCAAACCAAGACACATGACGAGTGGAGGGAAAAGAAAGGGCATAGAGCGTTAGGTGGAGAGAGGAGGGAGATAAGGAGACAAGAAGAGAGAGGGGGAGTCATGTCTTATTAATACTGTGACTGCTCTCTGGCAGCGAGTGAAAGTACACATCCATCAAACATCTGTCAAACAACGTAATCCATATGGTTTAACATAAGCTGCTGGCACCACCGCTGGACTCACACAGATGCTCGTATATAAAAACACAGCAATCATCAGACAAAAAAGTGGGAGCGGGATTTATATTAATGCAGCTGTCATGTGACCTCACAAGCACTAAAGCCCCTGGATCGAGAGCTCCTTTATGAATACGCAAGTACATGTCTGTTTGCTTTCTTATTCAATATGCATGATGCATTTCTCACCGTGGACCTGCAGCATGGCTGAAGCCTCTGTCTTCCCCACACTGTTTTCAGATGTGCAGGTATACATCCCTTCATCCTGCTCTTTCACGCGTAACAAACGGAGGTTGTTGCTGTTGCGGATTTCAAACCTGGGAACCAGAAAAGTGAGATACAGAAAGGCCAACAGGGTGGACACAAAAAATACTAACTGCACAATGTGAAGAAAGCAATCTGCTGGTAGGACAAGATAAGATTCTACCCCTGTCACTCAATCTGTGCCATGATTCTTTTCTTTTTTTTTGTTTTGGGTGGAACTTTCTGGAAACAAGTAAAAGGTCCTGAAAGGTCATACATAAATAAATAAAAAAAGCAGGACTGAATTAAGTTATTTGACTAAAATAAAAACAATTTGTGTTGAAATATACATTAATACACATTTTAATGGCTGAATGCAAAAATAATAGTCTTTCTATAAAATTAATTATTTAAAAAGACAGTTCCACAATTCAGCAATCAATGTCAATGCAGAGGGCATGAGGGAATAAATGAGGCACATTTAACTTATTCAAATAAACAAAAATACAATAAAAACAATTAGAGTGAAAATAATATTCAACAATATTGTCTTATACAAAACTAAAGATGCCTTAAGTTGTACATTTCCTCAAGTGATGCACAGAGGTTTTCAAAATGCATCAAAAGATTATGCAAATGCCAGGACTATATTGAGGCAACTCTCAAAAGACTACCTACAGAAAAGAGCGCTTAGTTTGTGCAAATGAAATTTACTCAACATAAACTGAGTAAAAGCATAACTCTTTCCTTAGTGGCATCAAATGCTTTTTTTTTTTTTAAAGCATTTTGTGTAAACAAACATTATTTAAGATTCAAAATGATAAACCATAATGGCCTCATCCTACATCTATATATTATTACAGACAGAAATGACAAAACTGTTAACAGCCGGATTGTTTCTATAAATTAATGCTCTTTGAACTTTTCCATAAACCAGCAGAAAAAAATAATTAAGGATCAAACCCACTGCAAATGATTTCTGGGACATATGTACGTATGTATATGAAACCCAAAATTTGACTGATCTCTATTTCTAATGTCCGTCTCTTCAGCAGTTTGTGCTCATTTCTGTTAGTCTCACCTCCCACGAGGAAGCTCCCCTTCCTCTCGCCGCCATCGCACAGTGGGAGCCGGATCCCCGTGGACCTCACATAGAAAGTCCACAGTCTCCTCCTCCATGACCACCTGGTTTACTGGTCTCCGTACCAACACCGGACGTTCTGCAGGTGCAGAGGAGGCATCATGCATGTCCACATAATATCTCTTAATGGACTGAATAACTTAAAATGCAGTCAAAAAAAGTACATGCCACCTCACAGACTTCTAGTTTTAACTTTGCAAGATAACCCGAGTAAACATAAAAACTGGTTTTCAAATAATTGTAATGTATTTAGTAAGTAAAAAAGCAATTCAGACCAACCTGTCCCTATGTAAAAATATAATTCCCTCCTTTTAAATAATAGAATAAACGCAATTAACCAAATTGTTTTGATTACATTTCACTTGCGACACCTAAGTAAAGTTACTGGAAAATAAATAAATGGCTTAACCCAAACCTGCCTGAAAACATGAAGTAGAAGTATTACATTGTCCCCCAACAAGTCATTTATATATATCAGTCTGGAAGGGGTTACAAAGCCATTTCCAAGGTTTTAAGCTTCTAGCAAACAGTGAGCCATTATCCACAACTGGAGTAAAACTAGAACAGTGATGAACCTTCACAGAAGTATCCAACCTACCAAGATTACACTAAGTAGTCAGGGTGGCACTGCTGCCTCAGGAGCTGGAAAACCTGTTGTCATCTAAAGGAGCCATGAATTCTGCTCTCGAGCAGAAACAAGGAGAATTCCTTGCCCTCATTAGACACACACAATGAAGTAAAACTGGCATAAATAATACAATTTGTAAAGAAAATAGATAAATAAGTAAAACCATATTCATGTCTATTGTATGACAACATCTCTTTAAAATATATATATATATATATATATATATATATATATATATATATATATATATATATATATATATATATATATATATATATATCAACAAGCATTATTAGTATCCATAAGCCACCTCAGCTGTGTGGTGTTTTAAGGTGAATTCATCACAGTAGTCGACAAAAAGAGTTAAAATAATAAATGGCCTGCACTTGTGTTGTATTTATCTAGTCCTAAGAACCCCAAAACACTTCACACTACATTCAGTCATTCACCCATTCATTCAGACACTGGTGATAGTAAGATACATTGTCACCACAGCTGCCATGGGGCACACTGAAAGAAGCGAGATTGCGGCCAGTCCCTCTGACCACCGCAAGTAGGCAAGGTGGGTGAAGTGCTAAAGTGTCTTGCCTAAGGACAGAAAGACAGAGAAACTCTTAACTTCTGACCCACGGTTGCCTCAAGCAAAGTCAAGCGGCTATGCAGCAGGCCAGTAATCCAGCACAAATTACCGTTAATAGTTAAAAAAAATCTAAGATTTTGGAGTGGCCAAGTCAAAGTCAAGACTTAAGTCAGAAACCTTCCAGTGACGGTAGATTAAAACAATTCTCCAAAGAACTGTAAGGCACAATTTCTCCGCAGTGATGTAAAAGACTCATCACTAGTTATTGACAACCCTTGATAATAGTTGTTGTTGTTGTTGGTAAACAGTTGTTTTGTTTTAGGGGTAATTTACTTTTCACATATGGATAAGGAGTTTTTATCTTTGTGTGATGTAAAAAATTGTTTGATAATCTGAAACATTTGTGTGTAAAAAGAAACTGAAGAAATTGGTAAGGGAGGAAATAGTTTGTCATGGCGAGTTGAGTTGACTTTTACCGTAAACAACCAGCTCGGCAGGATCACTGTCCCTCTCACCGACCATGTTGGTGCCCACACAAACGTACATGCCAGCATCACTCTTCCTGGTGGGGGAGATCATCAGCTTGCCCCCTCGCATCTAAAGAAAAATATCAGCATAGAATGACAGCTCACTTGAGTGCCCCTGATATCTTACATATCCTAGATATATTATTTCAACCTTTGATGGCAAAAATCCATATTTGGAAAGGTTTCCAGGAATAAATTATGAATATTTTATATCAAAACAATACATGAGTCATTGTGCTTTTCCTATAGGGGATGCAGTGAACTATATGTATGTTATGATACAATTTCTCTGCCCTTAGACAGCCACCACCTATATTTCTAAAGTCGACTTTCAACAATCTCCTGGTTTCACACATGAAGAGACAGGACGACAGGGACACCAAGGATCCAGACATTTTCCAGTCCAGAGCATAACAACATGTCTGCTCTGAATTATAGTCATTTGAAACTATTGTCAGTCTAAATGAGTATCTCACCCCCTTGTATAACACATTCCTCCTTGACTTTGAATGTCAGAGCATATATGAGTCTCAAGGTAAGAAAAATAAAACAAAGTCTTTTCATTGTAGCCAGCTGTTGCTTTGGTTCAAACTGAATTTAGCCACTTCTTTGGGCATACTACAGTATACATCAGATTAATACATTTCTGCTTCGTATTCTGTTATAGCAAATGCAGTGGAAATCAGAGGTCGTAAAGAATTTGACAAGTTTAAGCATTAGTCACGCAGTTGCATGGAAATGCAAAAATGTAGGGGTTATTGGTCAGACAATCTCAGAGGTGCAAAGCAAACTTAGCCCATATAATGTTACCATTATATAGTTAATGGTTTTTGCTGCATCGCCACAATGTCTTAATTAGTGCAAATCTGACTCAAAACTCAAAACGTCTCAATATAAATATTAAATCAATATTTTTGATAAAACATTTTTTTATTATTAAAAAAAATTTTTGTAGCAATAAGCTCCACAACCAAGCTAAGCTCATAACTGGTTTTGATTTACTAATTATGGTTCCTTACAAAAATGTTGATATCCCTTGAACTTTTCTATGTGTAGTCATGTCACAGCCACAAAATTCAATTTATTTAATGGGGATTTTATTTGATGGACGGTCAAAGTAGTGCATAGTTGTTAAGATGAAGGAAAAGAATGCATGGCATTCAAAATGTTGTATGAATAAAAATCTGAAAAGTGTGGTGTGCAATTGTTTTGATGTGAAGCTCTGCAATTCCTCCACAGTTACCATCGGCCTCTAGGCAGCTTCTCTAAATAATAATCTTCTTGGTGTGCAACCTGTTCTTCATGATTCAATTTGCTCACTGATGTTCTCCAAATAACCTTTCAGAACTTCACAGAATAGCTGTATTTATACTGAGTTTAAGTTACTCACAGGTAGGCTCTATTGATCAATTAGGTGACTTCTGAAGGAAATTGGCAGCTAGATTTGACCTGAATGACAATGTTGTCCACCTCCTGCTCTCAAAGGTCTGCAGGTTTTAGCTGTCTCTCTGGTTCAACACAGTTAATTCAAATAGTTAAATTAACTCCCCATCATTTCCTGCTGAGACTTGGCAAGGAACCACTCATTTGATTCAGGTGTGTTGAAACAGAGAAAAATTCAAGACCCTGGTCCCCAATGACTGACTTTACAGACCATACTTTCCAGTTGCCATCATTTTACTTCGACTTCACAGGTATGCTTTACTTTTTCTTGCTCTGTCACACCACAATAAAATACATGAGCTGGAGTTCAATGGGCATGAAATCTTTTGCAAGGCACTATATAAAATTGTGCAATAGAATATCCCTTGTTCATTACAATTGCTGCCCTCTGACCATAACCAGCAGGCAAGGTGGGTGAAATGTCTTGCCCAAGAACACAAGTACTGAGATGGAGAGGAGGTTAGAAGTGGCAGTTCACTGGTTACAGGACCAAATCCTACCTCCTGAGCCACTGTCTCCATAATAAGAGAGAGTATGTACATCTGTATTTATACATTTATACTCACCGTAATGCGGTCATCTTTGCTGCTAACTCGGGCGTTGTTGCGTTTCCAGAACACGGAGGGCTCAGGGTGACCCCTTGGAGGGATGCACTCCAACACCGCGGGCTCTCCAGCAGCCACCACCACGTCACTTGGGGCCTGCCGGAAATCATCTCTTAGAACTGAAAAGAAAACAACACACAAACTTGATTGGCTTAAAAGGCTATGTGGGACTAAGGTATTGAAAACACAGACTGGTAACCAGCCTGGCGACCAGCAGTGCAAACACATGACCAGCTTCATTAAAGCTTCAATGGTTTTTCTTGGAAGTAGTTGTAAACCTTTTTTTTCTTTTTCGACTTTGATAAATCTTCTTGTTTAGGACTGAGAAAGTTTATTATTGCATGTGAATGACTGCTCATATCTCCTTCAACATCCTTAATGTTTTCCCAATCCTGTGTCCTCATTTTCCTCCTCTTCTGCTGTCAGGTCATGCTGAATAATGCACATCTTTCAGTCCAACATGAAGTAAACAAATAATAATAGAGCATTTATAATTTAGCCCATGTGTGAGGAAGCAAAAATTGTCCCTGCTCTGAAGAAAGGATTTTGTCTGATTTAATTTGCTCTCCTATTAATCTGCAGCACAGCTCCGAATCAAGTCAGCAGTGAATGAGAAAACCTATCCCCCTGAAGTCTGAGCAACCCCGTGGATGAGGACAGGATGAGAGGTTTGACATGGCGACCTCTGATATCCTCTAATCTTTTCCTGTGATTGACAGATGAAAGCCTCAGCTTGAACTGTGAACCAAGCCTTCTCAAGAGACCTCCTGTACAAATGGAAACTCATGCTTTAGACGCTGACAGGCTTACACTTTCAAACACACAGACATAGTCGCAGACAGTGGGTTTGCTCGTTCTGTTGGACCACAGCAGGATTCTTTTTCTCTTTTTTTCAAACAGTGTATTATTTCAGGCTAATCAATCAATGCGGTTTCCTTTTACACATTCATTAATAATTTAGCGATCTCTCACTGATACAACGATAAAAGAGCTTCTGCTTTTCCACCAATGTGCAATCTGTGTCAAAACACTAAATGTAGATCCCTTTACAGCCCTTTCAATCAGTTGATCAAAGTATTTGCTGCATCAGGCTTGCACTCCAGCAGCTCCAAACCTGCCTCTGGTAGAGTAAGACTTTCCACTTATTCAGAGCTTAAACAGTCCTAAGACTTAAGTGGTTGTGGGAGAGATTTTCCCAGCACAGGTGGAATTACATTCAAATAAAAAAAAGGAACTTCCTGCTGGTTAGCTGCTGCACAAATGAAGCAATGAGTTCTTGGCTTTATCCTTTAGAAAGCAAAGAACCCATTTGGTATCCTGTCATATGCAAATTATTCTATGCCTTTTTAAATTAACTCTTTAATTTAGATTTCAATAAAACTCAATGACACATGAATGGATATGGAAAATTAATAAATGAATAAAATTATAACATTGCCTCCCAACACTCTAATGTGACAGTAGTAAAGAAAACGTGTTTTAAACGTGAAGCATTGCAGGGAGGATGGAGTGACATAACCAGTGACATACAGATTTTACCACAGCTGCTTTGCACACCTCAAGATCATTCTTCTTCTAAAAATTTGGAAGCAAAATAGATACCAAAACACACAAGGTTTTTATTTTAACTTTAGAATGAATCTAAAATTATTATAACACCACACAAGTGCTGTTTCTCTTTTTTAACTTTAAAGAGTCAACCTTTAAAAATTTAACATTGAAGTCAGCACTTGTTACCTTGTTGTCTGAGTTACCTTAACTCAGACAACTGATCTAATCACTTCCCCTGCTTAATGCCTAGGCGTTGGTCCACCCTTTGCAGTTAAGGTAGCTTCAGCTCCTCTGGAAAGGCTGTCCAGGAGGTTTAGGAGTGGGTTATGGGAATATTTGACCATTCTTTCACAGAAGCATTTGTAGGGTTGAATGAAGTTATCGAAATCACAGCACTGTAATTCATCCGAAAACTCTTTGATCCAGTTGAGGTCAGGACTTTGTGCAGACACAGTCTTTATGGTAGAGGTGTAGACTCAAGTCATGTGACTTTGAACTGAGTTTATTTATTGACTTTAGATTTGGCTCAATGAAATTATAAAAGACTTTGGGCTTGACTTTCATCCAAATGACTTCACTTGGACTTGAATCCATTGACTTGAAAAGACTTCATATCTTACACCTCACAGAAAGTCTGTTACATAGGAAAAGTGTCGGTAGGCAACGATGAAATAGTGCCAGGCTCAGTATTCTGTATTCTATCTGCTGTGCGCCCCCAAGCATTAGCCAATATCACCTCCTCTTGTTGCCACATCAAACACACTGCATCTACCGTGCTGTTTAGCTTCCTTTCTTTTGCATCCTACGATGACAGCAAAGACTCCAGAGGTGTTAGAGAGGTCCTGTCATCTAGCACGCTATAAATGTGTGGTCATTGTGTTAGGTGATGAACCCAGCACAAAATGGTTCAAGTGAGAGAGCAACCATATTGTCTTCCTTAAAATCCTAATGGATGTGTTTTTTTCTTAGGAAAAATAATAATAACAAAACACACCAAAAGAAAAAAATCTGGGTTATAATATCCCCTCCTCCCCTTCATGTCAAGTAGGTGGGTCACTCACACAAACCATGTTGTTTGTCTTTTTTATTTAAGTTAAATGAATATGTAACAAATGTAATGCTTGCAATAGTTCAGTGTTGTAGTTCAGGTTTAATAATACTATAACACAAAAAATTTTTTAGTTATGTATTTACTTACATGCAGATTTGTAAGATACAAATGAAATATAGAAATAAATTGAAGTTAGACTTCGACTCAACTCGAGACTTACATCCCTGGACTTTAGACCGAACTGGCGATTTTCATGCCTTCACATGAGACTTGACTTCAGACTTGTGTGGAAACTCATGACACTTTCTTGTGACTTGGAATGCAGTGACTTGGTCCCACATTTGCTTAATGTACCTTAGTTTGTGCACAGATGTGCAGTTATTTTGGAATAAGAAGGGGCCATCTTTACACTGTTCATAGACCAAAGCAAAATGCCCAAAATGTCTTTATTCTGCAGCATTTAGATTTATTTTCACTGTAATGCAGAAGCCAAGCCCAACTCCTGAAAAACAACCAAACACCATAATCCTCATAGTAATCAGCCACAGAAACCCATTCCATGAAACTCTTTACACATTGTTATTAAGCAAGGTCAAATAAAATTTGGAGGTCTGTAGCTATTGACTGCAGAAAGTTGCCAATCACTGCTAATTTTGCAGCTCATCATACACTATGATTTTACAGAGCCTACCATTTGTGTCACCCTTGTTATCAGTTGTTTCCACTTTGTTATGATACCACTGACAGATCCTGAGAGATCTGTCAGTGATCCTAGGGTCTCATTTATAAAGCTTGCTTACTCACAAAACGAGGTCTGAAAACTGCGCAAGTCACTTTCTACGCCATGTTTGGACATGGAGGACACAGGCAGTGCAGCCAGTGAGATGGCGAAATTGTGAATTGTGAGCAACATTTTTGAACTTGTAGACACATGACTGCACACACATGAACAAACAACCAACAGTCAGCTCCCAACCCTGTCTTTGAATTGAGAATAAATATGAGATTCTGAATGGAAATATGTTGCATTAAAGAATTATATCACAGTATGTTCATAAGTACGCCTTCGGGTTGTATAGCAATTGCACTTCTTGGTGCATTGATTGTGTTAAGTACAAATATAAATACTGCAGTGACACTCCTGCATACTGCCGCACAACGGATGAGCCAACTAATTGAAGATCAGCCACTGGCAACATCTGGATGGAGGGGAGCCGATTTAGATTCCCTAAATCAGTCCTATTAGATCTGTGTGCTGAACTGGGCCAAATATTAGATCTACCGACCTGCTGCAACCGTGCATGCCCCCACCCCTCTTCTTTTTTATCTCAGGCATGCTGCTGCATCAACGCTGTCACTCGCAGCTCTTCTGTTTATTTGTGACTCGCAAATATTATTTTGCGCAGATAATGAGTCATGAGTAAAGAGTTTTATGGAATGGGTTTCTGTGGCTGAGCATGTACAGTATATCCAAATTTTACATCGTCATGTCCAATGCAAATTTATTACATTCTGGTGTAATTTAGTTATTATTTGATAACATAATAACATAAATGGCCGGGAATACATGCTGCAATTATGTATTTCATATAAACAAATGAATGGTAAGTCTATGTATTGAAACTGCATTATATTGTATGCGCAGTTCAGTTATTGTAAAGTGAAGATGTTTGTAATATGCATCACAGTCTCTGTTTTATCAGGGAGGTAGAAATGTAAAAAAAAAAATCTAAATAGTAGAATAAACCCTGTGACTGCAGGATGTTTTTTTGTTTTTTACTTTTTTGGCTTATACAGAAAATGACAAACTCTTAAGTCTTACAAACACTGGGTCATATGCATCCAGAGTCACATACCAATGGACAATGTTTTGTAAAGTGAAATATAGAAAATAATTATTTTGACTCCATGAAAACCTTTCAAGAGAAGAAAGTTGGACCTTGTTTTAAAACACATTGATAGCCAAAACACTCTGAAAGGCATTCTTTTTATAATGCCAAAAATCTCAGATGTTTTAAAAACAGATCAGAAAAACTAAAATTTTCTATGTCACATACTTTGTCTAAATGATCAGCTCTAAAAATTTTCATGAATCTCTGATAGATTAGAGCTTTACGTTAATTAAAGTTAAAGCTCTACTTTAATTATTGGTTATACCACGTACAGACAAAATAATATCAGCACAGAAATTAATCTATATATTACAACATCACTACAGGCATGGACAGGAGCTGAAGAAGTTTTTTGGATGCAGTCAGAAAGGGTCAGCATCTGGGAATGTCCTGAGTAATTAGCAATAAATATTCCAAAACTTAGTAAAGCAGCAAATTTTACAGAGCTCAACAATGAAGATCAGTCAGTGTATTTACCTTATCTACTTGCTTTTTTCAGTCACACCGTAATTTAACTTAACTTTATTGATAGCATTAGGAGCTTATCCTCTTTATTCAGTGGGAAAATTGAATTTTTCCTCCCTTTTTTAATTTTAAAAGCTGTGACATTAGATAAACAAAAGTGAAATACCTCATCAAAATGGAAATTTATAACCTGTTCGACATCATTAAATTTCTCATTAGCCTACAGTGATGTTAAATTATTATTCATAGTCAAATAACACGTCTAAGCGAAGGTGATTATGTGCCCGTGGTTCAATCTGAGGGGTTGTCATGTGCAAACATCTGCCACAGTGAAGTAGACCGAAAACTTATCATCACCTCACAGGGCAGTCAGAATATTTACAAAAAAAGAGCATAAACATGGGTGCACTATAACCAGTTAAGGCACATTTTCTATATTGCTCCTGGTACAAATGCTCAGGGGAATTTCAACTTATAACATTATTTTTAGACATCAATCTGCATCTTGCACATTTTGCCCTGTCTCAATAAGAAAGCTTTGTGTATTTTAGTGGGATTTTTTTATGTTGGAGACTAATACAAAGTACTTTATAAATGTGAAGTGTAAGAAAGAGAATGCACTTGATGTTGATTAACCCCATCCCTGTGATTATTATTTTATTTTATTTTATTTTTTTACGTGTCCTGTTTGGCAGTGTGGAGCTCAGAATTTGTGTCCGAGTACCAAGTAGAACCCCAACAGATTTACTTTCACAAGCGGAGCACTACAGCTTTTGCTATAGTACTCCACTTGATATGTGTGAAAAATCTTTATTATGAATTGCTGGGGTTTTTATTTCCTGATGTTATGGAAACGGAGACGGAAAATTAAGGGGAAGAAAGAAAGAAGATGAAGAAGAGAGCTAGGAAACAAAAAGCCATGAGAGAGGGTGAGTTGAAAAAACAAGAGAGGAAGGGGAACAAAGAAAACACAGGAAGACATTGAAGTCTGCCTCCATACCCACAGGACGGCAGAGAGAGGGGAAAAAACAAAACGAAAAAGGAACATCGACAAAACAAACCAAACATTGTGAACTAAGAAATAAATAACCACATCACACAAAAATGGATATAAAAATACAACAACAATGTCCCAGAAAAACTCATGGTACCGATTACTCAAGCTCTAGTAATGATAACCTCAGCCCAAGAATATATCCTTAAACACCAGAGACCCCACATCTATGTGTGTGTGTTAGCATGCTGGTGCATATAAGGTTTCTCCATAAGAGTGTTCGATAGCTGGTGTGAGCAGGCATCAATCCGTCTCCCAGGAATCGATGCAGACATGAAGGAGATCGGAGCAAAGACATCCAAAGGACCCCCAGAGCCCCAGGCGGACCCGGGCGGGGCCGACCGCATCCCCCAAGAGTGGAGCAAAGGAGAACCCCAGGGGAACGTCCAGCGGCTACTATGCAGGGGCCCGGGGGGCAGCAGTGACGAGCCCACGGGCCCCACCGGCAACCGGCCGCGCCAGGGCGGGCCGGTCAATGGACCAGGAGAGACGGGGCCCAGGGGCACCCCACCCCCCAGCAGGGACCCGACAAGGGACATGGCCGACGAGGGGCCACGCGCCACCACCTACTTATCAACTACTTATTCTCAATGATCCCAAGTAAACCATCACTAGACTGGTTTAGATCTCTAGACTCCTCTGTCTCTAAATTTCTTTGGAAAGATAAACCCCCACGTATCAGCTTAAAAACACTGCAGAAGACCAAAGAAAAAGGAGGTCTAGATCTACCAAACTTCCATCATTATTTCTTAGCCAACAGGCTCCAATACATCTCAAGATGGTTAAAACATAGCTACCTAGATGAGTCCTGGATAGACGTAGAACAGACACTATGCAATAAGATAAAACTTTCAGACCTACCATTTATTAGCTCAAATATAAAACGACATGAATGCTTTAAAAGCATAAATATCAGCTCCTCTCTGACAGCATGGTGGGCGTTTCTGAAAATGACAGAGTCCACAATAATCCCATGCAGACGTACACCCATCTGGAATAACCCCGACATCTTGCAAAAAAAATGTATGATAAGTTTTCCAGACTGGAGGTGCAATGGAATTGAATACCTGGAACATATATTTGAAGGATCAGACTTTATCCCATTTAATACATTAATTACACAATATGGAATTGATAAAAACAAATTCTTAGAATATCAACAAATTAAATATATTATTAAAGGTACATTTAGGCTCAATACAGTTGAATTACAAATTCCAGCAAGAGTTTTAGATTTTCTTAATCTCAACCCCCCCAAATTGCTGTCTAAAATATACAAAACTTTATCTACATTAGATCAATCAATAGCCATCCCTATTTCAAAATGGGAGGTGGATTTATCAGCCAGCTTTGACCAAAACGTCTGGTCTCAGATATGTTTAAGAACCTTTAAAATAACAAAAAATCCTAATTTGCAATTAATACAATACAAAATCCTTCACAGAGTACACTATACAGGTCAACGAATGTTTAGGATGGGTTTTACATCGTCTAATACCTGCTTACAATGCACAAGCAATATACCAGATACTTATATTCATGCGCTTTGGTTCTGTCCACCTGTTAAGAAATTTTGGTGCCAGATATGTGAAGACTTATCAAAGTGTCTGAAATGTAACATTCCACCTTCTCCCTCAATTTGGAGATTTAAATGATGTCACCATGGACACAAAGTCAGTTCTAATGGTTCACATTGCCTTATGCATCGCTAAGAAAACAATCCTCCTGAACTGGAAAAATAAAAAGGCTCTTAATATTAATCAGTATAGAAATCTCTTGTTGGACCATATTGGTCTTGAGACGGCCTCTGGCTCCATATCTGATCAATCTCTCTGGGCTCCTTTGATCGGCTCCATCACCTAGTAGGGGTGGGGGGCACTTGGTTTTGTCGTTTGGGATACTGTTACTGATGTGGGGGTTTTTGGGGTTGAAGGCGTTTGGGGGTGATCCCTGGGGGTGGGATCACTGGGCGGACGGGGCGCTGGACGTTGTGGCCCCAACCTGGGGTTGGGCTTTGGTGGATTTGGGTGGTAACTCCTGATGGCTGCATGCGGTGCCTTAGGGGGGTTGCACTGACGGACATGGGTTACTGGCCTGGTGGCCGTGCTGCGCCTGGGTAGGGTCTGGGGTGGGCCTGGGGATTCGGGGCTCTGGGGCACCATGCCCCCTAGCTGTGGTCCTGGCCGGGGGTCGGCCGGCGTGGGGTCTCTGTTGCCTGTGGGGGTCGGGGCTGGCCGGCGTGCGTGGCCGGCTCTCTTTTTCTCTGGGCCGATTGTCATCGCCGGTCCCTGTATGGCGTCTCGCCTTGTTTGCTGATTGGGGTGCCTGGCTGGTGGTCGCGGCGGTTGGGTGGCATTTCTGGGCCTGATCAGTCCTTTTTCGCACTGGACTTAGCTCCTGGGTCTTGGTCTTTATGCGTTGCGGGGCGTTGGGGTCGGGCGTTTTCCCGGGTTCGGTCGGACCTGCAGGTGGACTGGCCGGGTAGTGGGCGTGCAGGGCAGGTGGGTGGGGCGCTGGGTTTGGTTGCCTGCCGGGCCATTGAGCAGCAGTGGTCGCTCCACAAGGGAATGGGGCTGGTGGATGTCGGCCTGGTGGGTCGGCTGCCCGTTTAATCGGTTTGCTCCTGGTCTGGGCAGGTACGTTGCCGGGGTTTGGGCTGCGGGGGCCTCCGATGTGCAGGTGGCGCTGGGGGTCTCCTTTGCTGGCGGGGAGGCTATTGCTAACTAGTGACAGGTGCTCTCCCCCTACGAGGGCACTTGGACGGGGGGGAGGGGTGTGCTGGAGGGGGCGAACTCAACCTGGGTGTCTAGTGTCTTTTGTGTTCTGATAGTAGAGCGAATGTCAGGGTGGGTTTAGTTCTCCTTCTGGGATGGGGGTGGGGGGACTGCCTTGGGGTCCATGGGGCTTGGTGGTGCTGTGGCTGTGGGCCCGGGTTGAACGTGCCATGGCCTCCCTCCCCTGGTGGATCCCGGTGAACAGCGGTGCCTATTGGGGTCAGTGGGGGAGCTGGCTCCCTGGGAAAACATTTTGTCTCCCAGTCCTTCCCTCCCCATCCCCGAACACCTCTGTCCACCCGCTCCATCACTTTACCACTCATATAGGGTCTTTGGCCATGGGCACATCACTGGGGTGCGAGGAGGGGTTTCCCTCCTCGCTATCCCGTGGCGTCCTGGGTCCCAATTTTAATATACAACTTAGACACTCCCACTTATAACATTTTCATGCGACAAGCATGTAGGGACTTTGGGGTGGGCACACTTTTCGGCATCCAGAGGGGGAGCGGTTCAATCAGCTTCACCTCTGGTGCCGGTGCCCACTGTTAAACCACATATAGACACTGAGGGCTCGGGGTGGGGGTTGGGGGATGTGTGGCTGCCTTCCCCAGATCCCACCCCTCTGTTTTAAATGCACATTATAACAACACGCATCAACACCATCCTCGAGCGGGAGGATAGAGGCTAGGGGTCTTCTCACACCCCTGTTCACCCTGTGATTATTTAGAGTAAATCTTTTCCTCATTTGACAGCCCTAATATATATATATATATATATACATACATACATACATGTGGAATTTCCAGGTGGCAGGTTTGCTACATCTTCTGTTGTCCAGTGTGTGTTTTTAGTCTCAGCTACCATATTGCTCTGCTCTTTTCCAATGTGCCTATTTCTGTTCATCAGCTTTCAATAATGTTTTTTGCTGAATATCACCTGTGATTGTTAAAATTGCTCCTGTTGCTTTTTTGAATTTCTGATATTATAATAGTACTGCAAAGTAGCACTGTTGCCTTGCAGAAAGAAGGCCTGGGTTTGAGTCCCGGCCTAGGATTTCTGCATGGAGTTTGCATGCTCTCCCTGTGCATGTGTGGGTTCTCTCCGGGTACTCTGGCTTCCTCCCAAAGTCCAAAAACATGACTGTTAGGGGAATTGGGCTCTCTAAATTGCCCTTAGGTATGAGTGTGTGCATACATGGTTGTTTGTGCTATGTGTCTCTGTGTTGTCCGGTGATGGACTGGCGACTTGTCCAGGGTGTACCCTGCCTCTCGCCCTGTGACTGCTGGAGACAGGCACCAGCACCCCCGTGACCCTGCATAGGATGGATGGGTACAGATAATGGATCTTAGTATTTGGTTGACATTATAATGTTTTCTAAATAAGATTGCCATTCTGATATGGCGTTGTACAAGGAAGAGCAGTCTTTGCTGACTCATTTATAAGCATTCATATCTGTGAGATTTTTCTGAGCGCCTGATTTTAAGATAAATCCAAGGATATTACTTGGTGTTGTGGTTCGAACAGAACCTGGTTAAGTCCTTCGTATATTTGGGTTAATTTTATGTTCTAGCCATGATTATTTCATCCTATACAAGCGTGTTTTAGTTCTTTTAGGTTGGAAGGCCTCTGCTGTCTGGTGTCATTAGTTGATTCTCAAAAGTTAAGTTTCAAAAGAATTCAGCCAGATGTTACAGAGTTAAACTTATAGACAATCATACATTAGTTTGGCATTTTCCACATTTTTGAGTCTGATTCAGAATTTTTTTCACCAGCCGCTACTGCAGCTACAGTTTTTGAGGTAGGTCTTTACCAGCTTTGCATTTCTAGAGACTGAAGTTTAAACTTTGACTTGGCCATTCTAACACATGAAAAGGCTTAGAACTAATCCATCCCATTGTAACTCTGTCTGAATGTTTAAAGTCGGCTTGCTGTAAGATTAACCTTCGCACCAGTTACACATCTTCTGTAGCCTTTAACAGGTTTTATTTCAGGACTGCCATGTATTTAGTTGCGTCAGTCTCATTAACTCTGACCAACTTCCCTGGCCCTGCAGCAGAAAATCATCCCCACTGCATGATGCTGTCTCCACCATGTTTCAAGGGGGGGGGGGGGGGGGGGTGGTATCTTGAAGGTGATGTGCAACTCAGGAAAAGTTCTACAGGTATACAAACTTTTCAAAGAAACTGAACCTATAAAGCCAAATGAATAAACTGTGCATTTGTATATGGAGTAACTCACAGCACCTCACCATTTGATTCCCAAGTCTCTGCGCTCTAACCCTATGAAAGTGGGACATTTGAGTGTTGAAACACATGGTATAGAACAGAGTTAATTCCTGACATCATGAGCCTAAAAATGTCTTTGAAGCCAAGTTAAAGATAATGTGATCCTCTCCTGCTGCAGCTTTAAATCCTGCCACCCTGAACAGAGCTTCCCAGCGATGTTTGTGTGTGATCATGACTCCACCACCAAATCGATCCTTCTCCTCAGAAACAGAGAGAAAATAAGCCCCCTTCCCGAGGGACTACTGTCCGCTGTATCTTCACAGACATAATGCGACTGGGTTTGCGGAGTAATCTCCTCTTGCTCTGCTCCATCCACGCTGGGCTCAGACACACAGCACAGTTACCTCAGGGCAACTGAGGTTTAACCCCGCCTCTGCACAGACAAATCCTCACACTGCCCAAAGGCACTTCCTGTGAGCTTAAACAATGGCAAAGCAGGTCTAAATGACTCTTGTCCTTATTTCTGTGGGTGCTATTCTGGGAACACCCATTCATTGTTTTGACTTTAATATTTCAGGGATATACAGATTAGGAGATTTAATCTCCCTCAGAACATTCATCACTTGATTTCTAAGTGATATTTATTTCTATTATATTGTGTTTAGTACAGCAGAAAGGCCATCTGTTGGCATTGCAAAAAATGAACATTACAGAGGAAAGCTGATTAATCACATGGAAAGACAAGGCATTGTCAATGCACAGTCGTTTGCATGGTGTTATAGCAAATTATAAGCTCTCAGACCACATGCATTACTTTTGCCTTGTAAGTGACATGTAAGATGATTGAGCCAATTAGGAAGGCAAATAAAATTGAAGAGCTTCAATGCAAAAGACAAATTGACAGTGAGTATAATGCAAACAGTCTGGGATGGATGAAGAATGGACTATGATGGGAGGCAGATCTTTTAGTTATCAGGCTCCTCTCCTGTGGAACCAGCTCCCAGTTTTAGTCCGTGAGGCAGACACTCTGTTTACTTTTAAGGCCAGGCTTAAAACTTTCCTTTTGATAAAGCTTATAGTTAGAGTGGCTAAGGTCATCCTGAGCTATCTCTGTAGTTATGCAGCTATAGTCTTAGACTGCTGGAGGACAGACTTAGCAATTTTCTTCACTCTGCTACTTCCTTTTCTACTACTACTCTCCAGTTGTATAACAGTACATTCTGCTATTTCGACTGTTAACTTTGTTTTCTCTCAGTGTTTTTCTCTCCATAGAAGATAGACCTGGTCTGGTATCTTGCTTGGCTGCAATGCCCTGTTAGACGGGGGGCATCGACTGGGATGGTGCTCCCAGTAACTTAACATCCACTGTGTCCTGTTATTACCTTTTAACTTTCTGTAACATAGAGAGTACTCTTATATCGGATCTTCTGTTCCTTCTGTGTTTCTGCTCTGTCTTCTCAAACCCCCAGACGGTCGTGGCAGATAGCCGCTCCTACTGAGCCTGGTTCTGTTGGAGGTTTCTTCCTGTTAAAGGGGAGTTTTTCCTCTCCACCGTCGCTACATGCTTGCTCAGTATGAGGGATTGCTGAAGGATTGCTGTGGTTGGAAAATCTGCCCAAACTCACGCCAATGACTGACGCAATCTGCTGGGATTCCTTAAATAGGAAACTTTTTAACTGATTGGAATGTTTGTATAAATGCATTGAAATGACTTCTTGTTAAGGGCCTTGAGATAAAATCTGTTGTGAATTGCCGCTATATAAATAAACTGAATTGAAAAATTGAATTGAATTCAATCTAAAGCGACAACTGGGGATTTGAGAAGACAGTAGAAAATAGAAACAGAATAGCTGATGTAGAATTACTTTCTATCTTAAAGAAAGTAAAAAGTAAATAGCAGGAGAGGGGGAGTGTTTAGTTGTTGGGAGCATTTTCTCAGCCAATGTCCCCCTCCAAGAAGGTATCACAGCCAAACAGAACGCCATAACAAATTCAACAATGCCCAAAAGGTAATGACTCAGAAAAGCAATTGTTGCTCTTCATCAGTCTGGGGAGGATTAAAAGACTGTTTCCAAAATATCTGAAGTCCATCATTCTACAACAAGAAAGATTATTTAAGTTAAACACATTCACGACATCTGCCAATCTTCCCAAAAGCGGCTTTCCAACAATTCACAGATACTTTGCTAAAATCAATAAAGCTTCATCTCAAACTCTACAAGTGGTCGGTTAACGTGACCCCTTTGTATTAACCATAATGGCAGAAAGACGATAAGAACAGCACTCTCCATTGTTAATGTTGACCTGTTTTCACATCGGTTCCTGGTTTTACTCTGCCCACACATTTAACTGTCCAATGGCTGAAAGACCTTAGCACACTTGTGTTTTTGTTGAGAAACTCTGGTCCTGTTTAATTTACTTGCAGTGTGAATAGGAACTTCAGCAAAAAAAGACATGTGGTCGAGACCAAAGCAAGTGAACTAACGGACCTTTATGTTCAAAGTAAAATTTTGTAGAAATAAAAAGGACTGATCAAGTACAGCTTGTTTGGAAGGAATGCTAACAGAGCTATGCCGAACTTAAATCCCACATATGTTAATGAAAAAAATCAGCATTGTAAAGAGGAGTGAAACTAAAGAATCCGCAAAAAGTTTCTAAGACATCTATTAAGTCATACAGAAAACAGCCACTTAGAATTGCTGCTGCTAAAGGTAGTTTTACATCAGGACACGCTAGCGCGGGTGGGGGGACTTGGGCACCTGTCCCTTTCCTCCATGATGCCCCAAGTGCCCTTTTTTGAGTTTTTGTTGTTTTTGGGGGGGATTGTGTGTGCATGTGGAGGCGCAAACGCAGCTAAGAGTTGTTAATTGAATGATGAGCTGATGATGATGATGATGAGGATGAAGGCAGGACTGGAACGACGAAGACGAGACACTGGACTGACATGTGATGAGTAGGGAAGAAGCAGTATGAACTGACAGAGAGTGAGAGGAAGTGAAGGGTTTAGGTACATGACGGGAATGAGGATCGGGTGTGATAGATTGGAGACAGGTGCAGACAATAATCAGACAGGAGTGAGCAGGGCGGAGGGCTGATGGCTCTGACAGCTTGTGCCCCTCAACAGTAACATTTAACTGTTATTAACAGTTTAGATAAATAAAATTATCTGGGTGCCATCGGTCAAATGATGGCCATTAACCAATGCTCATCCTTGATGTTCCTCCAGGTCCTGAGCTGCTTTGCGATTGAGGCAGCAGTATGTCCGGTAAGTAGGGTATACACCATAATAAACAGAAGTACTAGATTTCAACATACACTATTTTAAGTTGTCTTGTGGCAACTGTAGAAGTTAAATGAGCTGTGTGTGCACTGTGCAAGGGCATGACAAAAAAGTACCTTTCTTTTTACTAACAAGCATTAATCTTGAGCTCATAGAGGGGGGAATCAGAACTGGGCCCCCTAAGTATCAAATTATGGCCAAGAATATTTTTTTCAAATTATAGTCCTGATTTTGAAGTTACATAAAACCGTTTTTATTTATTTTTCTTCCCAATCGTACTTGCGGTAGTGGTTTCAGATCCTCCACACCCACTTTTCTAAACACAGAAATGGTTTGGCTGCAGAAAAAACTTCTGACTCACAGGTTATTAGGCCGCTCCAATGCTGTAGCTATAAAATCCTCGGTGTGCTACAGGCTGGGAGAGAGAAATACTGCAGCCTCAGTTGGTTACTCCACTCTGGGTCAGGCAGCCTCCATCTCTTTGCTATAAAGAATCAGCATCGCATTACATGTGAAAATTTTATCAAAATCTGAAGTGCATTTGTCAAATAAATTAAGCCAATTCTAATCCTAATACATATGTAATGTTTAATTCTTAAATTACTTTAAATTATATTAAAATTTTACTTCATGGTTGTGTGCTGAAGATCATGAATTATATTTTTATCTTTTCACCCTACAAATCTGAATCTCTCAGAGGTGCTAACACTACTATAGAGGATTAGAGTTAGCTCCTCTGAGCTGTTTTAATTTTTAAATCTGTCTGCAGCTGAGTTGCTGTGGAGGTTAACCAGTCAGATATTCGGGTTGATTTAGTGAGTGACAGTCAAGTTAAATTATTTCATGATGTACTTTATCACACTTGTTTAATCAGTTACCAACTCTCCCATTGTCTTTTCAATATCTCCCTCCTTGGATCAACGCAGCCCAGAAGCAGCGTCTCAACAGCAGCATTGTACCCCATCAGATAAAAAATAGACTGCTTTTACTTTGCAAGGTCCCCGTCATGATGATGATATATTATGTTATGATTCCCTCTTAGATTCTTGGTGAATATCGGTTGTTGTTATTAAGGATGGTGTACTATAAGTTATGTCGTTGTAAGGTGTTTTAAAATCTTGTTTTATGTGCCCCTTTTTAACTTTGAGCACCTGCCCCTCTGAAGGTCCTGTTTTACATGCTATTGGATCATGGGGTGTACTTAGTTTTTCACATAGGGTTTATTACATTTGGGCTACTTATTTAAAATAGGACTAATGACTGGAAAATCTGTTCAAATTTGAGATTACATTTGAATAACTTTAGAACATGGTATTATTCTAATAATTTTAGCATGTCCTGAAAAAAAAACTAGTTCTGAAAAAGGTTGGACTTTCTTTTTTCCAATAATTGTATCACCACATATCACCACAAACACCAAATATAAAATATGAAGCAAGCTGGTGGAGGGATTGGGATTGTTTAGCTGCCATCGGACCAGGACACCTTGCAACAATTGATGATGTGATTTGGATGGTGATGCAACAATTAAGCCAACTGAGGAATTAATATATTTGCAGAAGACTTCACTTTGTAAAAATAGGTAAAAACACATAAACTAGTTCACAGTGGAGCTGTATTTAGGCCAGAATATTTAGGTTGTGAAATAGGGACATGAACTATATTCAGCTTTGAACTCTGTGAGCTGAATTTGAACACTGGGACAATGTTTTTCTGAATAATACCTGAAAGGTCAGAGACTGGAGCAAAAAAATGTAAAGGTCAGCAGTGGTGGAGGTTTTATAGATTCCAAAAGAACACCCATGGTTTGCTGCAATTGTTATTTTATTTTATGAGTTGTAAACCAGTTAGAAGGTTGGTCTAATCCCATTGTTATGATGTTGCACTGTCAAAGCTAATGGAGGCATTGTCCACATAGGAGAGGCATTGCTTTAATCCACCCATTGTCTGATTGCACTGATAGGGAATGTGAAACCCCTCTGGGGAAAAACCCTGCTTCATGAGACAGTCCCGGTCATAAGTAGCTCGGTTTTAAAACTGGGATCATGTCTTAATTATAAACAGACAGAGCAGTGCAATATGAATAAACACTTATTGGTTTCATATAAACTACAGTTGCAGGGAAGAAATGCATCCCTGCATTGTTTACATACAAACTGGTGAATCCCATTCAACAAGAAGAATGCAAATCTGCAGATTCTCTTTAGTGAGGAGAACACAAAGCAGAAAAAGACAGAAAATCCCCTACACAGAACTTTGCCTCCTTCATAATCCCTCATCAGGAGTAAGAGGAACATCTGGCTCTAAAGCCTTTTAAGCAACTTTTATTTTTCATTTGCCCTACTTTATTTTTATCCTTCCACACCATGTGACTGTCTGCCTACTGACACGGACAGGGGTATTCACATTCATGTTTCTGAAACAAGCACTGCCACAGTTTTTTCCCCTTCTCCATTCCCATTGGAAAAACCTGGGAAAACGATGGAAACTGATTTTCAGTCTGCTCCCACTGCCTCATTATTCTGGTTCCACAACAGTAAGGCAACTCAGCTGGTTACTGGCAGCTTACAGTGAAGTTCAAGGACAAAAAAAAAACAACAACAGTTAGAATGATGTCTGCTCCTGGCATTTCTGAGCAATGCAAGACCCCCTTACTATGGCATATACTCTACTATGGAGAAACAAAGGTTGCAAAAAACAGAACTTATTGATATGGAAAACCCCTAAAGCTTTATAGGAATTACTGAACTTGCTAATTTACACAAATTTGTACTCAACAAAAAAATAAATTCCATCAGAGTACTTGAATCCTTATTATGGATTTACTTAAATACATTTTTCAAACTTCTGAATATCATTCTCAAGATTTGACGTTGTTCTGAGTTTATCTATTTTTAATGTGTTTATTCTTTTGGTGAAACAAGAAGAAGTTTTGAAGTCCTGCATAGGAGAAACCTAATTGAAAAACGTCACAATGAGCTCAATTTATGTCTTATTGCAACACAAGCTATTAATGAAATCATGCCAGGTATGGTTTCAGGGAGCAAAACGACCTGTCCTCAGTTCATCAGCCTTTCAAATATACTTCATGTCCAACTCCGAGAACAAACAGAAACAAATAAAGAAATGGACATGTAAGCTTCTCAGATTGTTCATTATAATCCGAAAGTATTAACTCATTTTGATCGGTGTGATGAGATTTATCCAATGAAGGTAGGAAAGATTGTGTTCAAACATAATTTATTTCCCATAAGCTCTCAAAAGAACTTTCAGAAAAGAAGATTACAGGTGGCTGGAGCAATGCATTTCCAAAGAGCACATGAGAAAATCTAATGGACACATGCAACATTTAGACAAACCAATGTTCAAATCCTAGAGTTTTCTATCAATGCAGTCATAATAAAAATGTTTGACATCCCCTTTTGAAAAGCTTCTTTTGTGGATAACTTACTCAGAAAAACAAGGACGAGCTAAAGGATTGACAAAGAAAAGCAACGATTATTTTTTTAGAGACAGCTGGTGGATCTGTGCAAAAAAATCTGTTTTTTTCTAAAACGCAAACAGAAAATAGCTGATTAATGGACATTCTTTGTTGATGTTATTCGTACAAAACTCACAAGAGTTCTATGGTCTTTACATTTCTAACACAATTTTAGTCTAACACAGCATAAAATAAAAAAGCCATAATCTTAGTTTGATGGAAAATGTGTGGCTAGAGGTTAAAAGGTGTGTGCAAGGTGCCTTACAAACCAGACTCAGTTCTGTCAGGATAAATCGGCCAAATTTCCAGCAAATTATTGTGAGAATCATTTTTAAATGCAGATTTCTAATACACCATGATGTTAAAATGGAAATGACTTTAAAAAGGAGGGAAACTCCCATACATTCTGGAGAATAAAGAATAAGTAAAGCTAATTTTTAAAACAATAATGAGGGGAACAGAGTTCTCTTCCAATTTGAACCTCAAAGCATTCCAATTTGGGTATTTTCTAGCCTAAAGCACGGAAGTGCTTCCTGTCACCACCCACAGGTTACCCTTCATCCTGCAAACTTCATATTGTGATGATGTAATAAAAATGAAACTCTCTTTTGGAAACTCTACGGCTTGTTTTAAATTTATGAAACCTCCACGAGTTAAAAAATTCATTACACAAGAGCAAACACTTTAAAGTGATGCTGGGTGGAGAAAGTACCTTACTCACTGCAGGGAATTTATTTTTTTTTACCACAAGGAGAGCAGCCATTTGATGTGTGGTGATAATATCTTATTACTCTGTCTGTATCATCTGATTTTACAGAAATAAAGTGGCTTTTAGGACTTTTAGGACAGTTTTGTGAACTAACCTACCACTAATCAGGAGACCTGTTACAAAGGCCACGTTAACTGCAAGTAATTCCTAGCATAACTACTTAGACTAAAGACTTTACAAATATTAGCTATATCAACTGGGTATATGGTTCCTTGCAACTGCACCAGTAGCTCTTGACTCATTACAACCAAAAATGTAACATATTTTCTGATATTCTTTTTTATTCGACAAGTCAATACCAAATAGCACATAATTGTGAAGTGGAAGGATAATATTACATGGTTTTAAAAATCTGAAAAGTGTACCACATCTGTTTCTGTCATAGGGGGATGCACTATAACATTAGTGCATGTTCAATGATTTAATTGCTTGAAGAGGCACCTTTAGCTGCAGTAACAGCTGCAAGTCTTTGGCAGTACATGGCTGCCCTCTTTGTACACTGATGTTTTTGCCAATTCTTACTTGCAAAATAGATCAAATTAAGTCAGGTAGGATGAAGAGCTTCTGTGAACAGGAAGTGTGGATACAGTTTCTCAATGGGATTGAAGTCTGGACTTTGATGAGGGCATTCTACCATATGATCTTGCTTTGATTTAAACCATTGTAGTTCTGCCTGCCTGTTTAGGGTCCTGATGGAAGGTGAATCTCCACCCCAGTCTCAAGCCTTTTGCAGCTTCTAACAAATATTTCTCCAGTTTTACCCTGTATGTAGCTCCATCAATCTTCCCATTAACTCCAACCAGCTTCAGAGTCCCTACTGAAGCACCTGCACAGCATAATGCTGCCATTACAATTTTTCACACTACATATTGGGCCAAATTTTTCAATATTCCAAATAAAGAGCACAAAATTGTGTGCGCCGGAAAAAATGATTTGCGGGTGATCTAAGATTGTGTGCACAAATCATAACAGCCGCAAACAGCAGTATTCAAATGAGGACTTTGCGTCCGCTGCTGTATGTGCCAGCCTTTCTGCCCCATGCACTGTGCCACAGCCAGAGAGACGAAGAATAGGCGCAGTGGATTCGTGATGCATCTATGGTAAAAAAAAAAGGTAAGAAACTACATACCTGTCAAGTCTATGGCTGTTAGAGAGTTAATTATTATTTAGCTAGAATGCCTATAAATGATATTTTTCATTTGTCATAAACAAATGTGTGCTGTTTAAATGCGCTGCTCTCCGCTCCATGCATATTCCAGAGACAGCAGGTGCAGGCACGTAGAGCACGCAATACGTTATGATGCGTCTTTGGAAGAAAAGGGGAAAAAATAAACATAACTGTCAGGTTTATGGCCATTCGAGTGTTAATTACTATTAAGTTAGAATGTGTATGAATTATATTTTTTGTTTGTCAATAATAAACTTATGCGGAATCGTGGTGGCGCAAAGTTAATGCCTTTCAGAGGAGGTAAAAATAGGCGCAAAAACAGCCGGCACACACAGTTTAATGTTTAACAAATCCCACTTCACGTGGAATGTCTACTTATTTGCATGTTCTCCTCCCAATATTTTGTGCCTTCTGACAGAAACGCCCACATTGTATATTCAACAAGCGCAAAAGTGCTAAATGGATTGCACGCATCTTGCTGCGGGTTTAAAAGGCTAAGTCCTAACTGCACCTGCTTAGAAAATCCCCTGCTTCACGGTTTTGCGCCCACTGTAAGGCTTGTGCACGTTTTAACAAGCGCAAACCTTTGATAAATCAGGCCCACATTGTTATAAGGGAGGTCATTTTCTTCCAACAAGAAGCATTTTAGGAAAAAGGTTTCTCGTCTGAATAGAGCTTTGACTTCCACATCGTCGTTGTCTGCCCTACACAGCTTGTAACAAACAGCAGAAACTGCAGGATATAGTTTTGGCTTTCTTTCAACATCTTAATAATGTTGCCGCTCTTTAATAGAAGCCAGATTTATGGCGTGCATGACTAATAGCTGTCTTGTCAATAAATTCTTCAATCTGAGTTGTGTATCTGTGCAGATCTTCCAGAGTTACCATGGGCCTGTTGAATGCTTTTCTTATCTATGCTCTCCTGTCATTTTAAGCTTCTCATTTTCGGATAATAAACTGAACAGTGCTCCATGAGATGGTCAATGTTAGAGGTATTATAATCTAACTTGTAGTGGGCAATATAAAAGGTATAATGTAGAAATGATATAAATTTAGCCAAAGGTTAAGATTTTGACTATACCGGCCTATACCACGGTTTGCTGTTTTCCATTTAATGGGGAAAAAAACTTGTTGAACTTGAAGCATTTTTAATTCAAATATGTGCAGGTTAATTGTTTTAATGCATTTTGCACAATGAATGATATTTAAATCATTCACCATGGCATTCTATACTTTTTTGAAGTTGTTCTGCTGCAATGTATCTGGAAAGTGAGAGTATTCATATGTCACTCATATGTCTTTATACATGTCATTTTGACATGTATAAAGAAAAGAAAATAATTTATTGCAATAGATTTCGTTATTGCACACGCTTTAAATTATATCGCAATATAGATTTGAGGCCATATCGCCCAGCCCTAAATCTAACCCTGTTTTACACTTCACGTCTTTCTCCCTGACATGTCTGCTGTGTTGCTTGGTCTTCATAATGCTTTTTGTTCAAAAATGTTCTCCAACAAACTACACAAAGAAGGACTCTATTTATTTAATTAGGTGATTTTTGAGGGCAATTGGTTTTACTGAGTTTAATACAGGTGTATAAGAGTAAAGAGAACTCCATACATATCCAAGCCACAGTTTCCAGATTTCTATTTGTAAAAAGATTTGAAAATATCATATTCATTCTACTCCAAAGTTGTGTATTACTTTGTGTTGATCACATAAAATCACACCAAAATACATTGAAATTCATGAATACTTTTGCAAGGCACCATATGTGCAAAAACTTGCATTGCTTTACTTCTGGTAAAGCTAAACACATCTCCCCATCTGTTATCCAACTGTGAAAGACCTTCAATTTATTATCTTCAACAGACAAAGCAATGACAAGATAAACAACAATGTTTTTGTTACCCTGTGGTGCAGTGGAATATCGTTTCTGTCTGCCTTTGCATTCAAAAAGTATGCTCAGAAACTTAAAGGAAAACACAGAGAAATCTTCTCAACATGAAGTCTCTGCAATCTACAATTACAAACAACACCCCGCAGTTCAGTGGAATACGTCCCGTTTCTGCAGTAATTAGAAGAAAAGAATCACAGAGCTGCAAAATGTGAGGCAGTGTAAAAGTCTTAGTCATGCAGCCTCATACATTATGCACCATTCACAGGCAAGAATGAATTACTCATGTTGTTAAAAGCAGGTTAGCATCTCCTGATCCTTCCTCTGAGCTGGAACAGCTGAACAGATGCGTTGGTATTAATTACTGCTCAGTGGGAGTTTAAAGCTCTTCCTCCTCCCACCTGTTGTTTCTCAGACCCTCACTTCACACATTTCTGCAAGACCACCAGCTTAAAACTGGCCAGTCGTTAACACTGCACACCCCCCTTCCCCCAATCAACCTCCCTGCCTCAGCTAATTGGGTCAGTATTTACCCCACAGTCAGCACAACCTCACACCGAGGAGAAGGGGACAGTCGGACCACCACCGTGCTGTCTTAGCATATGCCCAGGATGGCTGCAGGCACAGAGATTAGAACAAAACAGGCACTTATTAATGCTGTTAGTCACTCCATGCCTGCAGGTGAATCATCCCTTCTTCCAAATCAGTGTGCTGTAACATGCAGAAGGAAAAAAAAAGCAAAATTTTATCATCAACAATTCAAATGAGGCAATATGACAGTATCCGTATTATATCTGCTCCCAGAGCTGCACAGGTTTGTGACTCCTGATATACATTATATCTGCGGAGCGTGTCTTTATTTTAGGACACAGCTGCTGATGAGGTCAGCCAGCCATAAAAAAAACACACACACACACCTATTCACTCTTTGCTGGTAAGTAAAACCTCAGCATGGTAGAAGATAAGACTGGGCTCAAATTGCTGTTTTGTGTTTTTAACGAGGACAATTCGACCTTGCTAATCTGTTTTGCTCCTTCCCCTAATCAACTCACTGACTAATCCATTCCCTCGTGCCAAGGAGCGCTGCAGTTCAGCCCAGGGCCAAGACACGCTGGCACAATTAGCAGGAAGGAAAGACAATGGCACGTGCCCCAGCTCTGCCACCCAACTTATGAGAAAGCTCAGACTCCCACACCGCACTGCTCAGCAGCAGACACAATGGTAACATCAGAGGCTAAAATACATGAGCTTTATCATTATTTTTAGACTTTAACGAAGGGATGCTGTCCTGGGTGTCAGATTGTTGTCTATCTTCAGGCCGACTGACCCAATATAACTGATTAGCGATGGCTTGTTTTTTTGTTTTTATCCTCATATTGAAATACAGGCTGCCCATACTTAAATGAGCATGGGCTAATTCCAGGTACACATAGTTTTTATAACGTTTTGGTTACAAAACAACTGTGTGTCTCGTCACACCATTCAGACATTTTACAGTTTGCTGACACACACATTTTAAACTGTCCCACAATTAGCAAAACCTAAAGGAGCAAAATACCAGCTCAGATTTGCACAACTATAAGCACATTAACAGCTTCACACTTCTTGCAAAGTAGGCCTACTACACACACTTATATACCTTTGACACTGAAATCGATCACAATGTTTCTTCTTTGAAAAATCAAAGCAAAGACTCACACAAAGCTCAATAATTAGGGACACACCAATCAGGTTAACAAACACTATAATTAAGGCAACAGGGAACAGATTGTCGTCTGGGACAATGTATCTTTTCATCGTTCTGCTGAGGTCCTTAACTGCAATTTGAAGGTCCACACTTTCCACCAACTTCCCTGAGTTGAATTCCTCGATGGGGAATTCAACTCAGCATTGCAGTGTAAGGTGTACGATCTCTGGCACTATGTCCACGTGCCGCTCATCCAACCTATGGAGGAAGTGACCAAATTGATGTAACATCAATACAGGGATGGATTCATCACACAAGATTCTTCCCATGTTGACTTACTAATGATAACTCTTGTAGCCTGTAATGTTGATGAGGCTCTGTGGCCAGACCCAGCTAGGCATAGTGTAATGTCATACTGACCCTTGTTCACTAGTGGTTGCACACTGTCAGTCAGCTGCCTGAAAGAAGACTAACGGTAATACTAAGACTGAGTCTACAGTAAAGCAACTTATTGTAGCCTTGCTACCTGAGGGGATAGCCTGAGAAATTATGCAGCTAATTTACCTCGGCCAAGGAGGTTATTTTTTCGCATGGGCTTATTTGTCTGTCTCTCTGCCTGTTAGTAAGCAACAGAACTCAAAAACGTCATAGGTGGATCTTGGTTAGATTTTCAGGAAATGTCTGCAATGGGACCATGAATAAGTGATTAGAAATTGGGGGTGATCAGAAAACCGCCATTATCAAAACAGGGATTTTAGTGAATAACTACTGAACTAATAATGACATCAATGTGAATCCAACTGCTAAAGGTATGTTTTCATGGTCAAGGTATCTTTAAAAGTAAAAATTAAATCACAATAATGGGGGGGGGGGGGGGTTGACTAAGCTGCCCTGGTGGAGGTCTGCGCTCTCTGAGTGCTTTTCTATTTATACTTGTGTTACTCTTTCAGAGCGGGAGGGCGAAAAGGTATAATATTCTATTAAACAAAATTTCCATTCATTTATTCTATCTTTAAGTACATGTATCAAAATAAGAACAACAATAAATAATTATAAATTATAGCAAATATAACATTAGTGCATGTTTAATTATCAATATGTTATAGTCTTTTTTATATATATATATATATATATATATACTTTTCTGTTTTATATTAGAGCAATTAGATCCTGCTCAGAATCTTTGAAAGTACCGTGATAGACTGGTATTGTTATTCAAGGTTGCCATTAAAAAGGAATCTAGTACAGAAGCATGACCACATTTAGCTATATCTTTTTAGCATTATTTTTTTACAACTTGCATTCATTTTATAATGGAGTTGCCTCTGGAAGCTCATATCTTAACTTTGAAAATGAATTATTTACATTTATCCATTTGTACAAAAAAAAAAAAAAAAAAAGTAGTTAGTGGTCTGAATGGACCCTTTTTAGCTTGACTGGGAGCAAGTGGTTGGCCGTATACTGTATACAGTATATGCTGTATGGATTTATGGCAACAGACGGTTTAAAAGGAAAATTATAAAATTTAAAATGTAACATTTACTCTTCTTAATAGGGCGATGTCTCCAGCTACTTTTAAACAAAGACTGAGATTTTAGCAGATAACATATATGTTAAACGTATCACAGCAAAGATGCTCTGCTGTCTTGTTTTCAGCCTTGAACTTTTTCATTTTTTTCCCTCATTCATGGACAAGACCCCCAGAAATGAAAGGAGAAGCTCTCGATTTACCGGTGGATCTACATTCCTACCCTCATCTATGGTCACGAGCTCTGGGTAATGACCGAAAGAACGAGATCACGGATACAAGCAGCTAAAATGAGTTTCCTCCACAGGCTCTACCTCAGAGATAGGATGAGAAGCTCAGTCATTCGGGAGGAGCCGCTGCTTCTCCACATTGAGAGGAGTCAGTTGAGGTGGCTCGGGGATCTGGGAAGGATACTTCCTGGACGCCTCCCTGGTGAGGTCCCAGGACACACTGAAGGGACCATGTTTCTCAGCAGGACTGGGAGCATCTTGGGATTCCCCCAGAGGAGCTCGCCCACTTAGGCTGTGGAGAGGGAACTCTAGGTCTGTCTGCTTAAGCTGCTGCCCTGACAACCCGATAAGCAGAAGACAATGGATGGATCAATGGATTTATGGAACCTTTTTTCATTGAACATGCTGGATTTTGGAATTGTTGCAGAGGTCTCTGGATTGAGCAAGTATCTATATGTTTTGGGGAGTACACAAAAGGTCTTCTGTTTGTTTAAAAATGCTACCTGTGGATATAAGATTCTAAATGCATATTTAAAGTTACCTTTGAAATGATTTTCTTTGTATAAAAAAAAAGTAACAGCCTGATTTGCAACGACCTGCAAAGTGTGATTTTGCCTCTGTTTCTATAATCAATATTTAATGACTGATGGCTCAATGGCTAAGAGCACGAATGCTAAATAATTTCTTTTGAATGTGGTCGATAAGAGTCCTTAAAGGGAAATTAGAATAGGCTAAAATTGCTATCAGCTCGTCAAAGCTTTACAAAAGCCAGGGATGAAAAATCCGCCACAAAATTATTACTGCATCTTTAATATTTTTAAGGGTAGCTGCAAGGTGCAGCTAATTAAGCTCATTTAGCACCTTTAAATTTGTACTGTCACAAAAACATGGAAAAAACACAGTCAAACAAAAGCATGGGAAGTATTGTTTTAGTGCTATTAATGTTTTACTGGGTCCATTTTAGGTTTTTAAAAAGTTATTTCACCACATTTGGCTTAAGAATGTGCAGCTGAAGTATTTAAAAACAAAATACCAGAATGTATCCATTTGGAAGTTGCAGCCTATCAATACAGTCATGCTTTATCAAAATAGTTAGATCAATAAAAGTTAGCAAACAGATCCGATATGAGACAAAAAACTGCCTTGCAGGTTTGGGTTTAGTTAAATCATATTTGGATGAGACAGCTTCGTCAGCTCTTTAAATTATCAAGGCACCAAGGTTTTGTCCAAGCTATTAATGCACATTATTAAAAACTATATAGCTAAGAGGATTTTTTTTTACTGAAAAAATCATTTTTCTCCAATTTTAGGAATACACAATTTTTATTTTTCATGAAGAAAAATTACAAAAACCATAAATTATTGTTTAGTCCGTTTCTGTGTTCATGTCACCCAATGATAAAAGCTAATAGCAATCGGAAGTTTATCATTCAACAAAACATTTTTATAGACTCTGTTTGTTTTTCATTACTAGCATTTAAAATCTTTAATTATACAAAGTCAGACTAATCTAATAAAATATATTTGATTACCCTGTTATGATTTTCAAAAGAGACTGATGCAGAAAACTAAACTGTTAATCTACTTCTTTTAAGATGAATGTCTGCTAATTCTAGTAATGTGTGATCTTTTTGATACAGTCACAAATGAGATCAAATAACATGGATAATGCAGATGCAAGTAAAATACTGGTATATTTACAAAAACTGCACAATGAAATAAATCTTATGTTAATTTATACCACAACACCAAATGGATCCTTGTCAATATTCAGACCATTATTTCTCAGTAAATATAGTATATAGTAAATGTATCTTTTTTTAATATTATTTTAACATGACTGACGTGCTTTATGACCAGGAGACTTCCTAAAACATTTTCTACATGAAAGTGAAACATTGTTCTAACTTTAAAGTAATGATCATTAACCGAGTCTTACCAGCGACTTCCAGCGTTGCGTTCCTACTGATGGCCTCTCCCACCTGGTTGCGTGCCACACAGGTGTAGACACCCTCATCCGGTTTGCTCCTGCGTCCGTGAACGATGCGCAGAAAGAAGAGAGAGCCACTGGGCAGGAGCATCCGGTGGGAACGGGGGTCATCCTTATCAGTCTCCACACGCTCCCCATCTTTGTACCACTCTATGCTGGGAGTGGGTCGGCCCTCCGCCTTGCAGTTAAGGGTAGCGGGCTCCCCCTTGGAGACGATCAAATCTGAAGGGTCCTCCACTATCCGAGGAGCACTGTCTTCAAATCGTGCTCGAGACCCTGAGAGAAAAAGATGAAGGTAGATGTAATTTGTCATTTTTATTAAGTTGCCTATGCTCTGATAACCCTAAATATAATCCATTACAACAAACGGCCTACAGAAGTCAGCTGATTGTGATAGATTGTGTAATACAAAAAACTAGACACCATTTTAACACACCATCCTCATGGTGAAGCTTGGTGATAGTTGAATCATGCTATGAATGAAGCTAAATGCAGGGAAATCCCTGAAGTGAACCTTTTAGAGCAGGGGTCTCAAACTTGAGATTGAGGTTCACCTTCCAGAAGGAAACAGGAAAACAGGAAACATACAGACAGACAGAGCAAAATGGACTGATTAAGATCAAAGCAGAATGGCCTAGTCAGTGTTAAGACTTAAAAAGGTATCTGTGACATGACTTACTGTTCAGTGAGTTTTTTTAAAATCAAATTCGAACTATAAATTGACAAGAAAATCAGTTCTGGAAGGGGGATGTTTGTTAACAAGTACCCTATTACTTTTGATAAGTTTATTTTTTGTAAAACCTTTGAAAATCACATTTTTCCCATGATACAACTGTGCACTACTTTATTAATTGCACAAAATCTCAATAAAATACACTGCCATTTTTTGGCGGTAACTCAAGAACCTTAATGTGGTATGAAAACATTTGCAAGTACCTGTACATTTAACTTTTACTTACTCCTCCTGTTTGGGCTCACAGAAAACCCCATTATGCAAAATATGTATAGCCGACCAGTATTTTATTAAAGACAACCTGCACTAAGTCTACAATGTGATTTGGTAATGGCTAAACCGTGTGTCTGGATTCCTGCAGATGGGGAGATGATAGCTGGTGTAAAGCTGGAAATTCTTGGTATTTAATAAGACCCAAAAAGAAGTAAAAGAGGCAGAGGGAAATAGATAAGTCCTGTGTCCAGCTCCCCGGAGATCCATTACTATTTTTGCTTGGCTCTCAGCAAAAGGCGTGCTGCTACGAGACCTGAGGTAAGCTCTTAGAGCACGACCAAATGTCTCCAACATTGTGTTAGAGTCAAAAAAATGAATAATTCAGAACACCACTGCTTTTAGGTCGCTTCTGAGTAGCAGATGGTCTCTCTCTCTCTACCTTATTTTTCTTTTTGAAAATAAGAAACAAAATGGTCACTGTGCCAGTGATTTATTAAGCTGCTTTGTCTGTGGCATTAAAGTCCGTGAATGATCCAGACTGCATGAAAATCCCCCATTATCATCGCAGAGGAGCAGTGGAGAGTAACCTAATGATACACATCCTGCCATTAAATTATACTTAAACTGGAGGCATCTGGATAAATGTGCACTTTTGCTTTAAGCAGACTTAAGCCTTTTTAAAGGGCCGATTTGATCCAGGCAGACCGGCAGTCACCACCGAGGCAGAAACCTGAGGTAAATATCTAAAGAGCGATCTAAGTGCTCGCAGCTGACACTCCTGGGTCACAAAGCAGGACAGCTTGAAACAGCAGTGCGGGCCGTGGATGAATACTAATCGAGCCATTAAAATGTTCTATAGCACCTTCAGGGCATCCTGGTGTAAAAACACACCGTGTTTAACAGAAGCAGACAAGTCTAAAACTGGCACCTGAGAGATTAACAGTATGTGATTTCTGCATAATATATGTGACACTGCTATTTTTGGCACACAATATATATATATATATATATATATATATATATATATATATATATATATCATAATACTTCACTGCTTTTCCATGAACCATAAAGTCTCTGCAGCTCAATGGCCTTTTTGAAACACATAAAGGATTTAAAATCCGACTTTTATTCACTTTAGTGTCTGTGGATTTGATCACAGACACATAAACTATTCAAGAAGAGGAAGTTTGCATAATTTAAGAGCCATTCATCAATTATTACATTTTCTATTCAGTTTGTATATTTTTTCTTTATATATTTAGCTTTATGCAATTAAGTCAATATTTTCTTGGAGCACTTATATGAACAAGTTCTCCTTTCCAACATTTCTCCCAATTCATCAAAACAACATATTTCCAACTAGACAATGAAAACATACATTTAGCATCTGGATTCACACTGATATCATTATTACTGTGTTCAGCAGTTATTCACTAAAATCCCTTTTTCCGGTAATGGCGGTTTTCGGATCACACCCAAATTCTAATCACCTGTTCCTGGTCCCATTGGAGACATTTCCTGAAAATTTAATCAAACTCCACTAATACCTTTATGAGTTATGTTGCTAACAAAAAAAACAAACAAAGAGACAAACCCATGCGAAAACATAACCTCCTTCGGGGATGTAAATACATGTTCAATGTCTAACACACTAAGTAGCACAATGTCAATTCAGTCATTCAAAGAAGAAGAATCAACCCTTCCAAACACACAAAAACAACACTTTACCGACATGCAGAACATGTATGTCATTACAATTTTTATAACGTTGAATCCACTGAGCTCTACATGCTAGAGTGCTGCAAACAGAGCAAACTGAAATTAGACAGGATGAAATATTCACACAGCTTATCTAGTCCTTTCAAATGTAGCCCGGAGCGAATGGGTCACATTAGACTAATATAAAAGTAAAACACTGCACATGTCCCTTAATCCCTATCCCAATATCTATCCCTATATCCCTATGGTGAAATAAAGCAGTGGCAGTATCATTCTGTGGGGATGGTTTTCTTCAACATTAACAGAAAGGAGGTGAAGATAAATGCACTTGGTTAGCAAAACCTCCATAAAGAAAGAAAACTATTTCTGTTTAAAAAGATGACATTGTTGTGTAGACATGCTGTGACATGTGATGCGTTACAAAGTTTTCAAATACAGCAACTTGCTAAAGTTTTTGATGTAATAAACCAACACAAAGTAAAGCAGAACTCAAATCACAGTATGTACTGTAGAATGTCGTTTTACAAATAAGAGTCTGAAAAGTAAGGCAGGCATTTGTATTTAACCCCAAATTATGCTGATCCCTAAAAATATAATCCAATGCTGCTAAGTGCTTTCAGAAGTCATCTAATTAGTCAAAAGAACAATCAAAACGTTATACTGCACATCACTGTGAACAAACCATCCCCAAGGTGAAATAGGATGGTGGCAGCATCATGTTGTGGAAAAGCTTTTTTTAAGCAGGGACAGAGAAGATGTGAAGATGAATAATCTAACTACAGGAAAATCCTGTAATTAAAACCTATAGAAGCTAGAAAGCACTTGAGACTGTGGTTTAGGGTTAGTCATCCAGCAGGACAACCAACCTAAACACACAGCCATAGCCACAACAGAAATACTTGAGAAAGGCAATCAAGACACAATAATCATCTGTTAGAAAAACGGACATGTGCATAAAGCCTCCACTTGAGGTTAGCGCAGTATTGCCAACTTAGCGACTTTGTCGCTATTTTTAATGACTTTTCAGACCCCCTTGACGACTTTCTTTTCCAAAAAGCGCCTAACAACAAATCTAGTAACATTTATGACCACCCTTAGCAACTTTATGTGAAACTTTGCCTGCAGTTTAAAGACCCAGCTTGCTCCTTCCGAACAAGGGAATGATCTGCGTATACGCAGATCTGATCATGCTGCATGCACATACATGTGCATGCAGCATGATCAGACTACAATTGACTGACCAATCATAAACCTTTTTCGGTTCATTTCACCCGCTAACAGGCAATGTTTTTTTGATGTTTAATGTTAATTCAGAAGTAAAAAAGAAATCTGCAGGTATATAAGACCAATCTTTCAACGGGAAAAAAGGCAGAAGCTTGTCTGGCTTTTTTCCTGTGTGCATCGCACACATGTGGCGCATTCAAGGAACGTACAAAATGTATGGTGAGTTAAAAAATGTAGGACATTTAAATCCTATAACAAAAAACACTGAAAAAAACACTATAAGCAATAAACTTCTGTTTAATGGCGGTTGGCAAGAAACATTTGATACATACAAAATATGCTCTACTTATTTTTACAAGTACTAAAAAACAAACAAACAAAAAAGATACCTCAGCAAATGTATTTTTTTCAGAACTTTAAATTTTGTTTGAAAGGTCTTGGATGTCCGTTGCAAGATCTTGTAAATTTTGTACCAGTTCCCTTCTCTCAACAGTATACTGCAGGGAAAATAATATAACATGTTCCACAGTCTTTTCTTGAACACAAAAATCACATTTCCCTCTATCAGGTTTCCCCTGTTTAAATAATGTATTATAAATCCTAATCTAGATATAATTATTTCCTCCTTTCTATTTCATTCATCATCCCATGATGACATCATCATTATGCAAATTAGCGTGTGATGTCATCTGGCGACATTTAGCAACTTTCTGGGTCAACTTCGGCTACTTTCTGTCGAAGGCAGTTGGCAACACTGGGTTAGCAGTAAACACAAGAAAACAAGAATGGCAACAAGAAGGTACATACTTAGTGTAGCGACTAAGAACCACTAAACGCTACTGGTTGATGACTTGTTTGACTTCTTTCTTACGTGAACTCAATAAGGCTCGTGATCACTCTCTTGTTTAAGACAGATGAACATTTATTTGTCTTCCTTTTAGACAAAACGCCTTTCATAGAGCACAGTAAAAAAACCACCTGAGTGACAAACAGTTGACCTTATGTAACCTCAGGCCACAGGTAGAATATCCAAACAATGAAACGCCACCCTATAGTGGTTGAGGGGAAAACAAATGAAAACTTGGCTCCCACACTTAGTACACTAGCAGTATAGTACTTAAAATGTACTTGTAGTTCACATTTTAGTTTATTGCACTATACTTTAAGTATACCTAAAGTATACTTCAACAAACTTAAAAATGTTCCAATTTATTACGAAGAAGGATACTTGATAAAATTAATTTCAAGAATGCTACTTTTTGCTAAGGGAAGTCTTTTGTGTGGATGGACCACAAAGAGGGTTTCTTGATGTTGATTAATGAAATTCTCCAGCAGCTACAGCACAACTATGAACATATAGTCCGCCATGTTGTTGTTAAGTATGATGCGCATGATGCATTTGGAGTCATAGACGTTAAAGTTTAGGCTAATGAGTCAGCGTTTTCACAAAAAAGGGATTTTCACTGTCCACATGAATATGTGAGGGCAACATTTTCACACCTGAAAACCGTTTTTTATTTTATTTTTTACTATTAGGTGGCCCTAAAATGTTGCTTCCATGTGGACACAGGGCACTAAAGGTTGACAATGTTTTTTGTTTTTTTTAATGACTTGGCCTAAAGGACAAACATATTAGGTAAAAAAAACATTAATACAAAGTTGGTGTAACAAAGAACTAACATCGTATTGGACACTCTATCCTGATAGTAATACAATCATAGCGTGGGGTCAATTTTAAGCTTTTGATAACAGGGCACAAGAAGGCAAAAAAACATTACTTATTGAAATCTTCAGACAGGGAGAAAATTACAGGGATTCACATTTCGTCCTGCTGGAATATAGCCAGGTAATAAGTTGAGATTTAAGATGCAAAAAAGGAATAACAAGCAATATTCTACATTTTCTACAACCCTTGCAGTGCGTTTGAACATCTTTCCAACAACACAATTGAGTATCTAACACAGAAAAATGTGTGTCACCTTAGTTAATTCGAAAAGTGAGGAATCAAAAGTGTGCAAACACACACAAAATAAACTTTTACTCCACGCAGTACATGCATGTCACTCCTATTTATATAATGTTGAATCAATGGCGCACTGTGAGCTAGACTGCAGCAGACAGAGCACACTGGAACGGGACAGGATGAAATATTCATACAGCTTTTCTAGACCTTCCAAATGTAACTGGAGCAAATGGGTCACATTCAGCTAATACAAAGAGTCATTTCACAGCAATTGTGACACTCAGAAAAATGTACTTACTGCACATTTGAAAAAAAAGTATTTTGGGTCACTATGAATCATAAGACGAACACGGCTTGGCTGCCATGTCAGAGTCAATGACAGCACAGCTCAGGGATACTCCCGAGGGCTCAGTTTTAAATTGTATATCTTTATGCCAAGTCCGAGAGGTCATTTTCTTCCCCAAACATTCTCCAAAGTCATGCAGTACTTTCTGTGCTGCAGCTTTTTTCATACTCATTTCAATTAAAAATATTTGTCACGACATAACAAAAAGACATTCTTGAAGTAAAATAAGTAAAACTACAAATGTCAAAAAGGTAATTTTCCTTTTACTTATTTATTATTGTGCACATCTCTTGAGGGAAGATTGTCTGGCATTACTGCACTTAAATAGTCACAGTGGTTAACAGCATAATTCTAATAACAAAAGGAATGATTTATCTAGAAAACATTCAGACATGTACAATATATCAGCAACGAAACAGAATGACCCTTACTTTTGATACATTTCTAAATGTAAATGATATTGTATCTAATTTTAATAAGTTAAATTTCTAATGCAAAACCACACGGTACATACAAAATCTCTTGTAAAAGAAACTCATCACAAAATATTTTGCCTGAGACAAATGTTCAAGGGATTATGTGATAGATAAAAAAAAATTCATACTGATCCGCAATCATTCTCCTATGCATATAAGATTACATGGCAGCTTTGCATTTTGAATTGCCAAAAAATTCTATACCAAAACATTTAAAACATATTCGTTTCTCTTCCGATGGTAAAATAAATTGACAGCAAAGACCATTGAAGCACTTTCAATGTCCAACAAAAAGCCTCTTATATTCAGAGACCGGTAACCTGCTGACTATCCTTTTTCTGAAGGTTTATCAGCTGATATTTTTAAATATGTACGGCTAAATATCAGTGGCAGACAGCTGGACAGATGGACAGGTTGTTAGGCAGGGAGGTCGGACGGATGGACAGACGATAGATAGATATAGCCCTAAATCACATCATTGTAAAAAGGTCTTCCGAATTATTTAATTTTAGATAGATAGATAGATAGATAGATAGATAGATAGATAGATAGATAGATAGATAGATAGATAGATAGATAGATAGATAGATAGATAGATAGATAGATAGATAGATAGATAGATAGATAGATAGATAGATAGATAGATAGATAGATAGATAGATAGATAGATAGATAGATAGATAGATAGATAGATAGATAGATAGATAGATAACAACAGTTGTTAAAACTATGATGTTAAAATAAATAACTAAATTTAGCTGTAACTTTCTCTAGGTTTTGTTCACACTCTAATAGAAGGAACACCACTGAAAAGTGTAAAGAAATTAATTATCAACTAGGCATATAAAAAGAGCAAACATTAACCTAGCACTCCAGTAAATTGCTTTCCATTGAAACTCCAGCAGCGGCAACACACAACGTCATTACAGACTGTAGCTACATGTATCAAGTTAGATATTTCTTTAAAAACAAATGGTAAAGTTATGTGCATTTCATTTGACGTAAGATCAGACACTATAGAAACTTTTTTGTCCATATTAACTGTTATTTGAGGCAGCACATGCAGGCCATCCAGCAGAAACTCCAGAAACTCCATTGAACAAACACTCCCTGAATTGTTGACTAAATTATTACTGCACTCAGATTTGTCACATACTGGGACTTGACTAAATAAATATTGACAATGCTGCGTTTCTTTCTGTATGTTTAACTGGTTCATCCTGATATGTAGGCAAAAAGGCTCAAAACACTTTGAGATGCTATTCCTCTGCACTGTTATATTTGATGTAGAAATGTATAAATCAAAATGTTTATACATGAAATTTTTGCATATTATGATTGGTTTTCTCTACTGAACTATTAAAGAAAAAAAACAATATGTACATTGGCACAACATGGTTCGCACAAATGGTGGTATGAATTGCCAAAAAAGGCAATATGACCTGGAGCTGGTTTCAAGTGGAGAAACAAGCAATGAAATCAACCCAACTTCTATCAAAACCATCCCTAGAGAAAGGAGGTGTGGTTAGATCTGGTAGATAATTCTCAATGGATTTATCCAAAAAATAACAATCTTAGACTTTCATTTAAGTTATTTTTGCTAAATCCTAAATCCAAAAAATAACAATTTTAGACTTTCATTTAAGTTACTTTTGCTAAATCCTAAATCAGTTAATTTTCCTTTAAACATTAACAGACATTAAATCATAAACCAAGGAGAACAGAATAATTACACATATCACCAGCGATAATTTACATTTTTTGATATCCACATCTCTATCTGCTGTGGTTGAAGCTTTGTTTTCCAATGTTTGACTGTGTGTGTGGGCAAATACTGTGAAGTTCTTGTTGATTTCAGTCAGCATGTAAAGCTGATATATTACCATGACTAATTTTTGTGCATTAATTATCTCTGATGAGCCGAATGAGACAATAGCTGCCTGTGTAAAAAAAATCAAAAGCTACTTTAACACCTCTGACAATGCGAAAGCAGTCCAACTTATGAGGAGAAACATTTTTCTCTCTCTGTAGTCATTAATGAGTAAATAGGCATTTACTACAAATCTAGCAGTCATTACTACAGGCACAACGTGATGCATTGTCAAAAGAGTAGAGGAGAAAAAAAAGGAATTACAAACAGCTTCAGCTGACCAAAAGTGATAATCAACAACCTGCTCCTATGACAAGTGTGCAATCAGTGAGAAGTCCACACCATTTTGAGCTCAGCAGAAACACATTTTCTTTGTGAGGGAATATTTTCACAGTAATATTTGGTTCATGACAGGATGATTGTGGTGCTGCACTTGAAAGCACCTTTCAGCTAAAAAGGAAACTCTGTCAACCCTGCGAGTGTCATGGGGAAAAATAAATGTCATGGGCGACGATGGAGATCTCTGTGAAGGTGTGTGTTTAGTCGGATCATAAGCACGGCCCATTAGAGCTCGTATTGAGGCCCTCTGAGATATCCGAGGGCAAATGGGAATTTGGAGTTTGACTTTGTTTGTGTGAAAAAATGGAATATGTGCATTCTGCTGTGAAATGATTTTTTAACATTTACAAGGGATGAACAGGCAGGGTAGGACATCGATGAAACATGACTCCAAAAGTACCACTTAAAGGGCGTATAATATCGTTTTATAACTTTTCCTTTTCAATTGTCATGAGGCTTTTAGCTTTCGATTTTCAGATTTATTTGCATGAATGAAATTGATAATGTGTGAAAAAAACTGGGACCACAAGGCAGCCGAGAACACAGCCACTAGTTTCAGAAGAGTAAGGGAATACAGTTTGGAGTGCCGAACTCGGACATTAATAAACAACCGATGTCCACCCAATACAATGTAGTGATAGAAAAGTCTTGATTTGAGTTCATTGGTCATATGGTGATTTATCTATTCATGGGAAGGAAGCTAAAAGAAAGGTTTTCTGAGCAAAAGTTTGGAGACCTAGCACAGCAGCACCCTATGGAGGGATTTAAAAGTGCTCTGTAGCATGGAGCATGCCTACAATTCACCACAGCATTGTCACACTGATGTGCACAGGCATTCTTCAGCACATTTCTCCCAAGAACTGTCACATCAGAGTAGTCTGCTTTATATTAGTGATCCTCCCAGTGGTTGTGCCAGTCTCACAGTTCTCTAAAAAATGAGTCCATGTTTTTCTCAGGAAATTTCAACTCCACTCCAGTAATGCAGCTGTCAAAACATTATTCTAAGAATATTGTCTCTCACACTAATGAAACTCTGTAAGACTGACTGAAGTTTCTTCAGAACATGCTGTTAAGCTGTTAAAAACAACATATCAGTAGACTAAATGTTAGAGAAATTGTATTATCATTGATAACTGTAATACTGTTTATGTTACTGTAATTTGGCTGTGAAAAGTTTAAATTAGACCATTTGTATGCTTTACTGACAACACAGAGCCTAGGATAACAAAAAGGTTTGTGCCAATTCCTCATATGGGTGACAAATCCTCTCTAAGAGTTGATTGAGAGAGTTGTCTGGAAGGCCTAATTTACATGTACTTTGTTATTCGGTTTCAACATCCACAGGCCTAATGTGGGTGTAGTTTATGACCTGTTGTGAATCCCTGTTTTGTAATAAATACTTTTGGGAGACTGAGCTCGGAGGGAGTAAGCACTGAGCTTTCTTGGAGACAAGACACTGAGTAAGCTAATCCTTATCTTCCCCTTGTGAAAGTATTCGCAAGTAAAAACACAGAAGCTGTCTCTTTTCCTCATTTCTGTTCTGTTTATGTTCTAGGGTAATTTTTTACCTAACACTAATACTACAAATTTCATGGATGGAAGGGTAGTTATGGTAAAGTACTGATTTACATTTAGATTGCTATCTATCCTATGTTACACATGTTTCTTGCATAGATGATCTTTGTAGCAAAGTTATTGTTGTGTTGCCAATAAGTGGCAGCACATCTACTTGACATATTCCCATTAAAAAGGTTTTTAACATCTGAACATTTTGTAACTTTGGTAGCAATCTCTCCATCAAGAAACCTTTGATATCTCTACAAGCTTGGCACTCCTGTTTGGGGTATTTTCTCCCATTCCACTTTGCAGATCATAAGTTCAGCCATGTTTGATAGGCAGCATACGCACACAGGCCTTTTTAAGTCTTTCCATACATATTTAATTAGATTTAAGTCCTGGCTTTAGCCTGGCGACATACTGACTGCTCCTAAAGGCACTTCTTTGTTATCTTCGCTGTGCACTTCTGGTCATTGTCATTTTGGAGGATAAATTGTTGCTTTAGGAGCAGGTTTTACTAAAAGAATCACTTTAGCTGCTGTCAGTTAGTTTCTCCTACAGAAAAACATCCTTCCAAGATGATGCTGCCACCACCATGCTTCACAGTCTGAATAGTGTTAACTAGGTGATGAGCAGTTCCAGATTTTTAAAGAATTAATGCTTAAAGTTCAGGAAAAAAAGTTTTAATTTTAACCACTTCAGACAAAAGAAATTGCGTCTGCCTGCTCTGACTATGCCCAAGGTACTTTGGGCAACATTTTGAAAGGTTTGGCTTCTGTCTGGCCACTCTAACATAGCAATTAGATTAATGGAGTGTGTTATCAATAGTTGACCTTCTGAACGGTTCTCTTATCTCCATATGGGAACTCTAGAGCTCTGAGTTCTTGGTTACCTTTCTGACTAAGGCCCTTTGTCCATGATTACTCAGTTTGGTCAGCCGAACAGACCTACGGAGGGTCCTAGTTGTTACAAGAGACTGTAGTGCTTTTTTGGATGTTCAATGCTGCCAAAATGTTTTGTATCCATCCCTACATTTGTCTAGAAAGCAGATGAACTTGAGATCCATTTAGAGTGGAATAGCAAAGGTTGTAAATACTTATGTACCATTTTTATAAACATGCTTTCATTCTCATTGTGTCATCATTGGCTATTTAGAGTGGATTATTAAAGGAAATCTATGGTCAGCTATGGTTTATTTTTGTTCAATATAATGATATCTTTGGGCTTCCTGGCTCAAAGGTGAGACGGTATTTGCCCTTTGAGTTCATCTTTAATGTTTTTACAGAATTTTACTAAAATTTAAAGAATTCAGGGTGAAATTGACTGTTTCAACTAAACTGAGAGCTTCACTGTTAAAAGAAAGCCATCAAACCGCAGCCTTGCATTAAACTCTCAAGTTCAGCAGTCCTTGTTAAACTCCTGGAGACAAAAGGCACTTCATTCTGTGCTGTTCTGTCAGCGAGGACGAGACCATGAAGAGCTTTTAAACAGTATAACGTCCAGGGTAAAAAAAAAGTCATGATGAACCATAAGAGTGAATGGCAGCAAACCTTGAGCTGCCAAACAAACCAAAATGGTGGGATGAATGAGAATGTGAGCTCTTCACACTCCCAAGGCTATCCGGGAGAGAAAACGAAAATGTTGGAGTGAAAGGTGCTTCTCAAATACAAATACAATAAATTCAACATTCCTTGTCATTTTTGACAATAATAAAAATACTGACTTGTTTCTCTTTGTAGCTTTTAAATAATATAAAACACCAGCTACCAGTATTAACTGTCTTCCAATAATTTTCAAATATTTTCATTTTGTTGGTTTATTTTGCATTTTTCCTCCCATTCACTTGATGTAATTGTAAAAGAAATCAGAGTCAGAGAGACAAAAAGAAAGCAAAGTAAAATTATTAAATAGCAAACTATAAGAAAGTCAGAAAAGTTATAAAACAATCTGCAAACAGAAGCTAGAACCAATAAATAGCCATGAACCTAGATGCTGTATATTTTTTGCTATAGCAAGCTATGCTATGCAAGCTACACAACAGTACATGACATGACACAAAGAAATGTCCTGCACCAGCCAATCAGTGAGATTGTACATCTTGAGATTTTCCTGTTTTTCCTCTGTCCTCAAAAGTGTATTTATTTATTTTGTATAACTGGAGTTTAAAAAAGAAAACACGTTTTGCAAATGAATATTTCTAATAATTAAAATATTGTTTGATGGTTTATTCTTGTTCGTTTGCACAGAATGTCTGGTCAGATTGGAGAATTGTAAATGTGCAATCAGAAATTACTTTGGGTCAAAGAAACAAATTCTAGTCCACTTAAAAACATAGATCTTTATCCGCTTTAAAGGAACCAAATGCAGTAAATAGACAACAATGTATTGTGGATAAAACCCAACCAAAACAAAGATGCATGTAACAAGATTCTCAAGACAAGACGCAAATGGTCACATGGGGAGGCAAGACGACTTAGAAGCTCTGATAAAAATATGGTCCGATGGATTTACAAGAACAATGTGTTTTCAAGGTAATTAGCTTCAAAACGTAGGTTTTGGGATTCATTCTGCACAAAGGTGAAAAAACTGCCAACAAAAAAGAAATAAGATAGCGTAGAAGAGGTGGTAGTCCAGGAAAATAAAACGACAAGTTTATTTGGTATAAGGAACTAGAGGCTATTCGTCAGTGCCACTTCAAGCAAGGAGCGGAACACGATTTGTTGTTGTTGTCCACTTAGCTTGACAAACTGCACTGTGAAAGCAAACTCAGAACAGCAGAATGTGGCAACCCCAATGGAACTGATTCCTTAATCATACTGGTTCTACCAGACTATAAGTTATGAAAACGACCAAAGATTTCTTATAGGGTGAAACTCCTTAACAGTCTCCACTGCATTGGATCCAATCCAGAACATGCCATTGGTGAAAAACCATAAAGCAATAATTATCCAAAACCACAAGCATCATAACAAGCTGAACAGAAAGAGCTTTTCTCACTAAAACTAGCAATTAAAAAAAAAAATAAATAAATCTTTTTCCAGACATGTAAGCAAAAAATCTAGCATACTGCCCAGTTGGGGTTCTAGCATAAATCCCACCTGAACATCACCTTCACTGTGCTACTTGGACGGTTTGATCATTCTAAGTGAGGTTTTTGATTGGCCATGATCAGAGGTGGGCCATTAAGGACTATGTCCAAAAATATGATTCTGATATCAACTTAAAAGTCATAAGTCACAATGTTGTACGAGCATTTTTTTTTACAGTAATCATACTGTTTACAATAAAGGGTTTCCACACTGTCCGAAAAAGGATGAAGGTTGAAATGTTTGTATATTTTACAAGTCTCAAAGAGTATGGAAAAATATAACCAAGAATGGAACATAGTCCATCCATCCATGCCTATCCATCTACAGTATCTAGCCTTACCTTATTCATAAATTTATCCATATTTGACCTTCAATGCATTTATCTATCAATTTGTTTATCCATCTGTCCTTTCTTTCTTCCTTCCAGATGGTGGTTATTTATCTAAAGCCAGAGCACTGCAGTATTTCAGATCAGAGATAACTTTATGTAGTAGAGAGTAATATTGATTGGAAAAAATGTAAAAGAACACTGAAAACTCAAGTGGGTGTTGATTCCCTATTGGCGCGATGTCAATAAGCAAATAAAAGCCACCCCAGTGCACAATTTACACCCCTTACCCTCATATCAGAAGCTGCCACTTGAATTACCTGTTGGTTCATCACTCCATATTTCGCTTTTTGCTAAAGTTATGATCTTCTCAGCACACACAAAATGACTGACGTAAATCTGATGCACAAAGGCACCACGATTTTAAAATGTTATGGTTTTAAAAAAGCCTAAATGTTTTACTGTACCAATAGAGTGCTTTAAGTCCTTTTATAAAAAGGCCAGAGAAAGTGCCACAGTAACATCAACTTTCTCCAGCTATTTGCAGGGCAGGGCAGCATTCCCTACCCCACCTGTTGCTTTACCATGTGGAATTCATACCAAAGATGTGCTTGCCTAGATTTGCCGGTTCTATTATTTTCTTTCAAACTGTGTTGGAAGAATCTGTAGTAAAAGTATTTTTAGCCAATTTTGAGCTCATTATGTCTGTTATGATGATTAAATTCCCAGTCAGTAATAAATGAATTATTTATCTGTAAGAATTCCCGTATTTATTCGGGAAAGGCAAAGAATTTCAGGGAAAAAGAGGCAGCTCAGCTGAATAAAAGCCCATTAGCGTTACACTACACGCTGATAGACAAGTTATCGCATTGGTCCTAATTGCAAACTCTGACACGCGCCCACATGTTTGCTTGCGGCGTCTCTTCGTGTCTGCCTCATTGAACACTCAGCATAAGTAGGCTAAGAGCTATGAGGGAGATCGAGATCACATCTTCAAGACCCTGTTGATTCAGACCATTCTTTGGCTCCTAGCTGTGACGTTACATAACGAGGGCCGGAGCAGGGGATTGTGGGTGCATTTCATTAATTAGTATTTACAAATATTAACCCTGTCTTCTCCCTGGAGGGTTGAAGTGCGCTCCATCACACTAATGCGTGAAATCATGAGAGCCATAAGAAGAAAGGTTTCTTTTTGTTTTCTTTCAGATCTCTGTGCCTTTCAGCGACTGCCAGGATCAGGGTAAAACAGAAACAAGAACCTAAACCTGTCTGAGCTCACAGCTTTTTATCTGAGAGAATAAAAAACAACAGCAACTTACAGAAATCTCAAAGTCCAACTTTACACACAAGTGAAACAAGGAGCAGAAGGCTGGCAGCCCGCCTGTGGGGATGGTGGCTGTCTGCTGAGATTTCGCCGCGTCTTTTTCCATTTCAGCTCATTTACATATTTGAAAAGGCCAAAGAAATATTCAAAGACTTTTTGTGACATTGCCAAGTAATCTCTGTGGGGAGGGAGAGAAGGGGCATTGATGTGTAGCAGCAAACTTCATTTTAAAAGGAGAAGAAAGCTAAGTTTGATTTGTTCTGGCACCAGCCCCTTGTTGTTAAATGTAACTGTCCTCCTCATCCATCATCTGAATTACAAATGAAATCATCGGCCACTATACCAGAAGCAGGGCCAACATCCGGCAACATGACTCAAGGATGAGGCACGTTGGACAACTAAGCCGCATAGTCTGCGGTAGTTTCAATAAGTGGGACTGTTTGTTTAGCAAAGTCACTGAGTAATCACCACAGGGAGAGAAAGGACACAAAACACCAACTTCGATTAGTTCCACAGCAGCTGAATCTATATACAACTCAAGAAAAATGTAATTTCAATTAGATCTTTTTTTTCCAGTCTGGTAACTGAGATTCGGTTTGTGTGCATGTGCGTGTTTGTATGAAAAAGCTGAGCTGCTGTGTTGATTTACACCAAATAAATGCTTGTTGTTTTCCTCACAGTCACAAAGAGGTTTCAGAAAACATGGACAGAACATGCCGGGGAACGTCTTAAGACTCATGCAGAGGAGCTGATTGACAGAACACCAACATAAACAAAGCCAGTCTTGTTATACTGGATAATATCTGCCACTGTCTCATCAGTTTTCCAACAGAGGTCTTGACGCTGGTTTAAATCCTCTCCTTTCAAGTGCTCTGTGCAAATTACACACAGTACTGATGGGAACGAGCACAATAACAGAGGTGAATAGGAGAGGAGATTGCCACTCCAGATTAATGGATGTAGGCAGAAGGCAAGGGTGTAAAAAGTGCCTTTACTGTTAAGAGATAATGCAGGTTTATCCCTGGGAGAGCCAATACACCTATAAACCTGCTTGGCTGGTATACAGTCACCAGTCACTTTATTAGGTACACCTTGCTAGGACCATGTTGGAACCGCATTTCAGAAATAACCTCATCCTTCGTGAGATTGATATAACAATGTCTAGATTTTAGGAAAAATCCTCAAGAGATTTTGGTCCATATTGACATGATAGCATCTGACATTTGTTCCTTCATAAAGCAGATCTGCTCTGTTGGGGACTGTGGAAGACATAGGATTTCAAGAAATTAGTTTGAGATCATTTAAGCTTGGTGGTATGGTCCATTAACCTGGTGGAAGTACCCATCAGAAGATGGGTAGTTAGTCACCATAAAGTGATGGACATGGTCACCAACAACAGTAAGGTAGGCAGTGGCATATGAATGATGCTGAGTTGTTCCACATGTTTTTTTTTAACATTGTTGTTTTTTTCAGGGATAGTACAGTATTCTGCATAGCTTGGTTGTAACGAGTGGTTTTTGAGCTAATTTTTCCTTTCTGTTTTCTCAACCACTTTACTGGACATTTTCTCCTGTTTTAGACCATCCTCTGTAAATACAATTTTCAGTTGTGCATTCAAATCCCAAGAGTATATGCAAATTCTGTAATTCTCAGACCTGCCTGTTTGGTCCCAACAACCCTGTATTGTTTTTCAGCAAGTCGTCTTCATTACACCTAGATGCTTAAATGAATTGAGTTGTTGTCATGTGACTGGTTGAGTCGAATGTAGGTGATACAAATGAAAATTTTTTTTTAAAGAATTAAACAAGCATAATTACCAAATAAGTCATTTCAGAAGTCAATTTAGGATTAAAAAGTTAAAAACCTGTTATCTATACCTTGTATAATGTCATTTTGATTCAGATTAACATCTAAAAAATAAAGAATAAACAATTCCTACATTTAATAGTCAATTACATATTGACAAAAACAGTGTTACCCAACAGGAGTCATGGGGGGCATTAGTTCATTTCTTTAGTTTGCAGTTGTATGTTTCCTGACCTGATTTATATCTAAACAGTTTATTTTCTCTTTCATAAATTTACTCGCATTCTTTCAGCAAGCTGACCGATACTGCATAGAAACTGATGGGGGAGGGGCAGTGCTGCCTTAAGGCCTAGTTTAATACTTCTCCGTCTGCGGAGGTGTGGAGACACACCCATTATCAATCGACGCAAGGGCTCTCCGTCACTCACGCAAGGACAATTTTTTTACTATCTGTCGATCGCAACAAAAAAGCACACATCTGATTGGTCAGCCCAACATGAGCCGAAGATCATTTCACCAGAACATTGCTCTACAGTCGATGTAATTATTAGTCAATGCAGCTTTAAGGCACTAGATGCTTTATATTGCAAGGCCAGTTTATCTAATATGTTCTTTTGGTAATTTTGAACACCAGGAGATGTAGAGAACAACAAAACAGACAGATGTGTTTGTTTGTTTGTTTGTTTACATGCATTTTAAGAGTATTCTATAAGCTGCACTTCTAGTAAACAGCTTTCCAGCTCAATCAAAACTCACTCTCTGTTGGCCATTGCTCCTTGAGTGGATGTGTGTTTACAAGCTGAAGTAAACAAACTGTCGTAGACCAGAGATGTCACTGCAATGGAAGGCAGACCCCCCCAGAAAAGGTCTGCACCCCCTGCTGTCCCGGTGGGCAATTGCTTCGCAACAACGGAGAAGTATAAAAGGAAAACATCTCTATTAATACTTCTGCGTGTGAGTGCAACTTGCTGACAGAAAAGTATAAACTAGGCTACAATCTGTGCTTCATACGGCAGAAGAGCACACAAGTAGCTGCGGCATTTATTCTAGCATTCCCATTAAAAGGGACTTTAGGACTTTACAGGGAGCAGGAGCAGTATGTATGAAAGTTTTTATTGTTCAAAACCTGTAACTTTTTAAAACCTTGATAAGATGAGCAAGCTTGTGCCAATGCACATCCAAGGGGATGTTGATGCCAGTTGTTGTTCAGTGAGTGTATAGTAAACCTTCACTTTAGCATGGGGCAAGAATCTGAGTGATGAATCAACAAATTCTTGAATAGCTTTTTTTTACTATGACCAATATGGCTCACCACCTGGTGGATAAAATGGAGTGCAACAAAAGCACACAACCCCAAATTCTCCCGTCAGAAAGATAGTTTTATTTCAGTTGTACAATGAAGATGTTCTCTGTGCCTGGTTAGTATGCAAAGTCAGAGAGAAATTTGCTTTTTTAACTGCTTATTTCACTGATCATTACATACATTTAGCCATTCTGCTACTTAAGGTAACCACAGCGTAAGTAAGTTAATTAGTCAGTTACTGCTTAACAGCGTAGTTTGCCACTGTAGTTTTGAAACCCATTTACCTTCATAAGTGTGATGGCTGGCACTTCTTAAGTTGTCTTTTGCAACCAAAAACATATACATACAGTCTGAAACGGTAACCAAAGGGAAGGTCAAATGGCTTTCTTTCAGCCAGCTGCCCAGAAGTGTGCAGCCGCAGGTTGGAAGGGGCAAGACTCTATACAGCCATAGAAAACTGGTCACTCTGGCGCTTTCTCTGGCATCTCTGGCATCGGCTTAAAAATGTAGGAATGCTTTAGACTGATAATTTGTTATAAACCTTGTTGATATACATGTAGATAACCAACAATTGGCTATTGTTCAAATTCATTAAATTGGTTTAAATACATTTTCCGTTGAAACTAAAACATAGTATTGAGCATACAAAATACAGAATACAAATACAAAGAATACAAAATAACATAACATCTCCAATCTCTTGGATTGTGTTTCAGCATGGTTATTTTATTTTACATTTGGATTAAGGCTTGGATTTTAAAGCTTTTGCAATGGTTAAAACGTTTAATCTCCTTGTGGAGGGCAACCAAAAATGAGCTTTTAAATGGATTTTAATAGTGTTTCCATACACTGCCAGGAGGGTGGGGGAGATTTTTTTCGGTCAATGCCACAGACAATTCGCGCACATCTGCAAAGAGGGAGAGTTAAATTGTTTTACTTTTTTTCTGTGGTTTTCGCATCTCGGCAAGGGCAACTTCGGTGTTCAAAATGTTAATTTATTTGGCATTCACCCGTTGTATTTCAGCATTAACCAAATTAATGCATGCCTGTTTGACATTTTCTCTTTTTCTGATCCGTTTGAGTGGGGAGGATGCGCACAGCTGTCAGGGGAGCGCGTTGGAAAACGCTGCTAAACACAACATTTACATCCATCTGGAGAGACAGAAAACACGATAAGACATGTCACCCAGTCTGTACTATGAGGCGCGTCACGCCATATGGGCTGTGACTGTTCCTGTGTGTGTGTGTGTGTATCAGTGGGAAACACAGAAAGAAAATATAGTATTTTCTATATAAATATTTACCTGAAGTAATGGTCACGCTTGAAATAATCACAAGGAGGAAATTTTCAAAGTTCATCTCCACACTCTTCTGCTCCAGATCCTTCGGATCTTCAGACTCTTCCTATCATTTAAACAAAATCTCCAGTCATCGAAGCGGTCTTACAACAACAAAAAATTGAAGCAAACTGAACAAATCTGCAGACAGAGACCCAGCTGGAATATTTCAAGCGAGTAAAATAACCGCGAAAAAAAACTTTGATATCACTCACAGAAACCTAAGTCAGCTGCTGGGTCAGCAGCAGCATCAGTGGCGGCGGCAGCATCGCCCCGGAGGAGAAACCTAATAACTAAACTCAGCAGCATCACTTCTCTGCTCCCGCATGGCCACACACGAGCACTGACTTTTTTTCTTCTAATGATGCTCCTCCTCTGCTGCTGTCGAGAACAAAGTAATATTGAGACTTATCTACGATCGACCAGGTCGTAAGAGAAGAGACAGGTCCTCCCCTCCCCTCTTTATGCGCTCCGCTCCAGCCAGCTGCGGGTTGAGGGAGCAGCGCACTCCCAGCTATCCGCAAAAAATCTTCCCCAACCTCCAGGACTGAGCGCTTTAAAGAGACAGACACAGCAGCACAGCTCCGAAAGGCTCCTCGCAACACATGAGAATCATATAAACGCGGTGGAGTTTTTATGATTCAGTTATCATTTGAATGTTTAGGTCACAGCAAAACTTCGAAGGCAAAACAGTTATCCATAAAAAGTAAAAAATATACCCTTATTATAAGAAATATTAGACAATGAAAACAAAAAATTGTTCTTGCTCTCAAAGACATTAAGTCACAGTTCTTGGGATGTTGCTTATTTATTTAAAGATAGGCTACTATCCAGTGGCTTGGAAGTTTTCCTCCATCAAGAAATCCTCACTGACAATAAAGATTCAGTTGGATAAAGAAATCTAAATTAACGCTGCCCGATAAAAAAAAAAGTTGTCAAACCCACATGGAAAACATACCAATCTATTTTCTTGTGTGTTCTTGAGTTGATGACATCACGAGAGGCACAGGTATCTATCAATTTAGATGGGAAATCAGAGCTGGGATCTGGTATAAATCGCCATTATTGTAATAGGTGGATTCTGGTTGCAAGTTGGAAAACCAGAATGAGTTCCTTATTATTTTGATGCTAACTACTATTAGCAAAACAAGCAGATCACAATGCTTTCTCTCCATTTTCTGCTGTCACATACAAATAACAACTTCATACTACTGAAGTTTTCATAAACAACAAATGTAGGGAAAAATAACACCCTTGCATAACCCTTTTTCACATTTGTCACTAAGCTATAGCATAGGCCTACACAATTTCATCACTAGCTAATAGTCTGCCATGACCCCCACACTGCATGCATACCACACAAATGTTCATCAGTTACAGAATCAATGTATCTGTGACAGACATATCGCAGAAGCGACCCAATAATAAAACGGCTTAATCTCATGTAAGAGCTATATAAACGTTCCTCTCATCTTAGCATGCTGTACGCTTGAACTAACTAGAAAAGCTCTCATTCCCCCCCATCCCCATGTTGTTATCTAATTCTAACTTTTGGTACACTTCCAATAAAATGTCTGTTAATACGACACATGACTGTGTTCCTGCTGACGCTGTGCTCTTCCAGCAGAGAGGGAAGTTTCGGGCATGCGCAATTAATTTGCTGTGCGTATGCTCCAACCGTAGCGGGGCTCCTGCGTGAGGGGAGTCACTTGTGAGCTCTCTGACAAGGTAGAGTGGAGGTTAGCACCGCTGGTCCCATTGCGGACATTTCCTGAACGTTTAATCAAAATCTGTCCTTAACTTTTTGAGTTATGTTGTTAACAGAGAGACAAACAAACAAACAGACAAACAAACTTATGGACCATGTTTAAAGGCTGCGTGCATGCCAGGAAACCACCCTGTTCAAAACAACTTTGCTCTTTCTGATAAGAACTGTGATCTAGACAACCTTGATGGTTGCTACAAAAGTGTATAATTAGATAAGGGATATTTAAAGGGGTTTAATATCCACAGTCATTACCCTTCTTCCTAAATACCATACCCTGATTTTATTCTGGGCAGGCTGTGAAATTGTTCTAATGCATTCCCTGATTGGCTTCCGAGTTTCTCTTTTTTTTCCTACTACAGTTCTTCGTTTTTTGCCAGAAATGTCGCTAATGAAGCTTTTACATAATTCAATGTGGCAATTTAAGAGCTGATATTATTGCTTATTCTTAATTAGCAGCAACACCTTAGCAGTTATAATCATTTTCCGTTTTATCGCTGCTGCTGCTGATGCAAATAGAGAGTCAATGTGCTAACATGTTCTACATTCTCAGCACTCTGCTTTATCAGGGTTCCACTGTTTAGCATTCAGTCTCTAATTCTGTGTTGATTTATTTAACCAGCAACTGTTGTTTCACACCCACTTCTCCACAATCTGCCCCTACGGCATCTTTCTCTGCCTGGAGAGGGCTTGCTCTCTCTGCGAGCTGTGGACACAAACAGCTCCCTTGGGGGAGTAAGAGCTGTTTCACTTTCTGCCCCCTCCTAAGACACTGACCGGTCTGGTTCCTCTCAGCAGTTTCTTCCTCCCTCCTCGTCATTGTGTTCACGTCAGCCCACAGGAGTTCAGCGTGATGGAGAGTGACTTTGGAATGGTCAGATGCCTGCCCTCCTTTGTCTCATTGAATAAGACTGGAAATTGGGCGACAGAAGTGGAGTCCAGATGTTGTTGGGTGGCGGGACACAAAGACAGAGACTCACAATGCCGTCAATTTCACTTTCAGTAGAGGTGTTGACCTTATTAAGGGCCACAATGGCTAAACAGCCATGAAATAGAGTCCTTTCAGCTGCAGAGTGGATAGAGTTGTGAAGGTGACAAATGGAAATGGTGTCCTTTTTTTGAACCATAAACCTTGAAGTAGTAATCCTTGAGAAATATAGCATTTACAGTAAAGTTTAGCTTTGATTGGTTAAATCCTTTATGTTTCTGGCACCATTTTTCTCCACATCCACACGCTCCCACTAGCTTTTTTTGAAACATTTCTTCTGCGTTAATCAACTTAAGGCTTGTATTTGGTTCAGGTTATTCTGTGCACCAGAAACCGAAGTTTTTAATGCTGAGTACATATTCTGCCTTATTTTAACCTAAAGTGACCCAAAGTAACAATAAATGTAGACACAAGTCTGAAAAGAATGAGTCTGATACGTTTAAAGAGAGACAAAGTGGGGAAAAAACATATACTGCCTTACAAAGGTGTTTATGCATCTTAGCTTTTTCACATTTTAAGTGTATTTTATTGGGATTTTTATCAAAACTCCCACACAGGGTACAACGCAATTCTGAAGTGGAAGGAAAATGAAATTTATATTTTAAAAAAGCACCCACAGTCCACACTTTGTCAACACTTTGTAGATCCAAAGTTTTCTCCAATTACAACTGTGAGTGTTTAGGCAAATGTTTTTACCAGTTTTGCACATCTAGAGTCCGAAATGTTTGTCTTTTTTCAAAATAGCTCCAGATTACTCAGATATGATGGTGATTGTTATTCCACATCAATTTTACCTCTTACCATGGATACACAAGGGGATTTAGAACTGGGGTTTAACTAGGCCATTCTAAAATGGGATCATGTTTTGTACCTTTGTAGCTCTGGCTGTATGTTTAGGACCGTTGTTCTGAGAGAGGGTAAACCTCCACCCCAGTCTTAATCATTTTGCTGCCTTTAACATATTTTCTTCTAGCATTGCCCTGTATTTAGCTCTGTCTATCTTCATATTCCTGCTGAAGAAAAGATGCCCACAGCATGATGCTGCAAACACCATGTTTCATGGTCTGTTCAGGATGAGGTGGAGTGTTTAGCTGTTTGCATGTAAAGCAAGGTAAGACAATTTTATTTTTATAGCACACTTTTAACAACAAGGTAATTCAAGGTGAATTACATGATTAGGAGATAAAGTACTGTTAAAACAGCAACAAAGCATAAAACACACACAAAACATATGACACGCTAAAACACGACTCAAAGGCAGCTCTAAACAGATGGGTTTTTAGCCTTGATTTAAAACAACTCAGTGTCTCAGCAGCTTTGCAGTTGTCTGGAAGTTTGTTCCAGATAAGGGGAGCATTGTCAGGATCCGGCAGGAGGAGCTGTTTCCACCTTTGCTCTACAGGTGCTGGAGGCTGAAGCAGCGACAGGTGGAACCAATTACTGCAATCACCACAGCGGTATTTAGAGGGAGCGGATCCACCAGACGGACGTCAGATGGTTCCGTTTCTCAGAGTGGTAAACCTGACCACATTAACTCGAGGTATGCGCTGTTCCTACCCGTGGACTTACCCTGTTCTCTCCTGTGTTCCTCGTAGCAGTTCCTTCCAGGCTTCACCTGTAGTTCTGGAATTCCTCATCAATTCTCCGGCGCTCTCACGTTGGTCTCTGTCCTGGACGTCCGTCTCCTTGGGGTGTGGTCGCTCCAACAAACTCCTCTGTACCACCAGTCCAACTGCTTCAGCTCCGTCGGCTCCAAGCCTCCCTCATATCTCTCAGCTACCTGCGGAAGAGTAACTCCATCAACATCTAATACAGCTCCAGGCATTCTGCATTTACTGGATCACTTACCTCTCCCTCCAAGTCCGGTGTTCGTCCTCGCCAATGAGTCAAAACCCATTTTCCCTTTACTCAAAAAGAACAGTTCCAACAGTCTTGATTTCCGTACTCGCCTCCTGCCTTACCTTCCAGTGTCGCCACCTGTTGAGTTCCATGCCAGCCTGGTTCGCGTGACTTCCCTGACGACAAAAGAAAATAAACTTTTAGAAAACTGAACTTGAGTCTGAGTGTTCCTGTGCCCGCTTATGAGTCAACCTTTAATCATGACAAGCATAGAAACTGAAAGCTGCTTCTCCGTGTTTGGTTCTAATTCTGTCTTTTAACCAAATAAAATTCAAGTATAGTACTTTGAAGTTTGTAGCTGTAACATGACAGTAAAGTAAAACATTTTGTACGTGTATGAATAGCCTGGCAATGTACTGTCCAAGAGTGAAAATATTTTTGTTAGAATTTGATAAGGTTTAATAAGGATTTTTTTTTTTTTTTTAATGCCAACTTGGAGTTAATTTTCTCACCAACCAGTTAAAGGAAATTTACCACATAATCAAAAGTTAGACCTTTCTATAAGTTTGACTTTTTATCACTGTATATTTGTACCTGATTGTTACTAAATTTATTTAGATGCCACTCCAGTGGGTCTTGCTATTTTAAGGTCCACCTTTCCCTTTGTGCTGTAGGTAGGTTGTAAAGCGAGGGAGTGTGGACAATATACAGGGTGGTACAGATGGCAGGATGTGGCAGCAGTCTGACTTTGAAGAATGGGATATTCAGCTGTCAGCCCTTTGCCCCCCCAGGCTCTGACCTTATGTGCCTCTGATCACCGTCTGGCTCTATTTCATTATGACAAACTCCATGCTGCTTCATTCGCACAATGCAGCCACAACAATAACTAAGCATCCCATGAAGAGACCCCCCCACCCCCCCCAAAAAAATGTCTTTAACTGACACCTAATACCCCTCTCTCTGCTTCACTACAACTACTTCTGCTGTTTTCTCCAGTTTGTAATTGAGGGTGTTTGCAGTTGACCTCCCAAGAAATCTTGTCGGCAGATTTTATTCATTGCAGTAGCAGCGATGTTGATTCCCCATGGCGTGTGTATGAGAGGAAGTGCTCAGAAAGTACTCCAGAGTTTATTTATAGGCTTGGTGTTGAAGCAGCACAGGGGCCAAAGTCATTTACATTCAATGTGCCAGAGTGCGAAGGTAAGCAGCAGCTATTGCTGCAAAATTTGGCTTTAAGGCTCAGCAGAGGGGGGAACACATGGAAACACTACTCTCCTTTTATCATCTACGTACACTTTACTTTTACAAAGACTCAGTCGGTTTAAGGAGCTGAGACAGCACTAATAGGTTTTTTCCACGGAAGAGCCGGTGCTGGTGCCAGAGCCAGTGCTTAGCCGGTGCTTGGCTGGTTCTTTCAAAGAACTGGTTTGCTTTTCCTCTGACACGGAGCCTAGTCGGTGCTTCATCTTAACGTCATCTAACGCGTTGCAAGGCTACTGTATACACCCACGTGTGAAGATGAAAACAGGAAGCCCGAACAGACAGATTCTAACAGAGTAGGTCATCATGCCATTAGAGTGCTGCTTTTGTGCTTCACTACTTTTCTGGATTTGCAAAGATGTGTACAAACAATGTCCTTGGTGCACCGTCAAAATCTGATTATAAGGCGTAGAGAGTGGCAACTTAAATGCAGAGAAAGGTAAATGCAGTATCACTGTATAATGTTTAATTAACCACTGTTTGCAACATCATGTAGCCCTCCTTAGCACTAGCTATATTGGCTTCCAATTTAACGAAAGATCTAGAAACGTAATACTGTCTCTGAATATTATTTCTGTTTTATTAGATAGTGTTATGTATCGATGCGGGCTCACATCCTCCTCCTAACAGGCCAATGGAGGATTTCAACAGTAATGTGCTGTAGATAACTCGCATGTTTTGGTCCATGTGACTGGTCCCAATGTTGTATATCAGAATTCTTCCCCACAGAATAAACATTCACTTTGGTTGCAAAGCATTTTGTTTCTTTCTGTTCACCACATACAAAGAAACATTGTTCTGGCTCCTTGAGAGTCACCCTAGATATGACATGGTGGTAAATAGGTTCTTACAGCCTTTATTTGTCCTCTGGGATATTTTTACACTGTCTTGTTTGCTAGAGAAGAAAAAACTGCCAACTTCTGTTTCTTCCAACATTGTGTCTTAAGCCAGCACAGTCTGTAAGTTAATATACATTTTTATTTTACCATTGTGGGTTTAATGCTAACTTTTGTGAGTTGGTTGTTTTAGTTTATACAATGATTTCACTTTAAAATGCTTCTTTTTTTCCCGGACATTAGCATAGACACTTATTAGCCGTTAGCCACTAACTTTTAGTGAGATCTGTGCAGACATTTTCATTTTTATGCATGGAGTACAAGTAACTGAATCAGTTAGAAAAAAGATTCCCATGGGAGCATCATCTCCAACACCGTGCCCATTGCATCTCGCTAACCGGGAGCTGACTGCGCTTTGAAGAGTTATGGAGGCATGGATCGCAGTTCAGCTCCATCCATATGTGCGTGATGTGTGATGGCGCGATGTGGATTCTCTGCTCAGTTGGGATTGAACAGTAAAATGGATGAAAATAAATACAACTAAATGTCATTACAATATAAAAAAATTTGTAAAAATAAATTATGTTGTTTTTTTGACCCTGTAAGTTCAAATGACTGACAACAAAAAGCGTGACTTCTGGTATAAAGTATAAGTTCCTTCTTCAATAATCTATTCAAGTACAAGAGTAGGGAAGCTTTTAAAATACATTTCTACCCTAAAGTTACTGATGAAAAATTAATTGAGCATGGGATATCTACATATGGTCGCATCTGTATTTTCCTGTATAGAATATATTACAGTGAGTTGTGGAACCGAATGCTAAAATTTTGAAATGGGCAAATGGAAGCAAAAACACTTTTTTCAACATGAAAAGGCTTTATTGTAAAAAAAAAAAAAAACCCATCTATGAACATTCGTGCAGCAAAAAAACTATACAGCACAAAAAAAATTATAAAGTACGCATCAGTGCGGTGCAGCTCTCTCCATGATGGGATACCATGCGACCCAGCAGTCCTATTATTGCTGTGGTATATTCCTCAATTTTTTTCCAAACTCGTACAAAACCCGATGTCAGTTGCTCCTCTGTTTCCTGCAGCCTTTTCGCTCACTTCTGCAGATACTCCAATACTTCAGCGTCCTGCCTCTACTTACCTGTTTAAAATAAGAAAAGACAAAACTGAGTTCATAAATCAACTTCATTCAAAGACAACTGTTATTATAAACAGGTGAAGGTGAAAAATATTCCTTACTCGGCCTGCTAGGAGGAGAATTAGTGTAACTGAGCAATGAGAGCTGAAGAACTGCAGGTAACAGGCCTTAGGTTGCCCATCAACTCTGTGAATATATAACACGTAATGTTAGTTTTCACATAACACAACAACAGCTGGTTTTAGACAGACCAACGGTCGGGTACGTTACAAACAGTAGCATGTTTGTTTTAGCAATTTATTTGCTAGCAATAAATCACATACACATGTTATCTGACATTCAGCAGGGGAAAATAAATTCCACTTTATACATGGATAATGCAGTATAGCAGCATTATTTATCAGATTCTGTGATGTTCATTTACTCCCCCGTCGACTCGTCCACTATGAGCAGGAGGATGGACGCAGCTTTAGAAACACCGGCTTTGTCCGATTTGCCCACTCCAATTTGTTCTGCAGTTCGGACAACAACCACAAAGCTAGAAAACACAGAGTCAGAGTAACTCTTCTTATTTCTAGCTTCCATTGTAATGAATGAAAATGTCAAATATAAATGCATGCAACATTTTGCTGATCTTTTTTCTAGCAATAGGGTCATGCATTATGCTCAACTTTCCTCCCACAGTCCAAAGATCTGCAAGTAAGGTTAATTAATCTCCCTTAATTGTGTGTGCATGGTTGCTTGGATCTGTGATAGACTGGCAACCTGTGTATCTAGCTTCTATCGATCACTGGATAGATGGATAATTTTCCTTTCAGTTTACAATTATGTGCAGCTTTGTGTTGGTCTATCACATAAAATCCCTTTAGTGTACTCACTAAACCAGGAAAATAGAGCACATCACCCCAGTTCAAAGGTCCTTACACTCACTCCCTGTAGCTCAGAGAATAGCCTTCAAAATACTCCTACTAGTTTATAAATCAAGAATGGTTTAGCACCAAAGTATGTTGAAGATCTGCTGTTACTATACCAACCCCCCAGACCACTCAGGTCCTCTAATTCCAGTCTACTCAACATCCCTAGAATTAGAACCAAACACGGAGAAGTAGCTTTCAGTTTCTATGCTCCTCTAATCTGGAACAAACTTCCAGAAAACTGCAAAGCTAATGAGTTATTTTAAATCACCACTAAAAACGTATCTGTTTAGAGCTGCCTTTGAGTAATGCTTTGATGTATCATGTTTTGTGTATGCTTCTTGCTATTTTTACATTATATGCTTTGTAATGCCTTGATGTATCTGTGTATGCTTCTTGCTTTATTGCTGTTTTTACTTTATATGCTTTGTTTGTGTTTGACTGCTATTTTTATTTTACCTCTTAATCATGTAAAGCACCTTGAATCACCTTGTTGTTGAAAGTGTGCTATGCAACTAAAATCGTCCTGCGTTACCTTGCCTTAAAATACATTGAAAAGCAATATCACACTCCAATCCCAAGCATTGGATCAGCATCCTGAGTCAGGGGCTCCAGACAAGCTGGTCTTTCAATTTTAGGACTTTCTAAATTTGTCTTGAATACTTTGAGATTATATTTATTGTGAATTGGCATTTTGTGAATAAACTGTATTGAATTAAAAAGCTATCTTTATCAAGCAGGACAACAACCCATTCAGCAAGTTCTGGCTGCACACAACTAACTGCAACAGCATTGAAATACGCTGAGAGTCAAAGTGTCAACAAGTCATATCAAAACAGAGACTGAGCATGTTAACATTATCCTCGCATTTAAGAAAAATGCTCTGCAAATAAAACATTGTCAGCATGAGCAGGACATGACCATATTATAGATTATAGCTTTATGTGTTGAGTAATATAAATCTTTAGAAATTGATGATAAAGCTATGTATGTTTCATTTGAGGTGTTGTCAGAACATTATAGCAGTTTTCTTAACTGAGTTCACCTGTGTTTGAGCAGCATGTTGATACTGTCCTGTAGACACTTAGGTTCGGATAAAATAACCATCAGGAAAAACTGATTGGAGAGACTGTAGCTTCATTAACATATTTGATTAGGAAGTATAATCTTGATGAAATGTAGTGTGCTATTTTATTACACCATACAGCTACTGAGCTTTCAAGCATGTGCTTGGGAATTATTTTATTAAGCAAAATGATGTATTGAAGTAGGACTAAAGGTATCTGACAATGTCTGTGGGTGTGGTGGACAATACATTCTAATTGGGATGTTGATGTTTGTGGTAATAATGCAACAAAATTGGAAAAAGGTTAAGAGTTATAAATAGAATAATCAAATAAATAATAAGTCAGTGGGCATTGGCTTAGAGCTTAATTACTGTAATTAGTGTAAACATTTCTTGAAGATACATGACTCCAGCTGGTGTTTGCACTGAACAACCAATTATACAAATGTTCATAAAATTAGAGAACAACTAAAAAAACAGAACACAGTTTGCTGTACTTAAAACTTATATAATCATTTGTAAAGTGATGCAAGCAGCATTGTTTTAACATGAGCATTTGGGTTAGTAACTCAACCAGTTGTGTGAAAAATCTTGGTTGTAAATTGTAATGTGTTGTAGTTACAGGCTTTGAAGTGCAGGCAGAGCCATTTAGCTCCTGGACTCTCCAAACAGAGTCACGGAACTGTAATAAATGTTTTGAACCATCTTGCTGAAATAGGCAAAAAAAAAGGTTGACTTTGTGGCAGAATATATTGCTGTTCCTTTTCATGTCTACAAGTTCCACATCTTTTAAATGTTTCTTCATAAATCGTATGGCTCTTTTCCTTTTACCCGACAGGGATAGATTTGCAGTTTTCAAAAACAGTTAATGTTGGAACACAAAGTACAGAATAGTTTTCTTTTTCAGAGCAGTACATCCTAAATGTGCCCAGAGAATGCAACAGTGTTCCTTAGCAGTGGATGTTCTAGCCTGAATGATTTCCATGGCAAGCTACTCCTTGTGCCTGCAACTCAGGGACTCTCTGAAAAACCTACCAGCCAAGAGTCGATACTAGACCAACACTTTACCAGTTGCATGTGATTATTCATGTATAGTTTTTAAACATAACCCAATTACATGAAGGTTTTCGTAAAACTACAGAAGCAAGTATTTAACATTATGAAGAAAATTAACTTTATCTGGAAGATCAGAACTTGAATGTGCTTTCAAAGGTGGACTCCCCTCCTGTTTCTCCTTCCAGAAGCATAAATAAACCTTGTTTGAAGCAAGAAGGGGCAACTTCATAACACAGAGCCTAAGCATTTAATGAAGCAATGAAAAAATCTTTCACAGGATGCAAAAAAAAAATTACCACCCCAATAAGATACTTCCCTGGACAGTGAGCCAAGCCATCAATATCAAAAAGCACTGCCGCTTCTAAATATTATCTCAGTTGCATGTAAAGTTTAAACCTTTTTTTTTCTGTGCATAGTAACAAACTGTATTAGTCTTAAGAGGTGTTGCTGGACACATGCAGTGATTTTCAGTACTTCTGCCAGCTTTTACAACACAGTGAAAGTTAGCAGAGTGGGGACTCCATCTCAAGAAATGGTAGCCAGAAAGTCATAGAAACAGAATACTTTTTTACAAGCTGTTCCAAAGATAAGTACCACTGTTATTGCAATATAAGTCAAAACTTCTACACAGCAAGGGAAACAAACTGGGGCCACTAACAGCAACTTTGAATTATAATTTGAATTAATTATTGAACAGACGAACAACAAAAGAGAATGAATGAATGGGACTATTAGCAAAGCTACTAAAATGCATAAAAACTTAACACGCAGCTGCAAAGGGTGTTGTTTTCATAAGCAGACAAGCAAAAATGTGTTCATGACTGTTTAAGAGCTCTGAAAAAATAACAAAGCTAAATCCAGATTTTCACTCTTTCCTGTTTATGCAGAAGTTAGACATGGTTGGATGCTGGTCATTTCACCTGTTTGTCATTTTATGTTTCGCTACTTTTGCCTGTTTTTACCAGAGTATTCCTGTAAGAACAGGTGCCATCTGCAACAGCAACATAACCCATGCATCAATTCATAATCGCCAATTGGACGTTTTTTACTCGCTCTGGCAACTAATGATAAAAAAAAATAAATTCAAAGCCTACTATAGAAAAATGTGTTTAACCATCACTGCTCCCAACAAACTTGAAAAGTGTTCACAAACCTGCTGTTATTTGCACAGTTTTTCCATGTTTTGTAGTCTGCTGCTGTTGTTTTTTATGCACAAATAAACAAGCATATTTTGTACATTTAAAAAAAAGTGAAACTACATGCTTCCATTTTGCCTGTCTCTTTCCAGCTGGTACACCTAAAATTCTCTACTGAGGGGTAATAAAGGACTTTTTCATTCTGTATTTCTATTCTATTATGAGATTCCAATCCCAAATATATAACAGTTAATATTTTTTTGAGTCATAAGCTCAGATAGTATATAATTGCTTTCTGGCCCAAGTAGACATCTGAACCACAATCAATGAAACCAGTGTGTAATATATAATCTTTTGAAAATTAACGATTAATTAGATTTAATTAATTAAGATTTGTGAATTGTACTGATTTATTTTCTCCATAACCCATCCAAATACTGAACTATTGAGAGAAAGAAAACAAATAATTTGTTTACAAGTGTAAAATGGAAGCAGTTCAAGACAAAATGAAAACCAGTGGATACAAATTGTCTAGGAAATTGACCGTAAGCTAATCATGTTGACAAGCAAGCTAATGTTAGCACTAAGCACAGTAAGTTTCTTCAGGAAGTTAAAAAAATTCACTGGTTTTACTGGGGATGTTTTCATTGTGGTGAAAAATATTCATCTTTCACAGTAAGATAAATACTGCCATTGTTCATTTGAATGGTAAGTTACAGCAGCAGCGTTGTGCTCATACATACTCAGTGCACAGCTTGTGTTCATATTTAAATATGTTGACCATTGAATATGAATTTACTCATGACTTTTTTTTTTTTGGCCATTTACATTCAAGAGGAACAGCTGAAATGATAAGAGTAGACATGAAGAAAACTATAACACAAACCGTCAGAATGAATGAAGATTAAACCATTAATCCCACACAAGTAAAAGAAAAGGAAGGAAGATGTGTCAAAAGAAAACCAAAGGTACAGACAATACGCATAAATTCAAACCAAGAGTAACCCAAGAAGTAGAGACCACATGTAGACTAAAAAAGATGGTAATAAAACATAACCTCAATCCAGAAAACAGACAAAAAAAACCAAATAAGCCCGCAGATCATAACACAGCTAGATGTGTTTGAAATGCAACATTGCCTGAAGGACTGCGGATCAGGACTATTCACTATGGGTATTAGGAAAGTCTCTGAACAGAAACTCCTCAAGACTATCTGAAAGTTTAAATAATAGCTTGTGCTATATAAACAGGGAAATCTGTAAAACAACTATCATTCATTGCTACTGGGTTTTACTCCCAGTAGACCTTTGGGATTTTCAAGCAGAAAACAGGTATTACACTTTTCCCTTTCTTCTCTTGCAACATGTAAAATAAATAAGAAAATGTATTTTAAAAATGTGACTGCTTCAACATTTAGACTATTGTTTTGTTCTTAGTTTTTCATGCAAATATTGTTTGGAATAAAGGTCATTTGCATATTGTTGCTGGATATGTTTTTGCAGAATGTGCTATAATCCCTAATAGTCGAAGTTCTCCTGCTCTGACTGGTAACATTTTTATCCAGCAATGCCTAATGTAATTTTCTGAATATGAAATAATGTACACTGTTAAATATAATCTGCACCTTCCCCCAGAAACCTTAGGCAGGTCTTGCTTCTTAACTCATGAATGTGAGCTTTACCCCAGTCTAAAGTTGTTCAATATTTAATGCTTCCCATCTTCTGATTACACAGCTTAGCACAGCATGATGCAGCCACCACCATGTTTCACATCAGAGGGGGGATAATGGTGATCTGTAGTGTCTGTTTTCAGTCACCCACAGCAATTTGGTTTCAAGAGAAAAAAGTTTCCTTCTTTTTCTGGATGTTTGCTGTTTCCTCTACATGACACACACCACACTTTTTAAGGTTTTATGTGTAAAACAGTAAAAATAAAATAAAAAGTCTGCCTTGTTGTTGAAAGTGTGCTGTAAAAATAAAGTTGTCTTGCCTTGCTATCTACTTCAAAATTAAAAACTACTCCTTGCTGGTCTATAACAGTACATCCCAGTGAAATACTGTGAAGATCGTGGAAGTAAAATGACAAAAGCAAAAAAGTTCAAATGGTATACCGTGGCTTGCAAAAGTATTCGGCCCCCTTGAACTTTTCCACATTTTGTCACATTACAGCCACAAACATGAATCAATTTTATTGGAATTCCACGTGAAGACCAATAAAAAGTGGTGTACACGTGAGAAGTGGAACGAAAATCATACATGATTCCAAACATTTTTTATAGATAAATAACTGAAAAGTGGGGTGTGTGTAATTATTCAGCCCCCTGAGTCAATACTTTGTAGAACCACCTTTTGCTGCAATTACAGCTGCCAGTCTTTTAGGGTATGTCTCTACCAGCTTTGCACATCTAGAGACTGAAGTTCTTGCCCATTCTTCTTTGCAAAACAGCTCCAGCTCAGTCAGATTAGATGGACAGCGTTTGTGAACAGCAGTTTTCAGATTTTGCCACAGATTCTCGATTGGATTTAGATCTGGACTTTGACTGGGCCATTCTAACACATGGATATGTTTTGTTTTAAACCATTCCATTGTTGCCCTGGCTTTATGTTTAGGGTCGTTGTCCTGCTGGAAGGTGAACCTTCGCCCCAGTCTCAAGTCTTTTGCAGACTCCAAGAGGTTTTCTTCCAAGATTACCCTGTATTTGGCTCCATCCATCTTGCCATCAACTCTGACCAGCTTCCCTGTCCCTGCTGAAGAGAAGCACCCCCAGAGCATGATGCTGCCACCACCATATTTGACAGTGGGGATGGTGTGTTCAGAGTGATGTGCAGTGTTATTTTTCTGCCACACATAGTGTCTTGCATTTTGGCCAAAAAGTTCCATTTTGGTCTCATCTGACCAGAGCACCTTCTTCCACATGTTTGCTGTGTCCCCCACATGGCTTGTGGCAAACTGCAAACGGGACTTCTTATGGTTTTCTTTTAACAATGGCTTTCTTCCTGCCACTCTTCCATAAAGGCCAACTTTGTGCAGTGCACGACTAATAGTTGTCCTATGGACAGATTCCCCCACCTGAGCTGTAGATCTCTGCAGCTTGTCCAGAGTCACCATGGGCCTCTTGGCTGCATTTCTGATCAGAGCTCTCCTTATTCGGCCTGTGAGTTTAGGTGGACGGCCTTGTCTTGGTAGGTTTACAGTTGTGCCATACTCCTTCCATTTCTGAATGATCGCTTGAACAGTGCTCCGTGGGATGTTCAAGGCTTGGGAAATCTTTTTGTAGCCTAAGCCTGCTTTAAATTTCTCAATAACTTTATCCCTGACCTGTCTGGTGTGTTCTTTGGACTTCATGCTGTTGTTGCTCCCAACATTCTCTTAGACAACCTCTGAGGCCGTCACAGGGCAGCTGTATTTGTACTGACATTAGATTACACACAGGTGCACTCTATTTAGTCATTAGCACTCATCAGGCAATGTCTATGGGCAACTGACTGCACTCAGACCAAAGGGGGCTGAATAATTACACACACCCCACTTTTCAGTTATTTATTTGTAAAAAATGTTTGGAATCATGTATGATTTTTGTTCCACTTCTCACGTGTACACCAATTTGTTTTGGTCTCTCACGTGGAATTCCAATAAAACTGATTCAGGTTTGTGGCTCTAATGTGACAAAATGTGGAAAAGTTCAACCGGGCCGAATACTTTTGAAAAGCCACTGTAGATACTTTAGCAAGACACTGTCATTAGGCTCTTCTCAGTACCTAGGTGAATTTCATCCCAGTTTCTGTTATATCTTTGAGTAGTGTAGTGAGATACGGTAAGCTTTCTTTTGTGCAAAACCAAACGTATTTCTTTGGGAACTAAATACTTTGAAGTAGCAATGGCCTTCAAATAAATTTTCTGAAAATATTGCTGGTAAAAGGTACATATTTTACAATGAAATCTGTCATGTCTGTTGATAAGTTGGCTCTCTTTCTTTAGAAATAACATTTAATAGAACTGAGTGAACTTCACGCAGCTTGCTCATTTTAACTTCTAGATAAAATTCTGCTCTCTGGAAACAACCTAGCTGTACTGTTCTGGGCCTTTTTTAGGTGGTGATTAATGTTTGTCTTTTTAATGCATCTGCAGTAATATCAATCATAATAAATCAGGGTTTTATACTCTGCATACATTTACATCTTAAAAACACTTAGTTAATCATCATATTTTTGTGATCAGGCTCCAACTATGACTCATGGCTGTCTAATCTGCAGTGTCAAAACTCTACAGGTCCTTCTCAAAAAATTAGCATATTGTGATAAAGTTCATTCTTTTCCATAATGTAATGATAAAAATTAAACTTTCATATATTTTAGATTCATTGCACACCAACTGAAATATTTCAGGTCTTTTATTGTTTTAAAACTGATGATTTTGGCATACAGCTCATGAAAACCCAAAATTCCTATCTAAAAAAATTAGCATATCATGAAAAGGTTCTCTAAACGAGCTATTAACCTAATCATCTGAATCAACTAATTAACCCTAAACACCTGCAAAAGATTCCTGAAGCTTTTAAAAACTCCCACCCTGGTTCATTACTCAAAACCGCAATCATGGGTAAGACTGCCGACCTGACTGCTGCCCAGAAGGCCATCATTGACACCCTCAAGCAAGAGGGTAAGACACAGAAATAAATTTCTGAACGAATAGGCTGTTCCCAGAGTGCTGTATCAAGGCACCTCAGTGGGAAGTCTGTGGGAAGGAAAAAGTGTGGCAGAAAACGCTGCACAACGAGAAGAGGTGACCGGACCCTGAGGAAGATTGTGGAGAAGGACCAATTCCAGACCTTGGGGGACCTGCGGAAGCAGTGGACTGAGTCTGGAGTAGAAACATCCAGAGCCACCGTGCACAGGCGTGTGCAGGAAATGGGCTACAGGTGCCGCATTCCCCAGGTCAAGCCACTTTTGAACCAGAAACAGCGGCAGAAGCGCCTGACCTGGGCTACAGAGAAGCAGCACTGGACTGTTGCTCAGTGGTCCAAAGTACTTTTTTCGGATGAAAGCAAATTTTGCATGTCATTCGGAAATCAAGGTTCCAGAGTCTGGAGGAAGACTGGGGAGAAGGAAATGCCAAAATGCCTGAAGTCCAGTGTCAAGTACCCACAGTCAGTGATGGTCTGGGGTGCCATGTCAGCTGCTGGTGTTGGTCCACTGTGTTTTATCAAGGGCAGGGTCAATGCAGCTAGCTATCAGGAGATTTTGGAGCACTTCATGCTTCCATCTGCTGAAAAGCTTTATGGAGACGAAGATTTCATTTTTCAGCACGACCTGGCACCTGCTCACAGTGCCAAAACCACTGGTAAATGGTTTACTGACCATGGTATTACTGTGCTCAATTGGCCTGCCAACTCTCCTGACCTGAACCCCATAGAGAATCTGTAGGATATTGTGAAGAGGAAGTTGAGAGACGCAAGACCCAACACTCTGGATGAGCTTAAGGCCGCTATCGAAGCATCCTGGGCCTCCATAACACCTCAGCAGTGCCACAGGCTGATTGCCTTCATGCCACGCTGCATTGAAGCAGTCATTTCTGCAAAAGGATTCCCGATCAAGTATTGAGTGCATAACTGAACATAATTATTTGAAGGTTGACTTTTTTTTATATTAAAAACACTTTTCTTTTATTGGTCGGATGAAATATGCTAATTTATTGAGATAGGAATTTTGGGTTTTCATGAGCTGTATGCCAAAATCATCAGTTTAAAAACAATAAAAGACCTGAAATATTTCAGTTGGTGGTGTGCAATGAATCTAAAATATATGAAAGTTGAATTTTTATCATTACATTATGGAAAAGAATGAACTTTATCACAATATGCTAATTTTTTTAGAAGGACCTGTATTGAGTTTTGACATTTTCACTTTTTTTTGGGGGGGGGGGGGATTACATTTATGGAAACATAATGAAGCTCACTTTTTTGTTAGATTAAGATACCTACACTGAGATGAGATGAGCTCCACTTTACAAAAGCACCCACTGATTCTGATGTATACACAAAATCTGCGTATTTAGTCACTGATTGCTCGGCACAACTAGATCTCTCTTGTAATTGCCACTTATGCTTGAGAGCCCATTTATCTGCTCTGCCACATTGCATCACGAGCCTTGAGCCTTGCTTCTCTCTGGTGGAAATATTACAGACTTGCTTAAGCAACTCATCTCTTATTCATGGACAAGTCGTGTCCTTGTTTTCTTTACTGTGTTTTCCCTTTTGTTTAATCAAACATTATGTGCAGCTTTGAATATATGTTTTACGAATTGATCAACGGGTGTGACATGTGCTCCGACCTTGCAAAACAGGAGTAGGGAAGAAAAGAAATTGGTCTTAAAAAGAGCAGTGTTGAGAGCAGCAGCTCACGGGCGCCCTCTGCTGGTATCAAATCGAACACCTTTATAACATGCACGCAATCAGTGCAATTCTTTCAGAATCAGCGGCTTAAGTCAAAATGTCACTAACCTACAAATGTAAATAATTTTCTCCTCTACTTGGGCTAAGATTGTACACAGAAATGTCATGAACATATCAGACATATTCACATGCATTTCAGATTTTTATGGAGGGAGCACACATCCTGAGGATATAGGCTATAGTCTTTTCAAATAATTTTAGGAAAATAAATAGGAATTTATAGATATACATCGCTTCTATAATACTTTATCTTGAAGACATTTTGTCTTCAATATATCTTATTTCAATTAAAGTGACTAATTTCTTGTTATACAAAGAAAGTTTGAAATGATCGTAATATACCAAACCTAATAACGGGTTTAGCCACCATTGGAGGCAACATCTTCCACCAAGCATATTAAAAATAACTGGGAATACACCTTTTGCATAGCTGTGGAAGAATTTTGACCTGGGGCTCTTTGCAGAATTGTCTTAATTGAAGTATTTTTGAGCATGAGCAACCTGTTCAAGGTCCTTTCACAGTACTCCAATTTTATTTAAGTTTGAACTTTGACTAGGTCACTTAAAGCCTTTTTTTAAACTTTAGTTTTAGTTAGTTTTTTTACACTGTTTTTAATTTAATTTCAGATGTAATGGGACCCACAATATCTTCCCAAAGGTTTTGGGGATGAATAAGTTGTGTTTTAGGAAACACAGCCTGTTTCTTATTATTTAGTCATGAACAGTGACTCTGAGACGTAAAGCCGGCAGTGCTTTAGAAGTTGTTCTGAGTTCTTCTGTGGCTTCTAACAGATGTCCACAAGTTTGTTTCTCTTTTTTAGTCCTTCTTTAGAGCAGTGTGTGATGTGCTGGTCTTTTAGCCTAATTCATGTTGTCAGGCTGATATCAGTCATTCAACCTGGGTGTGATTCGGGAACTTTACTTTGTCCAAAAACATTGCATGTCACAGGTAATTCTTGATTCAACAAAGGAGCAGTTATATTTGCAAAATTATTTGATATTAACATTAGTTGTTTCATTTGAAACTTAAGACTTAAGATCAATAGCAGACATCTTTTTGGGTGAAAATACTTTTTGTATCTCTCAAATGACCCCACGTTTGGGGTAATGCGGTTGGGTGTGCAGTCTCTTATGATGACGCCTCAAATGAAAATGCTGCTTCCACAAACACGTCCAGAAACTGTGACCGCACTTTGGATTGCATTAAGGAAGTTTTGCCCAACTTTGTCAGACAGGAATGATCAGTTTTTGGAGATCTAGATGTGCTAGATGTTTTCTAGTTGGAATCATATGCTGTCTCACAACTACAAATAAGTTTCTGGTGTTTCCTCTATACAACTTGACCTTGAGGTGAGCATCACTTTTCCTTCATATTCAACCCAATTCTGTTTGTGATCCAATGTGGGAACCTCCACAGATCCAAAAGCCTGTGGGAACCAAGTGGCAGTGTCAGAGTGACCTTTAGCAGACTGTTGTTGGAACAAAACCAAACCATCTCTCAAGTCAGAAGTGGGAACACACAGGAAGAGATTCAAGCAAGTTCTGATCCAATAAGGTAAGCCCTTTAATTTCTAATGTTGCAGTCCTTGAAGTTAAAGCTGATGGATCAAAGCTGGTTCTTAGTTTGATTCACCTCCCTTTTTAGTTTCCCCTCCTGATTAAATAGGTCTTAGAGCTTAGAATCCCGAACTTTAGACTTCTGAGGGACTGACAAATTCTTAATAAATTAACAAGTTTAGGTTATGTTTTTAACATCCATGCCTCAATTTATCTTGTTTGACCCTCCGGAAAATCGCTGGATGAAGTGTAATAATCTTTGACCGGTTCTAAATAAAATTCAATACTTTTAATGTAAAGAAATACTGCAGCCTGATTGTTCTTTAAATGAGTAATTGGAATTGCTCGATGGAAAGATAAGATTAATCTTCCAGACGCAAAATTGATGCATAAGCATTATACTGTAGATCTACATTGCTTAATATTGTTACGAGTCTTTGCTCTTAATTATAGGAATATGTAGCAGATTAAGTAAACATGTTAATGAAATAGCCATGCTATATTTTGAACGTTTTAAACAAGATCACAGGTTGAAACGTTCTTCTTCACTCCTCTTCAGCTTGGAGTAGACAGACATTTTAAATATTTCAACTGAGACTTGACCTGTATCAAATTTTTATGAAAGTGTGTTTTTTAGTCTTTAAGGTTGGTGAGCTTTTTGGGAGGACTTTTTTCCCTCATGTGGAATAGTCAAAAATAGACAAGTTGAAGAGAATTACTTACACTGATGACCATAGCAGTATATATACTGGTAAATAAAGCACTTCTCGACTAATATACTATATTCTTTGGTGAGAATTTGCTAAAGACTTGAAATGGATCTCAATGTTTTTCAGATATTCACACCCAGAAAATAACACTGTTTTCAAGCTAACACTGTAAAGTCTTTTTTCATAGCCATCAAACTTTTTCATGTTTTGTTAAGTTACATCTATGAACTTTCTGAATTTTTTTGGTGGACTAACAGAGCACCACATAATTGTGGAGTTGATGGTAAAGGACCTATGGTTTTAGAAATACTTTGGTAATAAAAAAATCCACCATGCATTTGTATTCACCAGCTCGGTAGCTCTGGCTGTATGTTTAGAGATGTTGTCCTGATGGGAGGTGAACCTTTGCTCCAGTCTTAAGTCTTTTACAGCCTCCAACAAGTTTTCTTCCAGAACTGGCTTACATCTATCTATCATCCCAACAATTTCAACCAGCTTTCTGGACCCTGCTGGAGAAAAGCATCCCCACAGCATGATGCGGCCACCCCCATGTTTCACCATGTGTTCAGCGTGATGTGCAGGACTAGTTTTCTTTGCTATATGGCATTTTTCCCCTAGCTCAATAAGTTCAATTTGTTCTATTGACCCAATAAACCCTTGTCTTATAGCCTTCTTTCATCTTACTTCATTCTTGCTACTCTTCCACAAAGCTTACATTTGTGGAGAATACTGTAGGGAAATGACAGATTCTTCCACCTGGCTTGGGGTCTCTGCAGCTCCCCCAGAGTTACCATGGCCTACCATGGCCCATGCTTCTCTGGTGATTCCTGTCCTTGCCTGGCCCTTGTCCCTTAGGTGGGGCCTTCGCAGAGCTAGTGTAACTTTATTATGAATAAGTTGTACACAAGTGAACTGTACTTACTAATTAGGTGTCTTCTGATGACAAATGATTGCACTGGATTTATTTAGAAAGATTCGGAACAAAGGAGGCTGAATACAAATACATAATTAAATAATCCTCTTCCTCTTTATGCCAATAACATCCCTATAAAATACATTGTATAGCACTTTGTGTAGGCTAAAGTTGTATCGAAATGTTTGAGCAATTCTCAATAAATTGCTTAATTTTGTTTCGCTAATTTTGAAGAAAAAAAAATTATACCCTTTTGAGAAAACCAAAAACTATTATGTGAATGCTGCACTCATGTCATAAAGCTCAAACCACAAACAAATACATTAAAATCATGGCCTGTCAGAGTCTGAAGCCAATTAATTTCTTTAGCACTTCAATGGACCTTCAAAGACTTATTAGAACTCATAAAGAATGGCAGTAATTGTTATTAGCAATCTACCGATGGCATTTCAACACCTTGAACACTTACTCTTCAAAGCTCACTGTAATACTCAGCAGCTGACTGAAGATCTGAAAATTGAGCTAATTTAGACCAACAAAGCAGACAGGGATACAAACAACCATCAAAGTCATCTAAACTTGCAATGGGCTCTGTATCTAAAGTGTCATTAAGAAAAGGAGGGGGGATGTAAGAACAGTTTTTGAAAGGGAAATACAACTCAACAACTTTGTGTCTGCTGAAAAGTAGATCAAAACCTTTAGATCATATCTACAAAGAAGCAGGGTAATCTATGACTGCAGTGATATGTTGTAAAATTAATACATTGGAAAGAAACAGAAATATGAATGTATCTACCCCCTTATCACAGGTAGCGTTTATGCAGAACAACATCAGAAAAATAATCTTTTTTTAAAGGAAATCTCTTTACTATTTAGAGTGTAAATAGTCAGCTCAGGTACAAAAATGACTCCACTTAGAGGGGGGAAATTACTTTCATTTAAATGTATTCAAACTCTATTTTTGCAGATCCCAAGAAATAAGATACTGCAAATGAGATTGTGAAGCAATTTAAGTTCATAAAGGAAAAAAAAACAAGTGAAAAAATTTACCAACTTTTTTAAAGTGCAAGAGACTAATATAAAACATATAGTTGGAGGTAAAACTCCAGCAGCTCCTCACAGCGGAAAAAAAGGTGTGAACGATCGAAGAAGATGGAAAAAAGACCCCTCCTGGAGTGTAAACACTGCTGGTGGTGGATGAGCAGAGTTAGCATGTGGCTGACACTTTGGGTGAGAATTTTAATGCATTGGGAAGAAGTAAGGATGAGGCAGACGAGGGCTGCATGAAGAATCAGGCTGAGATTTAAAGAAAAGGGAATATGCTATTTTGCTCAAATTACAGTAAGGAAGATTTTAATTGATCTTCCTTTTAAAGGGTGATATGCTCAAAGGCTCACGAGGTCTCCAATTCCAGTCTTCGAGAGTGACTCCCCTGCAACCATTAGAGACTCCCCTGCTTCAACACAGATTAATTATATGATTGAATTACCTGTTTAGCATGCCATCAAGTTTGGCAAAAGCCTGATAACAACCCTTTCATTTGATTCAGGTGTGTTGAGGCACGGTTGCATCTAAAAGCTGTAGGATGGTGGATACATCTCTACTGGCTTTGCACATATACACTCAGCAAAAAAAGAAACGTCCCTTTTTCAGGACTGTGTATTTCAACAATAATGTTGTAAAAATCCAAATAACTTTACAGATCTTCATTGTAAAGGGTTTAAACAATGTTTTCCATGCATGTTCAATTAACCATAATCAATTAATTAACATGCACCTGTGGAATGGTCGTTAAGACCTTAACAGCTTACAGAAAGTAGGCATTTAAGGTCACAGTTCTAAAAACGCAGGACACTAAAGAGACTTGTCTACAGACTGTGAAAAACACCCAAAGAAAGATGCCCAGGGTCCCTGCTCATCTGCCTGAACGTGCATTAGGCATGCTGCAGGGAGGCATGAGGACTGCTGATGTGGCTAGGGCAATAAATTGCCATGTCCGCACCGTGAGACGCCTAAGACAGCACTACAGGGAGACAGGAAGGACAGCTGATCATCCTCGCAGTGGAAGACCACGTGTAACAACACCTGCACAGGATCGGTACATCCGAATATTACACTTGCGTGACAGGTACAGGATGGCCACAACAACTTCCCAAGTCACACCAGGAACACACAATCCCTCCATCAGTGCTCAGACTGTCCGCAATAGGCTGAGAGAGGCTGGACTGAGGGCTTGTAGGCCTGTTGTAAGGCAGGTCCTTACCAGACATCACCAGCAACAACGCCGCCTATGGGCACAAACCCACCTTCGCTGGACCAGACAGGAGTGGCAAAAATGGCTCTTCACTGATGAGTCACGGTTTTGTGTCACCAGGGGTGATGGACGGATTCGTGCTTATCGTCGAAGGAATGAGCGTTACACCGAGGCCTGTACCCTGGAGCGGGATCGATTTGGAGGTGGGGGGTCCGTCATGGTCTGGGGCGGTATATCACATCACCATCGGACTGAGCTTGTTGTCATTGCAGGCAATCTCAATGCCTTGCGGTACAGGGAAGACATCCTCCTCCCTCATGTGGTACCCTTTATGCATGCTCATCCGGACATGATCCTCCAGCAGGACAATGCCACCAGCCATACTGCTCGTTCTGTGCGTGAGTTTCTGCATGACAGCGATGTCAGTGTTCTGCCATGGCCAGCGAAGAGCCCGGATCTCAATCCCATTCAGCACGTCTGGAACCTGTTGGATCGCAGGGTGAGGGCTAGGGCCATTCCCCCCAGAAATGTCCAGGAACTTCCAAGTGCCTTGGTGGAAGAGTGGGTTAACATCGCACAGCAAGAACTGACAAATCTGGTCCAGTCCATGAGGAGGAGATGCACTGCAGTACTTCAAGAAGCTGGTGGCCACACCAGATCCTGACTGGTACTTTTGATTTTGAGCCTCCCTTCATTCAAGGACACATTATTCTATTTCTGTCAGTCACATGTCTGTGAAACATTTTTAGTTTATGTCTTATGGTGTTGACTCTTTTAGTGTTCATACCAATATTTACACACATTAAGTTTACTGAAAGTAAAAACAGTTGAAAGTCAGAGGACGTTTCTTTTTTTGCTGAGTTTAGATTATGAAATCTTTGCTCATTCTTTGCTAGAAATTGTATTCTCAGTCTGATTAGATGAAAAGAATTCATGAACAAATACATTTTAGCTTTTCATGATTTGCAGCAAACTGCAAATTGAATTTCTTATGGCTTTCCTCAGCAGTTTCTTAGCTGTTGCCTCTCAGGGTTGTAGAGATCATAAGAAAGTTGTCCTGCTTAAGTGATAAACTCAGGTGGCTTGGCACTGTGATTGGATGTTTGCATTGGATGTTATATAGGAGTATTTCAGTAAAGGGACTGAATAACAGTTAATTTCACACTTTTCAGATTTTGTAAAAGAATATATTAAAAATAATGTGTTATGCTCGTTCCACTTCAGAATTATCCTCTACTTTGTGTAAGTTTGTGTCTTTCCCCAGTAGCGTCCCTTAAAACACACTAAAGTTTGTGGATTTAATGTGAGAAAATTGGAAAACGATTAGGACATATAAATACTTTTGCAAGGCACAGTTTTTGGGTCTGTCTGGCAATTTAATGCCTGGAGAGCTATCATCTTTGAAATTAGTAAAGATGAGTCCAAGGAACCACTTAATGATGTTTTACAGAACAAATGATCAATTATGTTGAACCTAAATGAGAAAATAATGACATTATGAGACTAATTATTTATGTTAGATAAATTACAGTCACTGGTTTTACTTTAACCTCTACAGTACATTATCACCCAAAAAATAAAGTAGATGACGACTTTATTAACTTATTGCCTGAGCTGAAGGTCTAAGTTCCTTGCTTGTATCAGCTTTTTCAAGATATGAAGCCACTTAGAAAGGTTAAACACCATGTTTTTACCCCCATTTCTTTGTGAATTTATTTATTTAGACATTTATTTAAAGAGGAATAACCCCATGAGATGCATAATCTTGTTTTCATAGGGGTTAAATTCATCAACAGAGAATAAGTCATAGCTTGCTTCTCAGGCTGGTCTTATTATTAAAGTCATGTCTTAGACATATAGACTTATAGGCTCACTCTTCCAACCATGGTTCTTGGAGTTTTTATTTTGTTTTGATTACAGTGCTGTAAAAAGGACTTAAGTCAATTGCAGATTTTTTTCTGTCCTTCCTTTTTTATTCACACCTAAATTTCATTATCAAAGATAACCTGAGAAAATACAAAATGCTATTGATGTGATTTACTTGGATATTTCTTTCAAGAGCAAACACTATCCAATCTATCCAAAATCCCTCAAACTGAAAATAAAATGTCCCATAAATCATGCTGAACCACAATTTTTAGTTTACTTTTATCTGCCACATGCCAGGAAATAGGACCTGTCAGACTGCATGAAGCAGGCTAAAATATTTTAAAAAGCAACAAATAGGAGCGTCACAAAGAAATGTAAGAAGAGATGGTAAACAAAGTAATTGACATCTTATCATCTTATAAATAGAGACAATATGCAATTGTGGTGACTGACAAGAGTGACTGATTACTTTTATCTGATGATAAACGTTTTTTGATATTCACATTTTAGTGACAGGAAAGGAAAAACAAAAGAAATCTGTAAAAGGGCAAATACTTTTTCACAGAACTATATATCTGAATATACTTTTTATATTAGCAGTAGAAGTTGTTGAATTTCTGCACAAAATTGAGTTTAGTTTCAGAAACAGATTTCCATGTAGCTCCTTAGGTTTTATTTTAAGAATGCTTTTATACTCGAATGGCACACCAGCACGGTCTCATGCGGAGAGCATACAACAGATGCAATGCTGGGGAAATTCAAACAGGCAAAAAAGATAAAAATCAGAATGTGGAACACAGAATAAAGATTATGCACTCTGAAATATTTCTTGCTGTGTCTAATTAATGAAGAGGAATAATACTTAAAGCCCTGTTTCCAAGGCAATGGGGAAATTGGGCAAGACAATTTTATTTGTATAGCACACTTTCAACAGCAAGGTAATTCAAGGTGCTTTACATGATTAATGGATAAAATAAAAATAGAAGTAAAACACAGACACATATAAACACATTTAAAGTAAAAACAGCAATAAAGCAAGAAGCATACACAGATACATCAAGGAATTACAAAGCATATAAAGTAAAAATAGCAATAGAGCAAGACGCAGACACAAAATATATGATACATCAAAGCATTACTCAAAGGCAGCTCTAAACATATATGTTTTTAGTTGTAATTTAAAAGAAGTCAGTGTTTCAGCGGCTTTGCAGTTGTTTTTTTAAGTTTGTTCCAGATTAGAGGAGCATTGAAACTGAAAGCTGCTTCTCCATGTTTGGTTCTAATTCTAGGGATGTTGAGTAGACTGGAATTAGAGGACCTGAGTGTTCTGGTGGGTTGGTATAGTAACAGCAGATCTTCAATATACTTTGGTGCTAAGCCATTCAATGATTTATAAACTAGTAAAAGTATTTTGAAGTCTATTTTCTGAGCTACAGGGAGCCAGTGTAAAGGCTTTAGAACTGGGGTGATGTGGTCTACTTTCCTGGTTCTAGTGAGGACACGAGCAGCAGCGTCCTGGATCAGCTGCAGCTGTCTGATTGACTTTTTAGGCAGACCTGTGAGGACGCTGTTGCAGTAATCAATCCAACTAAAGATAAATGCATGACTGACTTTTTCGAGGTCCTGTTGCAACATCAGTCCTTTAATCCTAGAAATGTTCTTCAGCTGATAGAAGGCTGACCTTGCTATTACCTTTATGTGACCTTGGAGGTTCAGGTCTGAGTTCACTACTACACCTAGATGTTGGGCCTGATCAGTAGTTTCTAGCTGCATTATCTGAAGCTGTGTGCTGACTATTGATCATTCCTCTTTAGGTCCTAATGTATTTACTTCCTTTTTGTTTCTGTTCAGCTGGAGAAAGTTATGGTACATTAATCCATTGATTTGCTCGATTCATTATATATTAGGAAATATAAATGAAAGTGGAACGTCATAATTTATAGTTGAGTCAGTTTAGCATACTAAGAACAACAAGCCTTTCAAAATGAAACAACAACAAAGGGGTAAAATAATTTCAGAGTCACAATTTCTACACTTTTGACACACATTATCATGGATAAAAACAAATTAGAACATACATTGAGAGGATGGAAATTAATATATGGAATTATCTCCTCCTGTAAAATCAAACCAATAGTCTCTGGCTCAGATGAGGTCACCCGCACATTCTTTATTCTTGCCCGAATCTAATATCCTCTCTAATGACAGCTGAGAGTGATAAATGACCATAGGCCCATTACCCAGCACTCATATTACTCAGTGTAGATGACATCCAGCGTCACACACAGATAATTCAGGCTTTCAGTGTGCTGTGTGTCCAAGCCGAATAATATGAGTGTGCCAGCTTGACTTTTACATTTCTAATAGAAATTCAGGAGCGAACCAGTCATCCAACATCTAAAGCAAACTAATAGCTCCAATTTCACAGAAATAATTCCTCAAACTCCTGTGTCCCTTAAAAGTTAGATGTTTTCCATCAAAATATGTGTAACAAAGTCACATTAAATTAACAGAACTCAGTCACTCCACGGAAAGACATGCAGGTACATTTTAATTTTAATTCAAGCTTACTCAAGCAGAGAAAGAGTTCCTTTATTTGTTTGCCTTTTATGGAAATTACTTTTTCCAATTCAAGTCTTCAGATATGAATGATTGAGTTTTCTTGTGACACTTCTGATTGTTTATTACAGGTAAAGCTTCATGAATTCATTCTGTCGCTTTCATTTTTAAAGTTGACTGTGTATTAACAGAGGTATGATTTTTTTTTAAAGGTCAGTAAAGTCATTAAAATCAATGTTTGGCAAAGTTAGTTGCACTCAGATTTCCATACTGTGCGTTAAAATGTCACATCTCTCAAAGGGTTATTAATATTGGTTATTGAAAGAAAAGCAGCAAGGTAGCTGAAATAAAAAGTAACCTATTTATCTGCAGAAATGCAGTAGTTTCAGTCCCAGTATGCTGTAAGGAGTGAATTATATAGCTATAAAAGAGTTAATGTAACCTGCAGTTACAGAATTCTGGAGTTTAAGTTCAAAATCTACAAAAAAGGGGTTTGTTAACGAACCTCAATACAGCTATGATTTTTTTTTTTATATATTTGATTGTCTGTGTACAGTAGCTCTGGAAAGTCTGCAACAAAGATATACAAAATTTTAGATGTACAAAACTTGACTTTGCTGGAATAATTTCAACATGTTTTTTTACACATATAAACTGACATTTATGCTGTTAAACAAATAAATGTGTTGGGGGTGTAAATAAATGTAAATAAGGAACACAAATGCAATAACCCATTTATACAGTGGGCACCACCCTTATACTAATACCTTGTTGAAGGACCTTCTTATTTATTTTCAGGATACAATCAGTTAGAGAAAATCAGAGTTAACTAAAATAACAGTTTAGAGGTAGAGAATTATTTTTCTTATATTTATTCATTCATATCTTTTAGCTAAAAATTTAGTTTACAGAGAACCTACAAAAGACCCAAGGCATTTTATTATTTAAATGTGTCAGTCAGGAGATGGATACAAAAAGATCCACTGTAGACAGTCACCACAATTGGGGAAAATTTGGGACAACAAAGACATTACTGAAATGAATATTTAAAAAAAAATGTATATAATTGTTTTAAAAAAGCAATATGGAAGCAGAGCATTCTCCCTCATGTTCATGGGAAACACCATATCAAGAATGAAACATGGTGGTAGCAGCATCATGTTCTGGGGTTTCTTTTCTTCAGATAGAACTGAAGTTTTTGCAAAGACAGATGGAGTTATGAACAGATTCTAATACCGGTCAGTTTTGACCCGAAATCTTCTGGTGTCTAGAAAGCTGAAGACAATTAAGAATTTTGGATTTTTTGCAAACAACAAAAAAACAAAGAGAAAAGACATTCGTAGTAAATGAAAAATAGTTCACAATCTCTCTTTCTTTAGCAAAAAAAATCAAACATGTGAATATATTAACACAGAAATGGATAAAAAAGATAGAAAACAAACCTTCTTTCATGGTCATCTCTGTCCCCAGTCCTGAATTCTAAAAACTATGGGGAGAGCTAAAGAGAGGATCTATGATTAAACTTTATGAGAAGACCAAGAGTTGTCCAATTAAAATTGGGTGTTTAAAATGTGAAGAGCAGTGGTATCAATAAGTGTGAAAGTGTTGATTTTGTCCCTCCCCCTCCATATGCGCTAACATAACGTTACTTTGCACGATTCACTTTGTTCGATTGTCATGAATATTTGAAATGTCCATTTACAATAAGTAGGCGTCTGTCTTCAAATTTTTCAATGTCTCCATCTTACAAAGGCATCTCCTATACAGATCCTTGTTTTATTTCAGACTTTGTCACGACGTATTTCTCAATGATAACGAGGTCTTTTAGGTGTAGTAACGTTAGACATTTTTTATCCGAAACCCTTTTGTAGCTGCAGCTGTAGTAACTAGAGCAGAACTTTCAACCCCGATGCTAAAACACAACTGACTTGTCATTGGTAGATAGGTGGAGGGTGGCGCTTCAGGCCAAAACACAAGATGACAAAATCAACATCAGTTGAGGGCTGCAACTTCACTTTTTAAATGACAATATTCTGGCCGTACTACTGTTGTGTCGTACAACAGTGATATTAGTATTTGAAATGAACATGATTTCTTAATGTCTAGTGACATATCAGGCCCATTTTATGAATAATTGAAATACATTTCGTACATACAGCTCCTTTAAACAAGTTTAATATTGTGTTTAAGAGGATCCTTAGGACAGCATGTTCACTCATATTCACTTTTGAAGCCTTTCAAGGATGATGCTCTTTTTTACATCAAGTTAGAGTTTAAAGCATTACATATATGTGACCTCCCTTCATGTTTCACATGCTTTGCTTGTAGAGTAATTAACACGAAATATTGAAAATGTTAGGGGCAGGTTTAAGTTCTGATGCACAAGTTGGTTAAAGCAAAGGTCCAAAATGTTGATGTTGCAGGCAAAACTTAGTTTAAGGTTTCAGCTTTCATTGATTGATGAAATGTAAAAAGAGAAGTGCTTTTTGCTCAGCTATAGATTCCCACAACAGACGGGAGATCATTGATGTGTGTAGAGCACCAGTGCAGGTGAGCCTGCCTGATTCTCCTCATACTTGATAAGGTATAAACACAGCAGACACCCTGTTCCTGTCCTTGTGGGAACACTTTTTTGACTCTCTTATCTATGAAGTAGCATATTTGTCTTGGAAGATTCAGTTTGAGGCAGACGTTTAAACACACTGATTGTTGAACACTGCAATAGTGAAGAGAACTCACAATTTCTTTTCACTTAAGTTAGAAAGTAAGTAAGTAAAATTAATTTAAATAGCATATTTCACAGCTAGAAAAATAATAACATGACTGAAATTAAAACAGGAATTAAATAAAAAGAGCAAATAAAAGATACAAACAATAAAAAAGAAGACAGTAATAATAATAAAAGGGATCTTAAGAAAAATTATGTGTGAATAAGGAAGTCTTCAGTTAGTCTAGACCAGTGTTTCTCAAACTTTTTTTGTCATTCCCCACTTTGGACAAAGGAGCATACACGAGCCCCCCATGCTTTTATCGCCCCAAAAGAATGGTGACCACACCTGATTTTTAGAGTGTTTCATTTATTTAAATAGCCGAGTTAGTCTACAAGTTTTTAAGGGTATAAATTAGTTGGAAAAAGGGGTTGCGCACTGGTATAAAACCGGCTCAGAAATGTATGCTGTTAGTAGTTGCTAAATGTAGAACTTCAGCTCACAGTTGGAGAAAATAAAGGTTTTATTTTTATCAAATTTACAAAGCTTTCAAAAGTACAACAAAAAAAATAAATAAATAAATAAATAAATAAATAAATAAATAAAGAGCAAGATACTCATCCCTGTATTTCCTCCGTGGTTGACCGTGTGACTTCTCTGACTCTGAAACATTCCCTGATCTTTTAAGATATTTGTACATTTTGTAGATTGAATCTCTGATAACGCGGCTACTTCAGCTTGTTTTGTTCTGCTGCGATATATTCCAACGTCAAACTCCCAGCCCGATGTTCCAGGTCCCGGTGCTGTTTACAATGATGATCACAATTGCTAATTTATTTGAGTGTGTTTAATTTTGTGAGAGGGGGGAGCTGGTTGATTTAATTTACAGTGCAGTGAAACATTCACAACGACAGAATCTAGGGGGGAAAAACTATTTAAATCCCGTTGATGTCACGCCCCACCTGCAATACCTCTGCGCCCCACTAGTGGGGCTCGCCCCATAGTTTGAGAAACACTGGTCTAGACTCTGAAGAGAAGTAAAAACAAATGTTGCTCTATCCAAAGTCAAGGGGCAACAAAGAGCACACATAGAACACACAACCAACAGTCAGCCCCCACCCCTGTCTCTGAACTGAGAATCTGTGTGTGCGCTGGACTGAGTGGCAGGCGGAGGTCCGGAGTGCCTTTCCAGTTACGTTCTGCTGTCATTTAGTGTTGTTGTATCATGTATATGCAACTGCTTTTATTCTTTATTTGAGTCACTTTACTCTTTTTGTATTGTTATACATTTTCTTATTGCTAACTATATTTTTGTCTTGTATTGGGATGCACTTTGGTCGCCTTTTGGATGAGTAAAGCTCTATTTAGATAAACATCGATTGATAGAATGATTGAAATAAAAAAAAATTCCGTGCCTCTATGAACACATTGATTTCACTCTGTGGAATTGCAGCTCCCCATTCGGTTGCCACGGTTACCTGTGAAACCCCATATCAGCTGGCTTTTATGCAGAATATTCACTAGGCACTTTGCATTGACTGCTTATGGCAGGAGGCGGATATGATCCAAAATCACCATTTCCAGGCACAGTGTGGTTTATAAAGCGGAAATTGTGCGGAAAGTTTTATAGATCTGAAAATTTCTTTGCATAAGTTATTTCTTTTTCATTTTTGCTGAGCTTAAGTGCGGTTTTAGTAAGCCTTCTACACAAAGTTTTATAGATGAGACCCCTGGTTCTTGGGACTATGAGCTAATTTTGCTTTGAGGACCTCCCAGTGGGGCTGTATGGAAGGAGATTGACCCTTTATTGCAACGAAAAGTCTGGATTTGAAAAGGAATCCTATAATGAACAAGTAAAAGTAGTGATGTGAGCTCTTCTCTTTGTTCCATTTAAGTCTTGCTGCTGAGTTTGGGACCAACAGAAGACATTGTTGACAGTTGTGAAAAATGGATTCCAATAGCCTATGGGATAAAAAAAGAGAGAATGATAAGCCTTCCTGTTTTTCACAAAAATTTGGACAAATAGTTTTGACTGATCTTTGAGAGAGATTGGTTAAAAACCACATCAAAATTCCTTTAATCTCGCAATGAGTTCAGAAGTCCAATTTGTTGCTTGATCATCGGCGCCACGCTCTTTTGAGCAATGATGATACACTTGATCTTCTCAGAGTTCAGTTGTGTGAGTTGAAGAGTTTGAAAAACTAGAAATCTTTGAAGGACAAGTACAGCTGAATGACATCAGCATGAATACGTCTCAAAATAATTTGATGTAAAATACTGTCCAAGTGGAGGACATTCAAAGCAACAGCCAACATGTCCAGATCTGGCCATCCAAGCAAGTTTACCTCAGGAGCAGACCACAAGATGTGAAATGAAACCTCTCCAAAAACCTTAAAATGTCATTACTGGACATACAGTTGGCTCCTGTTATTGATGATGTAAAAGTCTGTACATTCAGAAATAAATTGCACAAATGTAACTTCCACAGCAGGTGTGCAAGGAGAAAGGCCTTTGCTCTCTAAGAAAAAAAAATGAAGGCCAGAGTGAAGCTTGCCAGAGAGTACAAAAGTAAGCTCTACACAAAATCCTATTTTCATGCTTTTCTAATCAACCTTGAAATATCCATTACATTTACATTTGATGGTTATTTACATAGATGTCTGTGAGTTGTATTCTGTGCAGAGGTGTGTTCACCTTCACCAATTACTGATGGGCGGGGCTCCAGGGACAGTTGGAGACAATTATTGAGGACATAGGAGGCTGAACGCTAATTAAAACTAAATGCAATAAAATATCAGATCAAAAGAAAATACAAATGGATGGACTGAAAAGGCTTGATCTAAGCTGAAGTAAATAAACATGCAAAGATAAAACCCAAAACACCCCCAGAACCGTGACAAACTATTTTGGTAACAGGTGCAGATCTTAGCAGCAACTGGTTGTGGATTTTTCTATTAAACTCATTTGCAGTGGTGAGCATGTTGGGTGACTAGTGTAATTATATTTTTTTTCAGTTTTCCTGCTAAAAGGGATTTCCTGTATTAAATTTTTATTTATACCCTGTCTGTTAACAAATAGCCTGCTGATAGTAGGATTCTCATTTTTTCAAAATTAACTATATTTTGTGTAAAACTCTCTTTTTGCTATATGATTTTAGATTGGGGGGGCTAATAGGTCAAAAAGTTAATGGCCAAGGTGTGGTGGTCATTTATGATGTTTTGTGCTCTGCTTGTATAGTGTGACGTGATCGTCCAGATAGGACAGGATGCATCCAATGATGCCTTTAAGGCTGTTACGCAGCCTGCCCCACACCATAATCCAGTAAGTGAGGTTGTGTTGTAGAATGCCACAAAACAGTTTCCTTTGCATTCTGCTGAACTGAAGTTGAGTTTTTCTGAAAACTGCCATGATGTTGGGTCTTCAGAAGTGACCCTCAGATACGTTAACTCATTTGTAAAAACATCTTTGTGTAGTTTGAGTTTGGCGTCCAGGCTCCAATCTCAACACTCTGTGGCAACAGTGTTTCCTTCATGGCTTATGGGAAACAGGGCTTCTTCTGTCTTTCTTCTAACATCTTTTTCATACAGGTTAGATGTGTGGAATCAACACATATCTGACCATGTACCTTATGACTGTTTCTACTACCAATGCTCCCCTTGCCCAGCCTATGATTGTAGGTGAATGGCCATGTCTTGGTGGGAATGTAGTTGGGCCATTTCTTTTCATTGTCTTGTGATGAATTAAACAATGCTCCTTGAGATATTTAAAGATTGCTATGTTTTATAACCAAACCCTGCTTTAAATGTCTCCAACTATATCCCTGACTAGTCAGTTGTGCTGCGTCGTCTTGATGCTGTTTTTACTAATGTTCTCCAACAAAGTTCTGAAGCTTTCAAAGATCACCTGTGTTTATACTGAGATAAAAATTGCATCCATGTGATCTCTTTTGCACTGAATTATATTTACAGGTATTATAATATAGAAGGCTCAATACAAATACACATCTTTCAGGATTTCATTGGTTGTAACTTGGGGTGTGAATACCTTTGCAAGGCACTCTAACTGATTAAGTCATCAACTTAAATAAGTTAACATTTTACAGGAGAAAAAAGTGTCTCAGATTAATTGAATATGAATTGTTGAACTATAACATTTAAATTGCTTAAATCCTACTGGAACAATAAAAAATAAATTGTTAAAATGCACAAATACACAAATGTTGTAACAGGTTTGATTGAGCATATCCAAAAGAACACCCGATGCTTTCTCTCACAAGGATTTGCTCTAGTTTCTTTTTTGTCCTCCAGCCAGCTCCACACACAAAGCTAAAAACTCCCAGCAGGTACTATAATGAGTGTGACTGATTGCCAGCCTGAAAACCCTTCCTGCAGGGGACTGTTGACCTGTCAACCTTATATTAAATATGGTAAATACATCTAGAACGTGCTTAAAAATGCATCTATGTAGATTTACCACTAGGTGGCAGAAAAGAATCAAGAAATCTTTGTAAAAAAAAACAAAAAAAAAAAACAAGCCACCATACTGTTCTCTTTATTCTCAGTCAAAAAACAAGAAACAAAGATAAGTGTGGAAATAGTGCAACAAAGCTGTACTGTTCCACTATCTAGGATTTCACTGGCAAAACTGAGCTACCTTTCTTCACCTGGCATCAGTAACTGTCTGTTTAAGCTTTAACAATGGATGTTTTCAGTAAAACCTATGGGAGAGTTCCTGCTCACTCAGATAGTTCCTGAAAGTGACACACATCAGTTAGATATTGAATAAGTCTGCCAGCGAAACATTTTTAAATTCCAGCTAAGATTATATTCTCTCACGGCTGTCTTATCTTTCAGCATTTTATCAAGTGCACGCTGCATTAAAGAACATACTGTACCATTCTGCAGCACTGTTGCTCAATTAACTCCTGAAATGCACCTGACCTCAGGAGAACTCAGCTTTTTATGAAGCAGAACTGAGATGGAAATGCCTGGACGTGCAAGCTGTGCAGTTTTTATATGTGAGCTGCTTTCATACTTAATCAATTATTCACATATGGCTCTGACATCTATTTCCTAATGCACATTTATTCATGACTTTTCCATAGATTTTCAAAAAAATACATTAACCTCACATTTAGAAACAGATGACAGTATTAGATAACACATTCTCACCAAAAGCCCAAAACAAAGTCTTCGAAAACTTGCAGTGTAGTTGTAGCAGGATTTCTATCATCATAACTCATATCCCTTTTGTGACTCTTTTTTAAATCATCTGTTGCCCTGGGAATCTCATCTATTCTATGACTTACACATTGCATTACAAAAGTATTCACAGCCCCTTCAACTCTTTTACTTTTTGTCATGTTACAACCACAAACCTCTACGTGCTTTGTTAGGGTTTTATGAGATAGGAACACACAAAGTAATGTATCATTGTGACAAAGGAAAATAATGCATGGTTTTAGAAATATTTTAAAAAGAAACATCTTTCCCTACAATTACAGCTGCAAGTCTTTAAGTTTGTTGTCTCTGTCAGCTTTGCACTAAAGTAAAATAGCTCAAGTTTAGAAATGTTGGACACAGCAACTGTTTATATCAGACTAAAAGTCTTGCTTAAGATTCCTAAATAGATTTTGGTCAGGACTTTGAATGGACCGTTTCAACACATAAATATGCTTTGATCTAAGTCAAGCAATATGTTTAGGGTTGTAGTCCTGCTGAAATATTAACCTCTGTCCCAGTGTCAAGTTTTTGGCAGCGTCTAACAGGTTTTCCACCAAGAATACCATGTATTTAGCACCATCTACTCTCCCATCAATTCTGACCAGCTTCCCTGTCCCTGCTGAAGAAAAGAATGTCCAGACAATGATGCTGCCACCACTATGTTCCAGCTTCAGGATAGTGTGTTCAGGTTGATGTACAATAGATGTACAGTAGTGTTTTGAGTGTATGCCAAGAAATTATTTCTCATCAAGAAACATGGATCTCATATTCTACCATAACAAACGTGATACTAAGTTCAAAATACACGCAAATGGCAGATCTTTCTTATTCAGTAAAGGATAGTATAAAAGATGAAAATAAAACTACAATAAAAACTATTTTGATCTGAAAATTATTGGAACTGAAAAAAATGACTTTATCCAGTAACTTGGAAATAAAGGGCAATTTAGAAAATGATATCCGTCCATCATCTCTGCCGTCTCTCCTTTGCAGGGGGGTGGGCTGGCGCCAATCTCCAGCAATCATCGGGTGAGAGGCGGGGTACACCCTGGAGAGGTCACAGGGCAACATACAGACACACACAGGACAAAAAACTGTGCACGGACTCACTCATACCTAAGGGCAATTTAGACAGACTAATTAAGCTAACACTCATGTTTTGGACTGTGGGAGGAAGCCGGAGTACTAGGAGGGAACCCACGCATGCACAGGGAGAACATGCAAACTGCATGCAGAAAGACCCCAGGCCGGGATTCAAACCCAGAACCTTCTTGCTGCAAGGCAACTGTGCAGCCCTCTAAAACTGACAGAAATGAAAAGAAAAAAACTTCTTTTTTTTGCCAGCTGTTGAAGCCTTCCTACTTTTTAATTCTAGCAATTAATAGGCTAATTGTACTTATACTCCAAATACAATTATTTTTTGATATATTGGAAACATGTTAAAATGAATTAAATATGAATCTCAATGTTGCATAAGAACAGGCTGTCTCTTCTTACATATGTAGATATTCTGGTACATTCCATCCGCAGAATAATTGATACAAGATGTCATGACTAATTCACACAAAAAATAATCCTGGGTCATGTTTGACTTCTTAAAGGACAGGGCAGCATTTTGCACATGTGTTTAATGTAAAACATGGTTGAAATTAGCGCTAAAACAACATAAACATGGTCCACTAAACTTCATAAATATGTCAGGAGTAACTTCCTGTGTGACAGCAGCTCCAATGATTAACAAAACAAAGTAATGACACATTAGCTGGCTTCATGACAAACTGAGTTGTAGTTTACAATATGTTTGTAATTTAGTTAACATGCAGGATATGTTCACAATGAACATCTGAATCTTGAAAAAAATCCCACAGCAGCTCACATTTCTGGCAGATGTCTCGTTTTTACTGGTGTAAAGACATTTGTTAAAGCATAGTAGCTGATATGACATTACATGAAAATAGAAGGGACTTTTATTATTCATTTTTCTATTTCATGCTTAAACGTGTTCTGAACACTCGAGAAATAATCTTTAAATCTTGGGGGTAGATCACTTTGATCATCTACACATGACCTGAACTGAAGACAGGCACCTAAAGCATGCATTACAGCCAAGAGTAAACAAAAGCAAGTCACAAACAAAGGCCACTTTCAGTCAGTTATTACTCATTTAACTCAGGCATTTCAAGTAGTTTCAATCACAAATACTCTCACACTTTTAATTGCTTGTGAGTACTTATGGTGATGCTGCCAAACCAATACAGCTACAACACATACTGTTTGTGTTGGAAATGTCTAATAAATGTCATAACAAAATTCACCCAGGCTGAATGAAGTGGTTTTAAGAAGGAATTTATCAATAACAATACTGATAAGTGTTCTCTGAGGCCCTTATTACCCCTGTCAAATGATGCAAATGGTTTAGTCCACATCTGCTCCCCAGTCCATTGACTGAACCTGTGTGATTGCTGACTTTTCAGAGCTGCTGATGTGGAATACAGTTCAAATTTATTTTTGGAATGTTGTATTATTTATGTCAAATGTAATGTTATACAGTAAAATAATACATGATGTGTAATTTTGTACATGTCAATGTCAGACATAAATAATATGCACTTTTCACTGAGGAAATAAGAGTCACAGCATTTACTCCTGTGTTTCTGTTTATCATGTATTTTTATTTGTGTGTCTCTGTAGTTAATGTATTAAACTGTATGACAAACTGGCAGAAATTACAGTCTGGTCAATCCAGCCTTGCTGAAACACAGTTCTTTTAGGCCACGGCTAAAAACCCATTTGTTTAGAGCTGCCTTTGAGTAATGTTTTCAGGTATCATATGTTTTGTGTGTGCTTCATGCTTTATTGCCGTTTTTACTTTATCCTAAATTCATGTCCACTTTTGAGTAATGTTTTTACGTGTCATATGCTCTGTGTGTGTTTTATGCTTTATTGCTGTTTTTACTTCATCCCCTAATCATGTAAAGCATCTTGAATTACCCTGTTGTTGAAAGTGTGCTATACAAATAAAATTGCCTTGGCTTGGCTTACATCATTGAGAAGAAGATGACCTAATTAGTCACTTTACTGATCCATTTCGGAACATAGTGAAACTGTGGGATTGCACTTAGGTTATTTTTAATGCACGAGGGATCATTTTGATGGAAAACCATCCATCCATTTTCTATACCTTCTTAAACCTTGCTGTCTTGGGGAGAGTGGGGGGTGGGAAGCCATCAATTCTCTAGATCCAGAGTACACCGCAGTCCATCATAGGGCAACACAGAGACAGACATGACAGGAACCCATCACAACTGAGGTAAATCTGTGAGCAACAGGTGACAACAGCTGTTAGAAAATGTATGAAAAAAAACTAAAACAAGCTACACATTACAGAAAAAACTTCCAACAATTTCAAATGTGTTTAGTAAATTTAACAACAGAAATCATATCTATATAATATGTTATAGCTAAACTGTTTAAATGTCCGATCTTACTGCTGTCCACCCCATGTATAATGCAATGTGGATTTTTGAATCTATATTCAAGCATATGATGAATAAATTTGTCAGAAAATGCTCCAAGTTTCTTGTTTGACAGGTTCTTTAGGTGCTTTGGCATGTTTAGGTATCATATGTAGTTTTTGTAGCATGACTTTAGACTTTTCATGTTGTTACTTTTACTTATACAATGATTTGTTTGAGTAATAGGAATTATTGATCAGATGTGTAAAGTTCAAGACGTCAATGAGCGGTGACCTCTTACAAAAAAACATCAAAGATATAAAAAAGAAATAAAAGAGCAAAAATAAAAGAGCAAAAATAACTTTTAAGACCAACAGGCAAAGATGAAATTTCACGCTGCCAGGGGGCGACACTGAGCAGCTCAGGTGGGGGTGAATAAGCTCTCACAGTTTACAGTTGGAGCAAGACATCAAGGAGCTGGGCTCACTCCAGAGACAAAGCACTGAAGTAAAGCTGTTCTAACCTGAACCAGGAGCAGGAGGAGAGGAAGAAAACTTGAAATACTGCACATTCCGTTGCGGTTAAAGAGGCAAAGGGAGCACTCTGCCATGCCAGCCGCTGTCTGCAGGCGGGATGGCAGGAAGAGCCGGAGCTTTACTTGCAGACGTCGCCCTGCTGGTTTGCTCAGCGGACAGTTAATTGTCACCTGAAGGCAGCTAAAAGCGGCAGTTCAGGGCTGCGCGGCGGCTTTCTGGAGTCAGGTTTCAGAGAAGCTGCAGGAGCAGCTGGTGGATGTTGCACCATGGAGATGAAGAGGAAACTTCGAGCCATGCTGATGTTGATATGGATCTTTCCAGGTAGGCCAATTAATTCACCTAACTGTCCTGAAGGATGTGTTTTTGAAAGTGAAGTGACTTAAGTGAGAAAGTAAAAAAAAAAACTACTAAAAGAAACTTTATAGAAAAAAACTAAATGTTATATTGATAACTTATTTCTTACAACAAACATGGTTTTAATGTTCAATTGTAATATAATGAAGTTAGTTAAGTCCGTTTTCAGCTGTACCTCCACAACTGGAGCTCTTACCTGCAGGTTTTGGCGGATTTAAAGACACTTTACAGTAATGTTTTATTTTTAGCTGACAAATGCACATTAACAACTAAAATACAGCTAAGTGATGCAATATGGAGCTTAACAGCAATATTTCACAATAACTATGTTTTTGTAAAACACTAGAGGAGAATAAAATAGCACATTTAGATTTGTTTGTATTTTGGTTGATGACATCACAAGAGCCTCAAGAATGACCTGATCAGCTGGCATTAGTAAACACTGCAGTGGGCGATCGGGACTTATGACAGATTTTGACACAGATTCTAAGGCATTGGTGTTGCTTATGAGCTGCAAAGGGTTCAGCCTTTTGCTTTTGAGTCAAAGTTTGACTCCGGTAACCCTTAAGCCATAATGGATACTGCTATGGATAAGGAAGTTGTATCAAGCGATGACAAACTCAGTGATTTTTTAAATCAGTCTATATTTGTTTGAAAGCTATAAAGCATTACACTCTTGTGATCCTGTTGCAGGTCACTTCTTACTTCTGGATACCTTGTGCTATTTCAACAATTAAACTGTTTTCAGCAGATGTACGCTCTGACGTCTGGAGATTAAGCTATAAACATTTCAATTCAGTTTATTTATATAGCGCCAATTCACAACAGATGTCATCTCAAGGCACTTAACAAGAAGTCATTTCAATACATTTATACAAACATTCCAATCAGTTTTAAGGAATCCCAGCAGATTGCGTCAGTCATTGGCGTGAGATTGGGCAGACTTTCCAACCACAGCAATCCTTCAGCAATCCCTCATACTAAGCAAGCATGTACCGACGGTGGAGAGGAAAAACTCCCCTTTAACAGGAAGAAACCTCCAACAGAACCAGGGTCAGTAGGAGCGGCCATCTGCCACGACCGTCTGGGGGTTTGAGAAGACAGAGCAGAAACACAGAAGGAACAGAAGATCTGATATAAGAGTACTTTCTATGTTACAGAAACTAAAAAGTTGATAACAGGACACAGTGGATGTTCAGCCACTGGGAGCACCATCCCAGTTGATGCCCCCCGTCCAACAGGGCATTGCAGCCAAGCAGGATACCAGACCAGGTATATCTTCTATGGAGAGAAAAACACTGAGAGAACACAAAGTTAACAGTCGAAATAGCAGAATGTACTGTAATAAAACTGGAGAGTAGTAGTAGAAAAGGAAGTAGCAGAGTGAAAAAAATTGGTAAGTCTGTCCTCCAGCAGTCTAAGCCTATAGCAGCATTACTACAGAGATAGCTCAGGATGACCTAAGCCACTCTAACTATGAGCTTTATCAAAAAGGAAAGTTTTAAGCCTGGCCTTAAAAGTAAACAGAGTGTCTGCCTCACGGACTAAAGCGCGGAGCTGGTCCCACAGGAGAGGAGCCAGATAACTAAAAGATCTGTCTCCCATTCTACTTTTAGAAATCCTAGGAACTACACGTAAACTTGCAGTCTGAGAGCGAAGTGCTCTGTTGGGAACATATGAAACAATTAGATCTCTGATGTATGATGGAGCTTGATTATTAAGGGCTTTGTATGTAAGAAGAAGGATCTTAAATTCTATTCTGGATTTAATAGGGAGCCAATGAAGGGATGCTAAAACAGGAGAAATGTGATCTCACTTTTTAATATTCATCAGAACTCTTGCTGCCGCATTTTGGATCAACTGAAGGCTTTTAATGGCATTTTGTGGACTACCTGATAGTAAAGAATTACAGTAGTCCAGCCTTGAGGTAACAAATGCATGGACTAGTTTCTCTGCATCACTCCTGGACAGGATGCTTCTAATTTTAGCAATATTCCGGAGGTGAAAGAAGGAAATCCTAGAAACCTGTTTAATATCGGATTTAAATGTCAAATCTTGGTCAAAACTAACGCTGAGGTTCTTTACGTTATTACTGGGGGCCAATTTAATGCCATCCAAATGAAGTGATTGACTGATCAGTTTCTTTTTTAGAACTTCTGGTCCAAAGACAGCAACTTCTGTCTTGTCAGAATTTAAAAGCAAAAAGTTTAGATTCATCCATCTTTTTATGTCTTCCAGACATGCCTGTAATCTACCTGACTGACTGGGTTCATCAGGATTTTTGGATAAATATAGTTGCGTATCATCGGCATAGCTGTGGAAATTTGTCCCATGCTGTCTAATGATTCTACCAATTGGAAGCACATATATGGTGAACAGAATTGGTCTAAGCACAGAACCCTGTGGAACTCCACAAGTAACCCTTGAGAGTGAAGAAGATTTATCATTTAAATGAACAAACTGGAATCTGTCAGACAAATATGATTTAAACCAGCCTAGTGCTGTTCCTTTGAGCCCTGCAACATGTTCAAGCCTTTCTAAGAGAATATTATGATCGACTGTGTCAAAAGCAGCACTGAGATCTAACAAAACCAGAACAGACAAAAGTCCATTATCTGAGGCCATGAGAATATCATTAGTAACCTTCACCGGTGCTGTTTCAGTGCTATGATGAGCTCTAAAACCTGACTGAAACTCTTCAAACAGCTCGTTACTGTTTAGATGCTCACAGACTTGATTAGCAACAATTTTCTCAAGGATTTTGGATAAGAAAGGAAGGTTAGATATAGGTCTGTAATTCACTAAGTCATCTTGATCAAGGGAAGGTTTCTTGAGTAAAGGTTTAATTACAGCTATTTTAAATTCTTGTGGTACATATCCGTTTACTAAGGATAGATTAATCATATGCAAAATGGGGCCAGGAACCAAATGGAACACTTCTTTAAATAATTTGGTTGGAATTGGGTCCAACATACAAGTTGAAGGTTTAGATGAGGCTGATATTTTTGATTATTCTGAAAGCTCGACTGAATCAAAACAGCCTAAGCACAAATGAGGTTCTACAGTTCTTTCCGATGCTGCCTCATTTACTGAGGAAGAACTAATCATGTTTGGGAGGATGCCAATGATTTTATTTTTAATAGAATTAATTTTATTTATGAAGAATCATCACTGCTAAGAGCTGGGGGAATAGTTGGCTCAACAGAGCTATGACTCTGTGTAAGTTTGGCAACTGTAGTAAAAAGAAACCTAGGATTGTTTTTATTCGCCTCAAGTAATTATGAAAAATATGCTGTTCTAGCTTGTCGAAGGGTCTTTTTATACAGCAGTTATACCAGGTTAAATAGGAATCCTCTAGGTGTGTAGAGCGCCATTTTCTCTCCTACTTCCTAGTATTCTACTTTAAAGTATGCAACTCTGCGTTAAACCAAGGAGTCAGCCTCCTATGGCTAGCCACTTTCTTTTTTAATGGGGCTACACTATCTAATGCCAAACGCAATGAGGACGTAACGCTGTGAACCAGATCATCAATTTCTGAAGGGTTAGAGATAGAATTGCTGCCATCCACTGTGTTACTCTGAGACACTGAGGAAAGTAAGAATGGAGCAGATTCTTTAAAAATTGTTACAGCATTGTCTGATAAAGCTCTACTATAATGACATTTTCTTTCAGATTTAAGATGGTCAGTTAAAGTAAATTCTAAAGTTATTAAGAAGTGGTCAGACAGGACCTGGTTATGTGGGTGGACTGTTATTTCCTCACACTCGATACCGTATGTCAGTACAAGGTCCAAAGTGTGTTTGCCCGAGTGGGTCGATCCCTGTACTTTTTGAGTAAAGCCAATTGAGTCTAAAATAGCACTAAAGGCTGCATTTAGGCCATCACTTTCAGTATCCACATGAATATTGAAGTCCCCCACTATAATGATCCTATCAGTTTTTAATACTAAATCAGATAAAAAAATGTGAGATCTGTTCCAAGAATTGAGAGTAAGGGCCTGGTGGACGATACAAAACCACAAACAAAAATGGTCTAATAATAATAATAATAATAATAATAATAATAATAAATTTAGCTTATTTTTCATGTTGTAGATTAATTATTTTTCAATACAATTAAAATACTTTTTGATTCAGTGTTCTGATATCTTTTACTGTTTTCATTGAATCACATTTTGTTCTTCATAAAGTATTTGGTCAAATATTGCCTTTTCCCAACCAAAGCTACACATTTCTCCATATATATATCTTCATTGTCTTCAAAGTCTTCCATTCTCAGCCTTAACTTAGCCATCTGTAGATGCAACACCACACTTTGGAGTATTACCTCTGCTTAGAATGTAGCTTTTTTTCTGGTTTTCAGTTGAATCTTAACTGTTTTATTGCAGTACAGTTCTGTAAGGTTTTCCATCTGATTGGGTTTTGCTTGTATCACCTTAAATAGCTACGAGAGTGCAGCTGCGCAGCATGCCGTCTGAGCCTATTCTCCTTTAGCTCACCTTCCCTTTCTGACTGCTGAGCAATTGGATTTTTTGCAGAGCCACATACAGTGTTTAAGCCTTTCCACTGTGACTTCTAATAACTGAACAAAATTGATTCCGAAATAAATCAATGTTTTTCTTTGCCCTAAAACAAAGTATCAAAGTTTATATCACACAAAATACAAATTTTAAGCAAGTATTTGATGAAAAAGAAATTTTCACACCAATTAGTAAATGGATTGAACTTATATAGCGCTTTTCTAATCATTCTGACCACTCAAAGCACTTTACACTAGATTCACCCATTTGCACTCACAAACACACCCACACACACACACACATTCATACACGATACACAGATCGGTAGGCAACTTGGGGTTAAGTGCCTTACCCAGGGGCACATCGACATGTGTCGAGCGGAATCTGGAATTGAATCTCCAATTACTCTACCTAGCGAACCACAGTCGCCCCACTGTACAACTGAAGCATTTTTTTCTGCATTCATTCAGAAGTGAACACTGTTGAAAGAGGAATTTTAGGGCTGGGCGATATGTCTTAAAAATAAAATCTACGATTTGTGTCATGTCAAATCTGATTTCCGATTTTAATTGATTTAATTTTCTTCTCCCTATCTATTCCTATAAATAAATTTGAAATTACAGAAAATATTTTTTGAACTTGCTTTTATTTTAATCATCCTTTCTGGGAGTTCACCTGAATTCAAAGTCCAAATAAATGCACGCTGTGAAACATGAAGGTAGACCTTGGGCGGGCTCACATCACTTTGAACTACTGAAACCCTTGGAGTGCATTGGTGAAATTCTTTTCGATTTTCTCGATTTATGCAAAAATGAAATCTTCGTAAACAGAAAATTCGATTAATCGATCAAATCGATTTATCTCCCAGCCCTAAGGAATTTGATCACAGCTTACAGATGAGAAAAAAACAACCAACACCTGTCAATTGGTAATGCCTTTTATGATGTCACTGGATGCATGTGGTGTGAAAGCTTCATTCTTATTAATTTTACCCTGATTAAAAAATTTAAAACAAGAAACAGAACAAATAGAAAAAACTGACTATGTTCTATAAAATGTTTCAACTGCATCTAAAGTGAGTTTTAATGATTTTACAGAGTGAGCAGGCCAATAACTTAAACACTTGATTTAGTATGATTCCCAACTGACTTTTATTAGTCACTTTGCTTCTCTGTCCCAAAACATTTGATTCCTTTCTCCTACTCCCTCTAGGAACATATCTGCTGTCAAATGCAGGGAAACGAGCTCTCTGACAATTTATGAAATAAGGTCTATGTAATTTTTATTGCTGTGAATTCCACTGTGGCAGATCCTGCTTGTTTCTGTGTGTGTTTTACCAGAGGTTCCCTTTTAAGCTTGCAGCAGAGTGCTTCATTTTAAGAGGGCATAATGTTGTTGCACGGTTGAATGCTCGAATGAATTTCAAAGAAGTCCAACATTGTTAGCTTTTGTGCTTTCTTTTGAGAATTAATGTCCCCTGTGAGGGTGAAAAAGAACGTAAAATCTGCAGTGTGGACCTGAAGAAGCAAGAAGTCATTAAAAACGTCTGGATAGGAAGTCCCAGCTGTCAAATTAAGGAGGCTTACTTAATGGTATTGGTCATAAATCCTGGATAACGCATTGGCGTATGACTACTGTGGCTGTGAGGATGAATAGCAATTAGTTTAAAAAATAAAACTAAACTTAGAGAATTACCCGACAATAAGAACTGTAGGTTTTCCCTCTCTTTTTTTTAAGCTCTAAGAATCATCTAAGCTCTGCTCTTAAAAGCTCCTCTGACTTGGACAGTCTTGTTCCTGTCAACTGTGCAGCTGCACAGTTTCCTAACAGATGTCTGCTTCCTGTAAAGGCAGAAATATCACTGTTATGTCAGGATTCGTGTGGTTCATGGTGACTGTCCAATCAAAGAGCAGCGCCAAAAGACAATAAAACGGACAACATTTGACCCTTTTTAGGTCCCTTTAATACAGTGTCCTGCAAAAGTTTTCATAATCACATTTTACTATGTTCGAACCACAAATTGCGAATGAACTATTTTATATTTTATGTGTTAGAGTACATAACTGTGAAGTGGTATAAAAAATGATACATGGTTTGCAAAGTGTGGTATGCATATGTATTCAGCCATTTGAGAGTCTGTGTTTTGTAAAAACACCTTCACATCAATTAAAGTTTCAAGTCTTTTGGATTATGTCACTACAATCTTTGCACATCTAGAGACAGAATATGTTGACCTTTTCTGTTTGCAGAAAATAGTTCAAGGTGTGAAAACCAATTTTCTTCCAGCTGGAACCCCGGCTCGCAGCCTTTTCTTCTGGTATTGCCCTCTATTTAGCTTAGCGGTGGGAAGATGTCGTAATATCAACCTAAATTTGGAGGGTTTTTTTATGCAATAACAATTGTGATGTCTTATAATAGGAAACTCCAATTATTGATAGTTTGTAAATCCCAAAAACTAACAGTATTGTTGGGATTGTTACTTTTATACGTATACATACATTATATATATATATATATATATATATATATACACACTTTTACTATTTTTTCTCCACTGTTGGTCCCATAAGAGCATCAATAAATCATGACAATAATATTTTTTTGAAAATGTGATTAAAATACAAACATTGTGCTTTTCAATGGCATAGTATCAATACTTGAGGCAACATGTAGAAAAGCAGTCTAACTGATATGTAGGTTTTATTTAAGAGTAGTGTTTGGATTAATGTGGCTTTTACTTTTAGCAGTGACTTACGGTCATAGCAATAAAGTTGATTGCTAAAAAAAGACCACGCTGAGGTTTAAATGCTTTTCATGTTTTTGTTTCGGTGCCATCGCATTAAATATTACTAAATACTGTAATAAAATGTTATGTCTATCCCTACATCAGCACCATCTATCTCTCCATCAACCTTGACCAGTTCTCCTGTTGTTGCTAAAAAAAAAAACATCCCCACAGCATGATGCTGTCACCACTCTGGGGATGGGGTGTTCAGGGTGATGAGAAGAGTTTCTTGTCTGCCAAACAGTTTTACATGTAGATCATAAACTTCAGTTGTGGTTTAATATGACCAGAGCACTTTCTTCCACATATTTGCTGTGTCCTCATGGCTTTTGCAAATCTGCATAGGGGACTTCTTAATGATTTCTTTCTACCTTTTTTCATAAATCTCAGATTTGTGGACTGTACTACTATTAGATGTCCGGTCTAGAGAGTCCCCAATCAGAGTAGAGGATATCTACAGCTCCTCCAGAGTTATCATAAGGTGATTGGTTGCCTTTCTGATTAATGTTCTCCTTGCCCAACTGTCAGTTTAGAAGGATGGTCATGTATTGGTAAATTTGCAGCTGTGCCATACTCTTTCTCTCATCTAATGATGGATTAAACAGCATTCTGAGAGATATTTTGAAATTTACCATAAACCTTTCCACTAGTTTATCCTTGACCTGTCTGGTCTTATTAGCTGACTTCTGAAAGCAATCAGTTGTGCCACATTTTAATTAGGGGTATCCGAATAAAGGGGGCTAGGTACAAATTCAATACACATGTTTTAGACTTTTATTTGCAAAAGGTTTTTATAGCCATGTATCTTTTTCCCTCTAATTCAAAACAGACTACATCCTATTGGTCTATCACAATGGCATTAGAATACATTCAAATTTTTGGTTGTAAATATGTAAAGCCTTAAGATGTATTGATACTTTTGTAATGCACGCTAAATTTTAAACTGATGCCATCACAGGTAAAAGCTGTGGCTTTTTTAATAGTGGGTCTCTGTATTAAATTTGCTATGGCGTGGCATCACATCTGACTTGCTTTGATTTGTGCTAAGTGGAATGAAATGCATAAACTCAGCTAGCAGCTCACTGGAGAATAACTCCAGTTGCATCCTTCTCTGATGATCAAATGGTCTTCCTAATTGGAACCATGGATGTTGTTGTTTTTTCAGTGTGCAGCCTGTCAGAAACATGGCCGTCTGAAAATGGTCTAAATGAGGACCGACAACCCAGCTTGTATTGATGAAACCCAGCAACTTGTTGGCTTTATGTTAAAAGATAATGCATAATTACAAAGTAAAATTAATTTGAGCTGTCCTTTAGGATACCTTATGTTTTTATTAACTGCAGGACATCTCTATAAAATTTATTAGCATCCGTCGATGCTAAAAGACCGCCATGCACCTTATAGCACAAATTGGCTTGAGGTTATTAACAAGGTGAAAAATTAATGTTTTGTTTGGCCTAGCTGTTAAAACGTTGCCCTGTCCTTAGCTGATTCTGCTCACCAAATGCTGGTTCATGATGAGACTGGAGCACTTGGCTGTGTTGTAAGCTGATGTTTGCGAGCCAGCTGTATTCCCTTTCAGAGAGTAACTCTCAGAGCTTAGGGTAATTCTGATTATGATTAGCTAAACAAGAAATTAGTCAGTCATGGTGCAGCCATTGAACAAACAATGTTCCCTGTGGGCTGTTGGATGAGTGTAAAGCTTTGGCAGGCCTCAGCAACTACCAGAGGACGGGAATAAGAATTTCCGCCTTAAAGCTCTGTACTCCCATGGAAATAAACTTTCTGGGCTGGTTGACATTGACATGTGAAAGGATATTCATCCCTATATAGTTTGCGTTATTAGTAGAGAGTAGATGGTACAGGTTTCTTATTTTTATATTGCTTTGGGGTGATTAAAAAAATTCAGCATAGACAGAAAATGCACGTGGTGATTGAGACAGTATACTGTATATATATCCAACATTTGGAAAGAAAAAAACCTTCATGGACTTTGTTGTGTAGTTCTCTGGGCTGATCTTGCATGCATCTGAAAGTCTTCTACGCTTTACTGAACACAATGATGTCAATTTTGGAGTTTACAAGGCGTAACTGATTTCTATCATGAAATCCCTTCTCCCTAAATTGCTTTTTATACCAACCACACACCAATTCTAGGAGGAGATAGTCCTTCCTCTCCACTGGCGTGATGAGATTGTGAAAGCTCAGACAGAGTCCAGGAGACTATTTTGTGTGCTGTGTAAATCTTCCTTATTTGCAAGATTTCTATGGGCTACCTCTCTAATAAAGGCATGAGAGAGATGGTATTGTTCTAGTCGTGTTGGAGTGTGGCAGCATCAGTATTATGGACAGCAAAGGTTTCCAGAGAGAGATGAAAACTGTGGAGAATATCATCATCTCTGCAAAACATCTTACTGGCAGAGATTGTAGGAGAGTTGCCTCCAATCTGAAGGGCCCCTATCACCCCCAACATGGACTCTTCTCACTTCTACTCTCAGGCTTTTTCCAAGCCCATCAGACTCCTCAACCACTAACAGGAGTTTATGATCATACCCCTCCAACTCATTAAACAGTACTCACCGTCCTGGACTCCTATATATTAGCATTTTATGCACATCGGGTAGCACCCAAAGCTTATTGTAGAGGGAAGCATATTTCCACTGTACACATGAATATATACATTTTGAATCTTGAATCCATCCATCCAAATGGGCACGTGTGTCGTGAAAGGTTGAGACAAGCTGTTGTTACACAGCTCTGCAGTAAAAGGAAAATGTTTTACCTCTGATTTTTAAACATTTAACTGATACTGAAAAAAGCTACGCTAGTTTTGCCATAACTTTCAAATCAAGGAGTGCTGTTGTCAGTACAAACTGCTACTGCTTAAGTAGGGTGCATTCACTAATCGTTTTAGGTTCATCTCATGAACTTTATGGACATTATGATAAAGGAAAACAATAAGCTTAAAACTGATTTGTTTTGAAAACTGATGGACAGAATCCATTATCTTAACTTTATAAAAAATAAAAATAAAATTCCTTTCGTCCAATTTAATAGGATTAAGCATACTTGCAGCTCACATTAGGATTTTCAGATAATAAGTGGTGAATTGAACAACGGTTTCAGATGCAGGGGATAAAGTGAGAGTTGGATTCAGGATGCTGCCTTCAAATGTTCAAATGCATCACAAGCTAAAAATCTTTCTGCTAATGAAAGAAAAAAATGAACATGTCAAAAAATGAAAATGTCTTTAAATCTGTAGTAGTGTGGTCTTTGTGGCCATTTTTTCTTATTTTTCATTGTGATATGAGGGGCATTTCGACTTGGGATGGGCATTCGATTAAACTGTCTTCATCGATCATCGGGAGAATTAACGATCGATTTTCGATTAATCATTGATATTTTATATTAAAATTCAGTGTTAATAGGCTATATTAAAATGCAGTGGGAATAGAAAAATAGTGTGTTTCCTCATTGAGATCTTCATTACAAGTGGGATACCTCTTGTGGCAGTTAAACAGAATTAATTCACGGTAGTTGCACAAAGAAAATATGCGTTATAAGCAGCGGAGCCGACAGCTAAAAGACGGTACTCTTTAACACAACTGACACTCATATTTTTTTTCTTCTCCAAAAAAGTAAAAAAAAAAAAAGTCATGTTAAACAATAACTTCATAAAAAAATATATATAATACATAGTGCTGTCATGAGATTAAAAAAACTGAGATTAATTAATTAGGATCTGTAATTAATTAATCTAATTAATCTTTTTTTAATCTCACCTAATAATTGCTGAGAAAAGCCTTCATCTTAAGGTATTTTGTTTTAAATTCATTACATTATTGTGGTAGAGCAAAAGTTTGATACATGTAATTTAAAAAAATGGCTTTATGAAGTCATTTATTGTATTTAACAGACTTGAACAGATGCAGTCCCAGCCATTTTTGTGACTAGTCCCAAGTGGCGACTGCAACCTACTGCTTCGAGCATGTGCGATTCATAAGCGTTCTGGACGCAGTGGGGTCAATATCTTCTCTGAGTCCAGCTGAATTATGGGTTAAAACAACACGTAATATGCGCATTATTTTTGATACCGATGGCTTGCCAAATTGGTGAACCTGGACGGTCGGGTGGAGGCGAGCTGCAGTGTGCGGAGAGATGGGAGAGCGCCTCGCTGCTTGGTGAGAAGAGGAACAACGTTACATGCTTCACCCAAAAGTTTCCAGTAACCCCATAAAAAGTTGCTAGATTTGCGATTAGTAGTTGTTTTTTTTTTCTTTTTTTGAAAAAATTGCTAGAGGGGTCTAAAAACTCACCAAATATAGCAAAGTTGGCAACACTGTCCGCAAATCACCGTTTCTCCTCACCTCGCCCTCCCCACCACGATGGAAGCCAGTCATCTTCTGATGAGTTTACAGCCAACCGGTGTCCACTTTAGGGTGTGGTTAACCGCGAACAACTCAAGCACAAGAAGCCCGGTGCATAAAACGGGTTTTATTTAAAGGGAACTTGCATGCAGAAACTGTAAAATTAAAGATTAAAAATTAGATTAACGCGATTAAAAAACATAGCACGCTACATATGGCTGTAATTAATTGATAGCAATTAACGCGATAATTTGACACTCCTAATAATACATAGGTCATAGTTTTGTGTTACATTTGGCAAAAAGAGTCGAGAAAGAGGATGAGAGAGATCAGCGTACCTAACAATGAATTAGGCTCATTAACAGAGTAAAAAACACAAAAACAAAAGAAACCGTAACTTATATACAACTTTAGCATCAGTCTACTGATTTTTGTTGAGAAAGATGAGCATGTTAACATGCGCTGGGGTCAGAAGCGAAAGCAGCCTGGTGAGCAGACTGACGGTCCAGGCTGCTGTCGCGTCTGACCTGCAGCGCCGAGATCACCTGCTGTGAGGGGACAGACGTCGCTGTGATACACATACCTCCGTGCTAACTTGGCAAGCCTCTGGAATCTTGACCTCTTCATGACAATGCTACTTTTGAAATACACATAAACTGGCAAGAAACTGAGTCGGCCTGTGGGTTTTATTTTCAATCATCGCCCTCGTGTGGTAAGTTTCATTACTGCCACATAGCACAATTAATTGCATTCCTTCAAAACTCACACTACGCAACAGAACATGCGTTAATTGATCGGTAAAAAAAATGTCATCGATGAAATTCTTAATGATCAATTAATCGATCGTCGATTTAATTATGCCCATCCCTAGTTTCCACTATCGGAACTTTAGGATAATTTGACCAGAACTTCCAGATACGACGTGTCTCCAGTTCACTGGGCCGGGATGACAGGGCAGTTTTCGGGGCCATTTCAGGAACTAATGGAGTACCTGTATGGGGTTATGTCCTCGGAGTCGAGTTGCTCAGCGGGAGCTGTGGTTATGTCATGTCGCACTGATTGGTTGTAATTCAGAGGGAAATGAGCAGACGTCGCCAAATAATAGGCTTTGTAAAAATAAGAACAGTTGCTGGCGAAGCAGTTTATAACAATATAGCAAACAGAAACAGCAACAAGCCCTGCTTCTTCCATTTCGATCTCTTGTTATTTCTGCTGATCTAGGTGCTTTTTGCGTTTATTATAACGTGACAAGTTCAATGACTCTGCTCATACAGTTGGAGAAAACTCTTGACTGCAGAACCTTCTCTGGCATTTTTCATCAAAATCGATGTGCAGGATTATTTAATTACATCACATGTTTCATCCAGGAAAGGCCTTTGGAAGAGATCCTTGTCTTATTTAATGCTGTTTATCTTGTTGCACTACTTTACACATACACTATAGGATACATGTATAGACTATAGGATGTACAGTAGGATCTGTCACGATCTGTGTTTTTGTTTTGTTCTGTCATGTTTTCCTGGTCCTGTTGTCTTCCCTGTAATTACCCCCAGCTATTCCTTGTCACCTGATTACCCTTGTGTTTGTAGCGTATATATGTTAACCTGTCATGTTTTGAGGTTATAAGGAGGACCCAAATGCAGCGAAGTACAAAATAAGGAGGATTTAATGAAAACAAGGAACGTGAACTTACAGACCTGAGGCAGGTATATAATGCAGCAAACGGGGAAACAGGAACCAGACAGGCAACAAGGAAGACAGGGACCAAACAGGAAAGGATGACGACGAACCAGCGAGTTGTGACTGAATGAGAACCGAATTTATACTGAGGAGGAGAGTGAAGAGTGAAGCAGGACTAATTAAGGGAAGCGGTTGCAGCTGACGGGGAGTGAGCAGGTGGAAGTGATTAGCAGCTGGGATGGAAGGTAGAATGGCTAGGAGACAGAAGACTCTAAAGAAACTAGAAAGGGTTCTTAAGAAACTATCTAAGGGAAACGTAAGGACACACTGGAGAACAGAAGGAGGAATTAAGTAAAGAGATAAAGGAAACACAAATGGGAAGGTGGACATAGACAAAGGTGAAAAACATCTACAGAACCCAGGGAGTGCCAGAATACAAAAATATAATTACACTGAAGGAAAACTACTAACTTAAGACACAAACAGGAGGAGCAACACAAGAGGGCACCTTGGGGTAAAAAGGGGAAGAAAACCAAGTGGAAGGAAAAACTCAAACTTGCTACACAAAAATCCAAAGACCATGACATAACCTGGTTTCTTGTCTAGCATCTGATGTCCCATCTTGTTTCCTCTCATCTTGGCTTGTACCATTTCTGTGACTCTGGACTTAAATAAATTATCTGAATCCCCTCAACCTATTTGCATTTGGGTCCTAACTTCCACATTTCATGACAACATTATAAAGTTTAGGGCATATATACTTTTAAAGTTAATGATATAGTGCAATTCCTAATTGTAAGTAATTTTTATGTTTGTGCTGTTGCAAAGCACATATTTCCTCTGCAGAGATAAATAAACTTCTTATCATCTTATCAGCAACACTTTTATGTTGTATGATTTTCAATATTAAGAGACTCACTAAAGTACCATGCAGTTTGTAAAACATGACCAGTTAACACAAATGGATGGTTTAGAAACTAACTTTTGCTGTGTCTATAAGCAAAAGGACTTTAGGTTCTGAGCTGAAGGGATAATTAATTTTAGCAAAATTTCCACAAATATTTCTTCACTTCAAAAAGGTAGAGCACATACAGCAGCCTTTAAAAACATTTATTTGTCTTGTTTACCTTCCCTTTTGGTACTTTAAAATCCTTATAAAGGAGAGCTGGATTTCGTATGAATCTGTTACAAATCAGAGAAAAGTCCAAGCTTGATCAAATGGACAAGGATGTTTCTTGTCTGTTTATGTGAAAAAGAGGATTTTCTTGTCTCGACTCGCAAAGCACATGCAACAGTATCAGCAGCTTCTCTCTACCTCAGCAGTGCAGGGGGTTGTAAAATAGGTCTTAACCCCATGGGACACTTCAAGATACTTATGTTTAATTGGGGAATAGCACAATAACACAGTGCACCATTTCTATCTACCTGTCTGTAATTACCTTCCTTAAACAGAGCTTGAATGATTGCTGTCTTGAGCAATCAACAGATACCTATTAATGGGAGACAAGCCTCATTTTTCCAGTGGGATCATTCTCTGACAGAGCTTATCTTTTAGAAAACATGACAACTTTTGAAAAAGTCTGGAAAGTCAAAGGTGGATATTCTCATCCATAGTGTTGACTGCATATTTCTTCTGTCAGTATATGTCTGAAAGCGTATTAAAACAACGGCAGATACCTAATTTTCATTAGCACGATATTAGAGATCTTCACTCAGTAAAGTTGTAATCAGCAGATAAAATACTAAAATAATCTGGGTTTTTATCTTCATTACATACATCAAAACTAAGAAATGTTTTTGTCGATTCAAACAATAGATTTCTAATTGGACTGAAATCAGGGCTTTGTGACAAAGCATTGACTTTGCTGATCTTAAGCCACTTTGTTACTAATTTTGCTTAAGAGTTTTAGACATTTCAAAAACATTCATGTCTGATGTCTTGAGATGCTGCAGCGTCTTCACAATGTGCAATTTGCTTCTGTCTTGGGGTTGAAGTTCACATTTAGCATCAACTACCATTTGGCTGTTAACATACAGGACACATGTGTTTCTCCAGTTGACTGAATTCAGAAGCTTACAAAGTCATGGCATCATCTGGCAATTAGCAAACAGAAATAATTGTGTAAACTTAACTGACCTTGAACAGGAAAAGAGTAGTCTGATTTAAAGGTGGGGAAAACTTTGGTTATTTGTCTTTTTATACAATATATCTAAATATCTGGTTTCAGCTGCCACAACTGCCAGTCTTTTTTTTAACCTATTCATTTGATAGCAAACTCCTGATATTTTTCATCTGCAGTAACATAACAATATCTACAAAAAAAAAACAACATTCCAAGACTTGGAATCTATGATGAGCTGAGATTATAGCTCTGATTTTCTTTTAAGAAATGAACTGTATCAAATAAAGAAGGGACCTACTACCCTTCTGCTGATAAATTCATTAATTCAGCTTTGTTTACTTGACATAGTGCTTTAGCTTTCTCCAATCATGCAGGCAAATAAGCAGAAAACATCCTGTGAATGTGGTAGTTATTACTCTGCCTTGTCTGCTGCTCAGAAAACCCCTGGATGTTGCACCTCTGCCGGATGCTGTCATTGAGCTGAATTTATATATTTCTTTTGCAAACTGTTAAATTGCCACTGACTTCAGGCATGGTCAGATGTGATGCTGACACATACCTCCGTGTGTGTGTTCTGATTGACCGCAGTCTTCTCTGTGTCATGAACTCAGAGAAGACCCCTGTGGAGCTGTGTAGAAAGACCGGAGGCAGAAAGAGCCAGAACTACCCAAATAGTTTTGTCATGTATAACTGGGGCAAATTAATTGGCTTATACTTACAACAAAGATGGCAGTGAAGAACAGACACATGTTCCAACAGCTGCTGCTTTTTTGAATTCATTCTGATGTGGATGGATCAGAACATTGTGTTATCTATGAGGACAGCTGCAGCAGAGGAAGTTGACAGGCGTTGATTGGATCTTTGTGTCCCTGCTCGCTGAGCTGATGTGACTTGAGACAGGTGATTGTTGATGGGTGTGGAAATATGTTAGAGCTGACAGGGAACATCCTTTTGCATTCTGATACATAGTCAGCTATAAAACTGCTCATTTTAATTACATCTGTGTTAAAAGGTGATAACACTTTGATAAATCATCATATATTTCTTAGAATTTTATTAAGGAACCTTGTATTAATGAAATGAGCGAAAAAATATGAAAAATGTAATGCTAACTCAAAAATTGATAAGTACAGTTTAAAAAAACGTATTCTCTGACTTAATATCTTTTTTTACAGAACATGACCATTGGTGGAGATCCGGGGGTGGACGGGGGCACATTGTCCCCCACAAAAATCATTTAACACATAGATATATTTTTAATAATATTTAATATATCCAATAAAAGTACGACACAAACGATACAAATTACAAATGCAAAACAATTGATTTTTATTTGTTGAAAGATTATGACCCCCCCATTCCTCAAATTGGTACAGACAACACAAGCTGTTTCACACGGGTGGGGCTGCCTGCTGTGCCGCTTCTCCTCATTAGCTTCAATAGACATTCGCTGGGAGAGGGGAACCAAGCAAGGTGTTAATGTTCCCATGTTCGATGTTGGGTTTTTCTTGAAAGTATTTCATTAATAGTTTTGTTGCCCTCCTACGGCCTCCTCCACGTCTCCTGATGTACTGGCCTGTCTCCTCGTAGCGCCTCCATGCTCTGGACACTACGCTGACTGACACAGCAAACCTTCTTGCCACAGCTCACATTGATGTACCATCATGAATGAGCGGCACTACCTGAGCCACTTGTGTGGGTTGTAGACTCCGTCTCATGCTACCACTAGAGTGAAAGCACCATCAGCATTCAAAAGTGACCAAAACATCAGCCAGAAAGCATAGGAACTGAGAAGTGGTCTGTGGTCACCACCTGCAGAACCACTCCTTTATTGGCGGTGTCTTGCTAATTGCCTATAATTTCCACCTGTTGTCTATTCCATTTGCACAAGAGCATGTTAAATTGATTGTCAATCAGTGTTACTTTCTAAGTGGACAGTTTGATTTCACAGAAGTGTGATTGACTAGGAGTTACATTGTGTTGTTTAAGTGTTCCCTTGATTTTTTTGAGCAGTGTAGATTTGTTCAAATTCAAATCTCTGAAAATATCACAGGGCTATTTTACTTTTATTAATAAATAATCCTGTTTGGCTTGTAACGTAGCCCATGTTTTAAGTTTTGGCCCCTCCTATTATTGAAATTGACACTCTTGCCTAGAAGGTCACCCCACACTATCACAATGCTTTGACAGTGTAATAGCCCAGCCATACATGCTCCACCATGACAATAAACCACCACAACCTCACTACAAAAGCAGTATGTGTGCGTGTGTGTTTAAAGATTTCTCAAGGAACTCTCATGCTGTGTTACAAATATTGGGGAGCCCATTCCTAATACACACACAGACCTTAGATTCATTCAGATTTTTTGTTTGTTTTGTTTATTGTGATACATGGCCTTTATCTAGCATGAACTCATACACATTACAGCCGATCTGATCACCTGTAAAATAAGTAAACAGAATTAGCAGCATCTTTCCGCTACTGATTTTTAAATACTGTAGAAGCGGGGAGGATTTAATTTTTAATTAGCTGCCCTTGTATTTTGACTTGGGTATAAACAATAAATTATATGTTGCAGTTTTTCTTTAGCTCAGTTTTTATATTTTTGTGGGCCAAGTGAAAACACTTCTGACTTTAAATATAAATGACACTTAAGGACATTTTCCTTTTTTGTACAGGAAGAAGAGTTTATTCTAAATTTGAAAAAAGAACTTTGGAAATAATGCAACAAAGTTGGAAAAATGTGACAGACAATAAATAAAGTATAAATAAATAAATGAAGGATTTTAGTTCACTGTTCTTTCCCTAGTGGGTTTAAGAAGATGGTAGGGCTAAAAATACAAAAAAAACATTACAAATTTTGTTTAAGAAAAGATTTCTGCAAAAACAGATGGTCATGGAGACTAAAGAAGCCCTACTCTTTATTTTTAGGAACTGAAATCAAAATTTTAATTATAAATGTCACATTGTAATATTTATATTTTGAAGTGAATCAATCAGAATCTCGAATTGATTTTGATAGATAATTTTTAGATAGAGCAAAATATTAGGATGATGGCTAAAAGATCTTCCAAACTCAAAGACCTGGAGCTCATCAGCAAAGATCAATCCTCAAAATACAGGTGGAAACATACTAAAAGCTGGTCACCAATTATATGAAGTAATGCCTGTACTGCCAAAAGAGATGTCTGCCTTGATTACTGGGAAGGGTTTACATCATTTAAAAATGCCATCTGTTTAATAAAATGTAAATGAACTTATTTTTCTTTCAAAATAGATTCTCCTTTAACATTGTCTATTGTTTTGAGTGATACGTGTCTCAATTCCTGTTATAAACAAATGTGTATACATGCTTTATTCATGATGCTGTAAGAATCTTATCTTGTCCCATGCCTATCACAGATTTCCTCTCTATAAATGTTGACATTTCATTAAGGTAGCCAGAAATCAGTGGAGAAAGATATTTTGTGTGTGGTTCATTAGTAGACCCTTTGCTTGGCTAGCAATATCCACACTTTACTTTTACTCAGTGAGTGATTTTCACCTCATTACCTCCCACGCCTCACTGGCATGTATCAATATCAAGCACTCTGTGGGTCCAAGTTTGTTAAAACATCTAACTAAAAAGTAGATTTTCAGTGCAGTGAGTAATAAAGAAGCACCGACTGATGAGCATGTGGGAAAGCCTAACAGGTGGTGCTTTACCATCACCTCAGTTTCTGAGTTGACTAATGATGTGGCCACTGGTGGACAGTCTGTTTCCTCCACTGGGGGACATTGCACATTCTTAGTCATATTTTAGACTCAACATATTTACTCTTCCATCTTCCCATTCACATGATATGCGAAATCTAAAATACTGCCCTTGAGAGTAAAAATACCATCCAAATAGCAAGCTGTTTACACAGCAGTCGACGGTATCCTACTGATTGCAGCCAATAAATGCTGCATCTCAGAGGAGTGTGTCATTTACACCGCGGCCGTGGGTGAGGGTCACCATGGTTTAGAACAGGTGCACTCTAATGAGGTGCTTTCTCTCTTTAAATAAGACCTTTTTGCTCTGGGTGGAAAGCAATTTCTGAACCAGGCATGCGCACGCACACACACACACACACGCACGCATGCATGCATGCACCACACAAAGCTGCTAATTATCATCCAAAGAAACAATTGATTTGCCTCCAAGCTTTTACTGTTTGCAGAGGTTTCAGACAAAAGAAGGCCAGTAATGCTGGTGTTCATGGCTCAAGGAAAACAGAGCTGAATAACTTGAAATTAAGTTTTGCACAGTTTCTGCAAAGCATCAAAATTCTTCAAACGGGAAAGCTGTAATTAGATCAGCCTCTTTGCTTAACGCTTGATGAGTGCCTACGGTTGTTTCATCAGCGTTTTGAAATGTTTGCTTTTATACAAAGAGTAAGATTGGTTTTCAGTGGTAAAAGGCACAAAAGTGCTCCTCCATTAAGGGAAAAAACAGTTTTATTCTTGTGACATTGTAGTGCAGGTAGGAAATTGGTTGCCTGGTGGAAGCAGATGAGTTTTCCACTAAGACGCTTGAAGATTACAGTTCTGTTGGGTTTTATTTTTTTTTGTTTTGTTTTGTTGTATGGGCTTTCTGGATTTGTGACAGGTTAGTTTTTAGAAAAAAGTTAAATGACAGCTTTGGGAAACTGGGGAGCAAAGATGGAAATGATGTATCTAGGAAGCAGGGTGATTGTTGTCCGCATGGTAGTGAGAGATTAGTATTCATTGAGGAGTCGGAGCTATCCCTGCTCCTTTCTCCTGATGGTTGAATATCTCGCCAGATGGAGGGGAGGGTTATTATAGCCAGATTAATGCTGTCATCTGGCTGAGGTGTAACCCTTGCAGGCTTCAGGCCTTGTTGGGTGAGGCTAAAGAAGGTGCCTCAGGTCAATCCTGCAGTGAACTGGGAACTTGGACACTAATACTGCTGACATTCCATCTTAGATTAAAACTACATTATGCTGTGCCTCTGCAGAGTTCCTCTATCTCACCTACTTCAATCTGCAGGGAATATTGCACAGAAGTATAAAGACGCTTAGGTGACTTTGCCACCATGAGGTTTGATTCAGTGTGTCACTTCTTAACAGGACGTCTAGTTGGGGGATTGAAATTTACTGCACCCTTGAATGAATGTCATTGACTTAGTCTTAGATCAACAAACTATGTATTCATTTTCACTGACTTATCTAGAGCCAATAAATTGGGTTTCGATTAACTCTGTTTGATGTGCTCTTTGAAGTTCCACATTGGGAAGAAAGATTGATGAAATCTGCCGAATTCATAAACTCTAGAAGATGTTTTTTGCTGCGTGGCTTGGTTGTTTCTGCCTAAAGTGAATAAACTTTTATATACCATCGTACATTTAAATACCTATCTCTATTTTGTGTGTGTGTGTGTGTTAACATGACACAACTTTCATTATCAATTATTATTAATGTTTGGCTTTATTCTTCTTTAATATATAACTACAACTGTGTTTGTTGCAGTCTTGGCTACTCTTTATAAACTTGGTGATACAAAAATTGTGTTCTGTTAGTAAAGATAACATTTTAAATGTTAGCTTTCCATTCAGTTCAGATTTATATGTATATATATAACTCCAGTTCATAGTAAATGTCATCACAAGGAACTTTACAAGACAAATTGGTCCAATTCATGCCTGATTAAACCCCATCTGATTAGGTTCAAATGTATGTAAGAAAAGAATGTAAAAAGGAAAAGCGAAGAGCACATGTCGTTAGTCACAGCAATAGCTTATTTTATTCCTTTATCCAGGAAAGAGACACAACTAAGCATAGTAGTACTGGCCTAGGAGTACTTCCTTTGAGAACAAAGTATATTGGGTATCCAAGCTTAACATTTTAGTTTTAGTTCCACCACAATGTGAAATCATGCTTTCATCATAGTATCGGCTCTTTTTCCAGCCAATGACCAGTATGTTTTACAGGACATAACACCCTCCCCTTGCCTTCTTACTGCCAATATAGGGTTCACATTGTGACCACAATAACTCTTTGATAGGTCAATAGTTTTTTATGATAATAATGATAAATACAGAGCATAACTGCTCAGGAACATATTAGTGTCAAGAAAAAGTGTGTTGTATGCTGTAGCTCTTCCTTGTTGCAACTGCATAAACTGTAACTCTAATCTGCCCAGTTGTTCCATAATGGTTTTCCTTTTTGAGACTGAGTCATTTACACTTATTTTTAACCGTAACACCACTCAATGAAGACATGAATAGCACTGATCAACTAGCAACATTGTTATGCATTAAAATCAGAAGTTTTGGGAACCTTTTACACAAACACCCAACTACACAAATCGTCACGTTCCTTTGGTGATGTCCACCAGCTCCTTCTCGAGGATGGAAAGCTGTTTCTAGGCCAGGTGGAGGATGTAATCCCTCAAACAAAACCTTGGTTGACCGTGGGTCCTCAGCTGGTTAAACCTCTAAAGGGTGACTCCAGGAGACAGCCTTATTGGGGGCACACCTCAACCTGCTCCTCTCAGCGTGGAGGAGGAACAGCGGGTTTACCCAGAGCCTCTTACCGATTAATGAACTCTTCACTCTATCTAAGAGAGGAAGTGGAGCGAGCCTGAAAAGACAGCAATTTCACTCTTCAGCAACTTTTTCATGATTGTTTTGGCTGTACTCCAATTACAGTGAATTGGCACGACAACATAAGAGTTTGATGTTTTAATGTTGTTGCACTGATTAGTAGGGCTGTAAAGTCCTAGTCAACTGGTCGACTTATTGGTCGATGCGTTCTGAGTCGACCAAAATTCTGATTGGTCAATTTTATGCCGTGTTAATTTTTGAAATTTGATTGGACAAGAGACATTCCATGAGAGCTGATCGGTGCTTATGTTAGAGTAGGATACAACAGCGCTGCCTCTCGTGTGATATTGCTTTAACAGTCTACAGGGAGATCGAAGAACGCCCACGTTATTTAACGTGCTGTGGCTTCAGTGCTTAATTTGTAAATCATTAGGTGCCGGAACGCAAAGTACATGACACCGCAGGCATGACCAGAGATGCGCACAGGTCCCGGAACGCAGTAAATGGTAGCGGGAAAAAAAAACGTGTAAAAACATGATGTGGGCCTTACAGGCCTGAATGTTTTAAATATTGTAATGTTCTCCGATAGATGCAGACAATGATTGTAATCGAATGCTTTAATGCCGACTGCTGTTGGCCGCAATCACGCCGTACAAAACAGTAATCAAAAGAACTCTCACATAAATCTAGCTCCATTTACAGACACACACCAGTTTCCCGGCACTCAACTGCGCACTCCCCCGCCCGCAGCCTGCAGAACAGTGCCCCACCCCCCTGAACAGTGCAACAACACTAACGCATAATCTTGGCATAAACCATTACATATATAAATCTGAGTTTACAAAAAATAAAACACAACTTTCCACAGCATTACAATCTCGGAATTTGGTCTATGAATGCCTACGCATATTATTATTTTATTTAATGAATTTAAAAAAAAATTTTTTTATGTATATAATATTTTATACATGAGAGGGGTGCCAGATCAGCCAAAATAGGTCAGAATCAACAGGTGGGGGATCCTGTTCCGGCAGGATCCGGCTCAAATTAAGCCCTGTGTGGCTTGCTGAATATTTCTGTTTAGCGTTTACTACAGTGAGTCCTCTACAATGTCAAAGACATCAGCAGTGTGGCAGAATTTGGTTGATTACAGCCCTATTTTGTTTATTTTGTTTCATTTTATTGCTAATAATAACGAAATATGGTTCCCTTTTAATATTGTACAGATTTATTTCAATTTACTGGATTTGGTCGGGTTTTTATTTTTTTTATTTTATTGCTTAATGCGCAATTGGAATTTCGACCAGCAATTTCTTTGGTTGATTACAGCCCTACTGATTAGTCATTTAGAGTAAAACAGGGCAAACCATGTTGTTTTTAAGACAAAACATAATTTTATATGAATTTGAACTGACTCAAAATGTTTCGCGCATGTACGATCCATACAGAATGGATTCATGCAAACATAAACATTCAGAGAAAGCCCATTTAACTGAGAATAAACTCTTCTCTTTGCTTTACATCATTTTCCTATTGTCTCTATTACAGCAAATCCTCCTGAAACCAGCTTTGCCATTTCCATAAATCCCCTCGACATTGGTAGCTTTCTACCCCCCCAGGTGTTCATTGCAGCTGTAGCATTAATTTAGTCTGTTTATCAAATTTTCATTGGCTTTTCCAGTGCTGCTGAGGCTGTTGCCATTGGAAATAACCCCTTTATATTGGTGATGCTGAAAATAGAAAAAATACCAAGCAGAATAAATTGTCAAGCAGTTGACTGTAATCTCAGCGGGCTGATGGGCGCTGGTATAACTCACTGGAATGGCTGAGGATTGAACTCAGCCAGAATAATTACCTTATTGTCACTGCTAAGACTGCTGACCATAAACCCCTCTATGTACTGTTAGTTTAAATTTCTTTATACTTCACTATGAAAAAAGTAAAAGTGGGAAAAAAGAATTAAAAACAGCCTTTTTTATTGTTTTTCATAGCAAATAAGTAGCTTTTTTAAGCACTTTTTAATTAAAGAAAGGGCTTTGTGCCGCTCCTCTCTAAAGTAACAGGATGTGAGAACCATATATGGACGATGATGGATCCTTCACGGGTGTCACACCTGTGGGGGATAGGGATGTTTTTAACACACTGAGAATGTCAGCCTTCTCTTCTCCTCCCACAACTGTTGTTCCTTGAAACATGACCACAGATTGAAATGAGACTGGCTAATGCCTGTTTTGGGAACAAAAGTCGGGCAGGAAGAGCAACACATATTGATTTTAATTGCTTATAATGATAATGGCTTGCATTTATATAGAGCTTTTCAAGACACTCAAAGCACTTTACAACTCCATTATTCATTCACTCTACGATTGTAGCCACACCTGCCCTGGAGCAGACTGACAGAAGCGAGGCTGCCATATCGCGCCATAGGCCCCTCCTCCATAGGCCCCTCCTCCATAGGCAGGCACAACGACATGTAGCAAGTGGAAGCAGGAATCGAACCCACGATTTCTGGGTCGCAGGCTGACAACTTTACCACGGAACTACAGCTGCTTATACCTTATGTATGCCAATAAATTGTACAATACTTGTACAATGGCTTTAAACGAAAGCAAAGGCATGAAAATATTGATAGTAAATTATAGTCTTTTAGACACTTTTTTTACATTTATGTCATGATATCAATAGGGTTTAAGTCTAAATTTTACCTGTGCACCCTGCTTGTTTAGGATAGGTAGTCGCTGGAGGCATCGGTTTCAGGGAGAGCAGATGAAGGTTTGGAGGTCAGCAATAAAATAAATGTCAGCGCAAAATAAACACCTGGAGTTTTTTTTAAGCTACAGTTTGTCCATGTCCGTGTTTATGTGTGTGTCATGGGTGGAACTTCCTTTCCTATCCAAGATGCACTTGTGTGTCTGGTGTGCATGTTGGTCTTATACAATTCATAATTTCAGCTTAAATGTTTTAATTAGGGTTTATGCTAAAATTTGGCCAAATGTTTAAACAACAGAGATGAACAGAAGAATTGGTTGAGGGAGGATCAGAGAATTCAGATGAGATTAAGATGAGACGAGTTACTTGCCCACAGCTCATTAAACCAAATAAACCAGATCCAAAATTCAATGTAAAATGGTCCTTACCCATAAATACTTTAAAGAGTAACTAAACCCCAAAACAACTTTTTTTTGCCTATAAATTGTATAAATGGGTCTTTACCAATGCAATCTTTCAGTTTCTGGGGATTTTTTCACATTTTGGTGTAAACTTGTTTAATTCTACCCTTTTTGGTCTAAAAACGTCTTAATGCTGCCTCCTTATGGTTGAATGGTGGCTACTGCATTTGAATTTTGTGATTGGTGGAGAGCGGTACATCTTTACGTCACAGGCATCGACTGTGTCACAGCAGTCATGGTCTCACAAACACACCCCGTTAGTTTGGGGATAAAACTATCAGACATTCCAGCCCTGTGGCGAGTTTGGAGTTGGATTGCGTTTTTCAGGTTACCATTATTATCACATTAGCACTTAGTTAGCATAGCTGACATACTGTTTTGTAGGGCTGTAATCAACCAAAGAAATTCTTGGTCGACTGAAACCCTGAAATTCCGACCAAAAATCGACTAATTTGCGGGGGGGTGTTCTGACAGCATTTTGCATTATGTGCATCTGCGCAATATAATATGCCATGATTACTGCAATTGCACTAAACGGCAAGGTAATTCAGGGACAATGATCTTTATTAAACATGCCTGATCAAGACAAGTACAAACGGAATAAAGCTGTGCATTATTAAAGGCATAAAATGCAATAACATAGAACATAAAATCAGTCTTTATGCAGATGATGTATTACTTTTTCTCCAGCATTCACAAACCTCTTTCTCTCAGGTAATCGGGTTGATAAACTCTTACTCAAATGTTTCAGATTATTCTATAAATTGGTTAAGATCTACAGTTCTTCCAATCAATTGTTCTGTCCAGAATCCAACTAATACACAACTGCAGTCAGGGTATATTACCTATTTAGGTATCAATGTCTCACCAAGACTGGCAGATTTAATAACGTTAAACTACATCCCACTTTTAAAAAAAGTGGAAGATGATCTTGCCAGATGGAAATCTCTACCCATATCACTTATGGGAAGGGTTGCTTCAATAAAAATGATGGTTTTGCCCAGAATCAACTACTTATTCTCAATGATCCCAAGTAAACCATCACTAGACTGGTTTAGATCTCTGGACTCCTCTATCTCTAAATTTCTTTGGAAAGATAAACCCCCACGTATCAGCTTAAAAACACTGCAGAAGACCAAAGAAAAAGGAGGTCTAGATCTACCAAACTTCCATCATTATTTCTTAGCCAACAGGCTCCAATACATATCAAGATGGTTAAAACATAGCTACCTAGACGAGTCCTGGATAGACGTAGAACAGACACTATGTAATAAGATAAAACTTTCAGACCTACCATTTATTAGCTCAAATATAAAACAATATGAATGCTCTAAAAGCATAAATATCAGCTCCTCTCTGACAGCATGGTGGGAGTTTCTAAAAATGACAGAGTCCACAATAATCCCATGCAGACGTACACCCATCTGGAATAACCCCGATATCTTGCAAAAAAAATGTATGATAAGTTTCCCAGTCTGGAGGTGCAATGGAATTGAATACCTGGAACATATATTTGAAGGAACAGACTTTATCCCATTTAATAGATTAATTACACAATATGGAATTGATAAAAACAAATTCTTAGAATATCAACAAATTAAATCTATTATTAAAGGTAAATTTAGGCTCAATACAGCTGAATTACAAATTCCAGCAAGAGTTTTAGATTTTCTTAATCTCAACCCCCCCAAATTGCTGTCTAAAATATACAAAACTTTATCTACATTAGATGAATCAATAGCCATCCCTATTTCAAAATGGGAGGTGGATTTATCAGCCAGCTTTGACCAAAACGTCTGGTCTCAGATATGTTTAAGAACCTTTAAAATAAAAAAAAATCCTAACTTGCAATTAATACAATACAAAATCCTTCATAGAGTACACTATACAGGTCAACGAATGTTTAGGATGGGTTTTACATCGTCTAATACCTGCTTACAATGCACAAGCAATATACCAGATACTTATGTTCATGCGCTTTGGTTCTGTCCACCTGTTAAGAAATCTTGGTGCCAGATATGTGAGGACTTATCAAAGTGTCTGAAATGTAACATCCCACCATCTCCCTCAATTTGCCTGATAGGAAATTTAAATGATGTCACCATGGACACAAAGTCAGTTCTAATGGTTCACATTGCCTTATGCATCGCTAAGAAAACTATCCTCCTGAACTGGAAAAATAAAAAAGCTCTTAATATTAATCAGTATAGAAATCTCTTGTTGGACCATATTGGTCTTGAGACGGCCTCTGGCTCCATATCTGATCAATCTCTCTGGGCTCCTTTGATCGGCTCCATCACCTAGTGGGGGTGGGGGGCACTTGGTTTTGTCGTTTGGGACACTGTTGCTGATGTGGGGGTTTTGGGGTTGGAGGCGTCTGGGGGGGACCCCGGGGGGTGGGATCACTGGGCGGATGGGGCGCTGGACGTTGTGGCCGGCCTGGGGTTGGGCTTTGGGTGGTGACTCCTGATGGCTGCATGCGGTGCCTTGGGGGGGTTGCACTGGCGGACATGGGTTACTGGCCTGGTGGCCGTGCTGCGCCCGGGTAGGGTCTGGGGTGGGCCTGGGGATTCGGGGCTCTGGGGCGCCGCGCCCCCTAGCTGTGGTCCTGGCTGGGGGTCGGCCGGCGTGGGGTCTCTGTTGGCTGTGGGGGTCGTGGCCGGCCGGTGGCCGGCATGTGCAGCCGCCTCTCTCTTTTTTTTCTCTGGGCCGATTGTCATCGCCAGTCCCTGTATGGCGTCTCGCCTTGTTTGCTGGTTGGGGTGCCTGGCTGCTGGTCGCGGCGGCTGGGTGGCGTTTCTGGGCCGGATCAGTCCTTTTTTGCACTGGACTTGGCTCCTGGGTCTTGGTCTTTGTGTGGGGCGCTGGGGTTGGGCATTTGGCCGGGATCGGTCGGACTTGCGGGTGGACTGGCCGGGTGGTGGGCGTGCAGGGCAGGTGGGTGGGGCGCTGGGTTTGGTCTCCTGCCGGGCCGTTGAGCAACAGTGGTCGCTCCACAAAGAATGAGGCTGGTGGATGTCGGCCTGGTGGGTCGGCCGCCCGGCTCATCGGTTTGCTCCTGGTCTGGGCAGGTACGTCGACGTGGTTCGGGCTACGGGGGCCTCCGGTGTGCGGGTGGCGCTGGGGGCCTCCTTTGCTGGCGGGGAGGCTGCTGCTGTGTGGCAACAGGTGCTCTCCCCCTACGAGGGCACTTGGACGGGGGAGAGGGGTGTGCGGGAGGGGGGGGGCGAACTCAACCTGGGTGTCTAGTGTCTTTTGTGTTTTGAGAGTAGAGCGAATGTCAGGGTGGGTTTAGTTCCCCTTCTGGGATGGGGCTGGGGGGACTGGCTTGGGGTCCGTGGGGCTTTGTGGTGCTGTGGCCGTGAGCCCCGGGTCGGACGTGCCATGGCCTCCCTCCCCTGGTGGATCCCGGTGAACAGCGGTGCCTATTGGGGTCAGTGGGGGACCTGGCTCCCTGGGAAGACATTTTGTCTCCCAGTCCTTCCCTCCCCATCCCTGGACACCTCTGTCCACCCGCTCCATCACTTTACCACTCATATAGGGTCTTGGGGCATGGGCACATCACTGGGGTGCGAGGAGGGGCTTCCCTCCTCGCTGTCCCGTGGTGTCCTGGGTCCCAATTTTAATATACAACTTAGACACTCCCACTTATAACATTTTCACACGACACATATGTAGGGACTTTGGGGTGGGCACACTTTTCGGCATCCGGAGGGGGAGCGGTACAATCAGCTTCACCTCTGGTGCCGGTGCCCACTGTTAAACCACATATAGACACTGAGGGCTCGGGGTGGGGGTTGGGGGATGTGTGGCTGCCTCCCCCACATCCCACCCCTCTGTTCTAAATGCACATTATAACAACACGCATCAACACCATACTCGAGCGGGAGGATGGAGGCTAGGGGTCTTTTCCCACCCCTGTTCGCTACGGGCCATCAGGGGTTGGGGTCCGGAGGAGGACCGGCGGTCTGGTCGGGGTCCTGGGCTGTCGGGCTGCTTTGCCACTGTGGGGCCCTTGGCGGTCTGCTTGTCTCCATCCTAGAAGGTAGGGGGTCCACCTCCCGGGTCCGGGGGCTGGTGGCTCTACTGGGGCATCAGTACCTGGACCTGGGAGCATAAAGTGTGCATGGGGTGTGTGAGTGAGGGTACAGCGTCATTTTTTTGGGTGTCTTGGTGAGTCAGTGAGAATGTATGTGTTTAAGAGGGAGGGAACGTATGACTGTGTCTGTATGTCTTTGTCTACCTGTCAGGTTGGATCTTGGTCTGCCCCCTCGCCTGGCGCACCTCAGGCCTTACACTTAATGGGGGGCCTATTTCCCCTCCGTCACTCCCCGCCGGTGACGGGGGCCCCTGCCTGCCGGTGCGCCGGTGGTCAATCCGGTTTGGACGTGGTGCGTGCCTGGCCGGGCCTGGGGGGGCCGGTGTGTCGGTCGGCCGATGCGCTGGGCCGATATCTTCCTTTGGGTGGTTGGGGCACCTCTTTTAGAGGTGCCAGGTTTGGGATTGTTGGGTGGTGCCTGCTCGGTGGCTCGGCGGGATGCGGATCTGGCGTCTCTGCTCGTTTGATCACCTGTTCTGTGCGCGCCGTGCGTGGCCGGTTCATTGGCGGGTTGGACCGGCCCTGGCCCTCGTTTGAAGCCTGGTCTCGGCGCCCTACGTTGCGCGGGATCAGGACCCGGGAGCTGGTACAACTTGGCGTCCAGATGCTGACTGAGCCCGGCCTGGGGATGCTGTCCGTCCCCTGCGGCTATTGGTGGGGCGCTGGGATGTTGGCGGTGGGGATTGGCCTAGGGCGGAGGCGTTGCGTGGCGGCCGGCCGCGGCCCCTGCAGTGCCGGGGGCCCCTCGTCGGCCGGTCCCTTGTCGGGTCCCTGCTGGGGGGTGGGGTGCCCCTGGGCCCCGGCTCCCCCGGCCCGTTGACCGGCCCGCCCCGTTGACCGGCCCGCCCCGGTGCGGCCGGTTGCCGGCGGAGCCCGTGGGGTCGTCATTGCTGCCCCCCGGGCCCCTGCATAGTGGCCGCTGGACGTTCCGCTGGGGTTCTCCTTTTCTCCTCTCTTGGGGGATGCGGTCGGCCCCGCCCGGGTCCGCCTGGGGCTCTGGCGGTCCTTTGGACGTCTTTGCTCCGATCTCCTTCATGTCGGCATCGATTCCTGGGGGACGGATTGAAGTCTTCTCACACCAACTATCGAACACTCTTATGGAGAAACCTTATATGCACCAGCATGCTAACACACACACATAGATGTGGGGTCTCTGGTGTTTAAGGATATATTCTTGGGCTGAGGTTATCATTACTAGAGCTTGATTAATCGGTACCATGAGTTTTTCTGTGACATTGTTGTTGTATTTTTATATCTATTTTTGTGTGATGTGGTTGTGTAATTCTTAAGTTCACAATGTTTGGTTGGGTTTGTCGATGTTGCTTTTTCGTGTTTTATTTTTCCCCCTCTCTCTGCCGTCCTGTGGGTATGGAGGCAGACTTCAATGTTTTCCTGTGTTTTCTTTGTTCCCCTTCCTCTCTTGTATTTTCAACTCACCCTCTCTCATGACTTTTTGTTTCCTACCTCTCTTCTTCATCTTCCTTCTTTCTTCTCCTTAATTTTCCGTCTCCGTGTCCATAACATCAGGAAATAAAAAACCCAACAATTCTTAATAAAGATTTTTCACACATATATCAAGTAGAGGACTATAGCAAAAGCTGTACTGCTCCGCTTGTGAAAGTAAATCTGTTGGGCTTCTACTTGGTACTCAGACACCAATCCTGAGCTCCACACTGCCAAACAGAACACATAAAAAAAAAAAAAAAAAAAAAAAAGCTGTTCATTGGGCTTAAAAAATAGACTGTGGGCACGGCGCAATTGCGCATTAAGCAATAAAATAAAAAAAATACAACTGGGGAACTGGTGTGTGTCTGTAAATGGAGCTAGGTTTATTTGAGAGTTCTTTTGATTACTGTTTTGTACAGCGTGATTGCGGCCAACAGCAGTCAGCATTAAAGCTTTTGATTACAACCATTGTCTGCATCTATCGGAGAACATTATAATATTTAAAACATTCAGGCCTGTAAGGCCCACATCATGTTTTTACACATTTTTTTTCCCGCTACCATTTACTGCGTTCCGGGACCTGTGTGCGTCTCTGGTCATGCCTGCGCTGTCATGTACTTTGCGTTCCGGCACCTAATGATTTACAAATTAAGCACTGAAGCCACAGCACGTTGAATAACGTGGACGTTCTTCGATCTCCCTGTAGACTGTTAAAGCAATATCACACGAGAGGCAGCGCTGTTGTATCCTACTCTAACATCAGCACAGATCAGCTCTCATAGAATGTCTCTTGTCCATTTAAATTTCAAAAATGAACACGGCATAAAATCGACTAATCAGAATTTTGGTCGACTCAGAACGCATCGACCAATAAGTCGACCAGTCGACTAGGACTTTACAGCCCTACTGTTTTGAACGTTAGCCTATGTTAGCATTACCACTCAGAGACCGGACTCCTCCTGTCTCTCTCTCCCTCAGCAGCAGCGCCAGCCTCGGGCAACGCTTACTCAGTGCCCTTAGCCAGCGGCTTAAATTGATACGGCTCGGGCCGCTGGGCTCCATAAAGCCTCCCTCTGCTCCTCTATCTCCGGTGACGACGGAGGAGATCCACTGGCTCAGGCCGCCGAGCCAGCGCCGCCCGAGTTCGGTGCTGCTGAAGCAGAAGGAGACAGGAGGAGTCCAGTCTCTGAGTGGTAATGCTAACATAGGCTAACGTTCAAAACAGATGAATGTTGATCAGATCGATCAGTCGCAAAACTGCCAATGTCGCTTTGGTCACTGTCCATGTTTCAGTGTCAGATTAAGCGAGCTGTCACTGTTCTCCTGAACACACCCCCACGTTCCCCCCTCCGCTCATCCTCCAGAGTTGGCCATACCCCTCCATTCTTCCTGGCACTGCCCACTTTGTAGGATTTTTCAAATGTTGTCTGGGGCTGGGTTAGGATTTTTCATAGGGTTCAGTTACACTTTAAGCTTTTGATCTCAGTGGTACCAGAATGTCCTGTGTAAAACAATGTAATGCAGAGGCAGCATCAATACCAGTTACATTCCAATTAACTAACAAACCCCACACCTCTCCATGTGTTGAAAGCAACAATCCCTATCCACACAACCCACATCCCCCACATTTGAAAGCTTGGTTCTCATCTACCATCTATCTGTTGAAAACACATGTTGAACCGTAATTGTTGTTGAACCACTTAAATCTTAGCTTTAGGGCAAGGCTGGTATACTCAAGAGACAGAACCCAAATCTGAGGTAAGAGAACACAACATGATTCATTCTATGCTCAAATAGATTGTTCAACCAGGGAGTCAACAGCCAGACCACTAAATCATACTTTTTTTATTTTACCTTTATTTTACCAGGAATAATCCCATTTAGATTCAAAATCTCTTTTTCAAGGGAATCCTGGCCCAGAAAGCAGTTAAAACAGTTCCAAATAAAAGAAGTATATTCTAAAAACAGACAAGATACAGCAAGGACAGACAGTTTACAATCTCAACATCATCTCAACGTGCTCGCCTGCTGCATTCAGTTAAAACACATGTGCATCTGGTAATTAAATCATCCTTTATCCTGGCTTTGAACTGTGTCATTGTTGGTAAATGATCTATTTCAAAATGACTCTGCAATTTAGACCAGGATGAAGTTGCAAAAGCTTTGAAGGCACTTTCACCAAAAACATTTTGTGGCCATAGGGTTTCAAACAGAATGTGCCCATGTGATCGCAGATTACAGCTTCGGTTGGGGATCTTAGGAACCAGGAGGGAAGGAGGGAAGGAGGCAGGCCACATAATATAACCTTAAAAAGGAAAATATACCAATGTACCAACCTACGTTTGTGTAAAGAATGCCAACCAACAGTCTCATACAAATTACAATGATGAGTACGGTAACCACAATTTGATACAAATCTTAGTGTTCCATCGTAAACAGAATCCAGTGTTTTCAAAAGAGATTGATACATAAAGTTTATCAGCTTAGAAAATGTTTTCTTTTACAGTGGTTTTTATGTGTCCTCTGTCATGCATATACATAATTTCTTAGATCACATTAAATCAAACAATCTTCCTGCTTATGTAATGTTTATTTGCAATCTATTATTTTTGTGTTTAAACCAAATGAAGGAGAGCGTTTGACCGAAGCTGCAGTCTGATTTTATAACAGTATTTTAACTTCTTCTTAGCATGTGTGGTATTAGCTTTAAGTGATGTTTTAGGGCCAAAGAAAATGTTGTTGGTAACATAACTTCAAGTAGGCTTGAGGCTTGTGACGCCCCAACAGTTTTTGGGGCGTCACAGATGATGTCCTCTGAGTCAGCTACATTACTATAATGTAGCTGAACCTTACTAGGTGAAAAATGAACTGATTATGTGAAGTAAAACGAGACTTGTACAATGGCTTGCTAATGGTGAGACCGAGGTTGAGAGGAACATGCTGATGCATGTCTGTGCACATCAGAGTAAGAATGCCGGTCCAAAGCAGAGCAGAAATTAAAATGCCTATCTGAATGCTACCAAAATTGTTTTCAATTACAAAGTGATTATTTAAATCCCTCCACTGTTTGCTGGTTTGTCTCCAAGGGTCTCATCACTGGATAAATCCTATAATTGTTCACTTAGCTTTTTTTCCTTGAGTATAGACATTCTGCTTTGCATTGATGCTTGAGTTATGTGCGCCAATCTTAACATCTTCTCTCTTCAACGGCTATATGAGCTGCTTTCATAGCTTCCTTGAGCTCTACTTTTTCTTTGACAGTTTTCTATGTATTTCTTAATTTTGACTGGGAGCTACAAGCCTGAAAATAGAAAACAAAAAGTTGTAGAAATGATAATTGAGACAGTGCCTTTTGCTTAAAAGAAGAAATTTCTACCCTGACTGTTTATATTACACAACAGCTTAAGAGATTGCTCTGTGAACACCTTCAGAAAATTGCTGTTTGCAGAACCATATTACATTTCATTTTTCTCCTCATTATTTTGGAGTGTAAATGCAATATTAATATGCAAATCACATTGAGGCAAAAAGCAGTTCAAACAAGATGCATCTCAGAAAATAGATTTTCATCAGATGAATTTGCTTTGATTTGCTTCATATAATAAGAAGTTCTCTGACTCTGAAATGCTACTGTGCCTCAATATTTGTTCATTTAGAGCCAGCGTTGGTGTCTGGATTTAGGTTGGTGGAACTGGAGTTCATTCCCCTGGTGACGAATATTTTAACTGAACCAATTTTTCAAATGTCAGCCCCTTAGAGCGCTCGTATCAATGAAGTTCTATTTTCTGCCTTTTTGGGCCCAGGATTAATTTCCTAGTCAGTTATCTTTTGTTGTTCAGTTGAGGATATTAATCATCTTTTACGCCTGTCTTGGGACAACCAGTATTTTAGCTTATTTACAAATATTTTCTTCAAAAGAAATAATTGTTTCCTGTAAGACACCTTAATGAGAATGCTGCTAGCTTTTAATATTAGCACACATTTCGATCATCTGTATAGCCAGCAGAAACAGATATATTTTCAGTGACTGAATAGGGTCTAATATTAATAGCTCATATGTCTTTGAGCTGTTTTAAATCAGACATGTTTTAGCTGTGACATGTAAATTCATACACTTTACCTCATCATACATATATGGGTATTGCAGGGATAAAAAAAAAAAAAAAAAAAAAAAAAAAAAAAAAATTTTTGATATGTTTATATTTTTTATCCCTTTCTATTGTTAAAAAGAGATTAAAACTGACAGAAAATATTTTTTAACATATATTTTTTTCATTCCTTCTTGGAGTTGATCTGAATTCAAAGTCCATATAAATATACGCAGTAAAACATGCTTGTAAAACAAGATGGAAGGTCATGGGCGGTTTGACATCACTTTAAACTATGAAAAGCCAAGAAATGCATTGGTAAAAAAAAGAAAAAATATATTTTTGATATTCCAAAAATTCAAACTTAATATATAGAAAATCCGATAAATTGATATAATCAATATATTGTTCATCCATACATCATATATCAAAATATATCAGAGGTTGTGGTTCAGTTTTTTGTTGTTGGTCATGTTGGCTGACGGAGTCAAAGAAATCCGGTCATAATCAAGTTCTACACGTCAATTTTTAAAATGATTATAATGACATATTCAGTAGTAGTATTAAAATTTTATAAATTTTAAACTAAAGCTAAACTGCGCTCTACCTGTGTGTAATGGAAGCTGAATCCGTGCTCTGTTGCAACAATGGAGACTGGAATTACAAACGCCACGTTTTGAAATCCAGGGAATCAGGGAGGTCAACTGTTTTTAATCTTGTATATAATGAAAATATATTGAAATCAAACCTTTTTCCTTTCAAGATGACTGTGGATATGTATATCAAAGCGAAGCTCCAGGTTTTGAAACATTAAAGCAGTCATTGGAATTGTAAGAACAGCATCTGAATGCATCAGAAGCTCTTTGTTTGCAGAATTTAGTTTTGCCACAGCTGTGTCCATTTCCTGCACACATATTCTAATTCAATCTTTGGAAAAAAATAAATGCTTTCAGTGTACATCTCTTTACTCTCCAGAAAACTGCATTGCCCATGAGTTTTAGTTCACTGACCGGTTAAAATTAAGAAGGAGGTATGACAAATCCTAAACATTAAATGAAGACAGAATCCAATAAATGGATCGAGCTAAAAAAAAAAAGAAAAAACAAGTCTATAAAAAATTTGATGGATTCAGCACTGGATATACTGTCTTGTGGACTGATGCTGATGGTGCTTTGTGAGCTAATACACACTCCTGAAGGTTTTGGGACAAAGGACAAAAGTATTCAAATATCGTGGTTCGTTTTCTATGCTGATATAAATCAAATAAATTAGTTTCTTTTTCTACATAAACATAAGGGTCTTACATTCTGAATGTTTGAAAAAACATTATTTATCTTGAAGAACTTAAAATATAACTCAATAAAGTCTGTACCCTGAATAAACTACACCTTATTTCTGTTTTTTAACAAATATATAAAACGGTTTTATTGTTTTTGCATGCATGGCAGTGAATCTTGTATACCTAGAAGAAAGATGTACACACTAACAGTGTTGAAAAATCATTACATTTGGATGTTAATATTCATAGTATGAAATGAAATTAAGAAAGAACATGACCTGTTCTGTTAAGCGTTCTCTGGTATCTCTAACACGAAAGCAGCAGGAAGGACTCAAGCATGAAATTGCATATATTACAATCTATAGAACCTCACCTATATGATTCCCCCCCCCCCCTTTTTTTTAGGGGAATTTTCTCATTCCTATTTCAAGCCCGAGGGCTGGTCGGTCCTTTAAATTGATCTGGTGAGCACAGCAGCTTCTAAGAGACCTGCTCAGACCCGATAAGCTTTGGCACCTTCACAAGCAAAGCTCAGACATCAAATATGCTTCATTTCACACGGGAAGTCACATAACTTCCTCAGGTAGCAAATCTGACCCCAAAAATGTAGAAAATATTCCAACGCACAGGAGAAAGCATTTAGCCTCGAGAACTGTACTTCACTGTGGACAGAAGCTCCAGTTGTATTGAGACTGTTGCTGACATGTTTTGCAACAATTCACTTATATCTCAAGTTCGTGACATCATTCTTTTCGACATGTCTCATGTCTATTTGCAGGAAAAATACCTGCCTTAAAAGCTGCACATCTCCAATCATTTCTGACTTAGATTCTTCCACCAAAATCATTAATAGTTATTGTTGGCATTTGTTAAAAAAATGGAAAATTACATCTAGAAACTTCAACAAGCAGCATAACATTTTTGCTGGACGGAACAACCTCGTTTATGCCTGTAAGTAAAACGTTGTCAAAAAAGACTAATGGAACATCTTCGGTTTAAAGGTCTGTTTTCCTCACAAATAAGAGCCTGGCTCTCCTTGGGGTGACTTTGTGCCCCCCTGCTGTGTTGAATATTTCTTCAGGAGCTAACATGTGGCAAGCTCACCTCCCCCTGTTGCCCCAGACATTTTGACAGGTTGACATGCTTTTCCATTAATTTACTTCGGGCAAACAGCATACAGATTCATCTGAGTTGACTCACCCGTGTCATCAAAGCAGAACTCAGAATGTTTCCAAGTAAGTAAGTAAAGCAGAAAGTAAGAAAGGATGTTTCTTTTTCATTTGAAATACAAATAAATGGCAGAAAACATGGGGTTCAGGTTTGACTGCAGAGCAGTATATGATTATATTTAAACCATTGTGTACTTGGACATTATAGCAACATAATATGCAGTGTAGGGCTGGGCAATATATGTTTTTCATATCAGTCGATATCGATATATTTTTCACGATATAAAACAAATCATTATTTTGGTAAATACTTAACGTTCTCTGGTACTATTTGAACATATTAGAAGGGTATTTTTGATTTAAGTATTTATTTTCAAAAGCTGAACATTATACAACTGTTTTGGAAAAATTAAAGGAGGTTAGGGCTGGGCGATATGGATTAAAAATAAAATCTTTGATGTTTTCAAGCTAAATTCAACTTTTGATATTAATCAATATTTTTACCCTTTCTATTCTTTAAAAGAAATTACAAATGACAGAATTTTTTTTTTTTTTACTTGCTTTTATTAGAGAGTTGACTTGAATTCAAAGTCCAAATAATTACATGCTGTTAAACATGCTTGTATAACATGATGGTAGGCCATGGACGGGCCGGTATCACTTTGAGCTATGGAAACCCAAGAGATTCATTGGTGATTTTATTTTCTCAATTTTCCATAAATTCAAACTTCATAAAAAGGAAAAAATCTATAAATCGATACAATAGATGTATTGCCACATGTCATGCCACATGTATTTGGTCAGCTTATAGTAATAACAATACGAGTGGCCCTGACATCATTTATTCTTCTAATACTTGCCTTTATTCTACATTTTGATGCAAGTCATTCTCTTTTTCATGTTTTTTTCAGCAAGGTCTCTGAACTAGTAACTTATGGCCTGATTAAAATAAAATAAAACAATTGCATGTGAACACATTATTGCACACTGCAGTCACTCTCATTCCACTTGTGCTTCTTTGTTATTGACTAGCAGCTTTAATTTTGCTCACTGGCGATTTATTATGCCCTGTACTTGTATAGTGCTTTATTAAGTCCTTGAAGGCCCCAAAGCGCTTAACACTACATTCAGTCATTCAACCATTCAAGAACACATTCACACACTGGTGATGCCACAGCTGCCCTGGGGCACACTGAAAGAAGCGAGGCTGTCGAACACTGGCGCCACCGGGCCCTCTGACCACCACCAGTAGGCAGAAGGGTGAAGTGTCTTGCCCAAGGACACAACGACTGAGACGGACGGAGCGGGGGCTCAAACCGGCAACCCTCCGGTTACAAGACGAACTCCTCACTCCTGAGCCACAGTCGCCCCAATTATAATGCTAAATCCTGTTTTGACTCATGTTGACTGTATTTGTCCAAAGCAAAGTAGTAAGCTAATCTTAATGTACACAGCCTTGAAAAAGTTTTCCTTTGAATTTATTCCCATTTTCTCACATTACTACAAACTTCGACATACTTTGTTTGGATTTTATTAGATAGCCCAAGAGTAAGTTGCACATAATTACACAGTGGAGGGACAGTATTGGCAGTCTGAGTTTTAAATATCTGTATTAGTAATAGCAAAACATCCGTCAACCAACTTAAAGTGTGGAAGAATGTGCTTGGAGCTTAGAGCAACACTGATTTTTCCTTTCCTCTACATCCAAAATCTTGTATGTAGATGACAACTAACATAGCATATCTTCCTGAATACACCTTCCCCATAGTGCCAGCATCATCCTGCGGGGATGCTTTGCTTTACCAGGTTCAGTGGATGGATGTAGCTAAATATAGTGACAGTCCTGGAAGAAAACTTATTAGAGGCTGCAAAAGACTAGAGGCTGAGGCAGAGGATCACACATGCCTAAATCTAAAAGAGATTCCAGATAACTTTTTCTCAAAATTGATATGTTTTTTATTGCGTTTAACTGTCATTTTAAAGAAGCCTGACTCCTCTCAAATCAGCAACACACCTATTGCTTTAATTAATTACAAAAGAAAATCTATATCTGCTAGTGGTATGAAGAATTTGGGGATTACCCCTACATTAATTTTATGACTGTAATGTCACAAAATGTGGAATAGTTCAAACCATAAATTATTTTGCAAGGCTCTGTTCATTTTCACAAATATGTATCAGATAGATAGTCCTATGAAAATAATATCTGCAGAAAGTTGTGCCACCCCATATAAAAAGTGTAAAGATGTTTTAGTTTAAACCATAGGATTAGAATAACACTTGGCAGGATACAAGCTCAGCACAGACTAAACAAGTTTTGTCTAGAACCTTCGAAACAGAGGACTGCAAATTAAGGAATGTGGGGATAATGTGTACTTCTTAATTAGATTAAGCATATTTTTGTCTTATCTTAAAATTGTAAAAACAATATTATGTTGCTTCTTATGGCAACATATTTAAATGAATTTGTGTCATTCATCACACAAATCTGCATTTTAATGCTTTTAAATAATTTTCAATTGAAAATCATTGTAGAACATGCTGCTTTGTAGATGACATGGTTTCGTTTTGCCTTTGGGTTGTTAAAATTTAGCTTGTTGACTAAAGATAGATTTATATAATTTTCTTCTTTGTACTTTTTAGTCCATTCGCTTCCAGCAATTACAGATGTAAACTGCCTTTGTCATTCTATTTAGAGTCACAGCTTTGACTTGAAACAAACAAATGAACAGCAGCTATTGATCTCTTGTAATTGTATATGTCACTGCAGTTAATCTAATTAATAATAATAAATAAATATCATTGTTGCAAGAAAAAAGCTTTTCTGAGCTTAGCAATACCCGTCCCTTATTTGTAGAGCACTGTGAGCCCCATTTAAATAAAAAATGTTTGTAAGAACCTTTCTTGGATTTGTGACATTTAAAACAGTTTTCCATCATTTATCTGCTCTACTACATACTGAAACTAATGACCTAAACAAGGGACTAAGTTTTAAGACTAAGTTCCAAGTAAGTTACATTTTGATCCAATAATTAGTTCTCTTGGATGTCTTCACTGCATTGCAATGTGAACATTAGGGTAACTGTTACAGTTGCAGAGACAGAACTATAGTAATAAATTTGGTTTGAAAGCTCAGTTGTTAAATTCAACATTCAACATTTTGTTTTCTATTAATATTCATACACTGGAGTTTGCCATCTTTACATTGAACACAGGAATTAAAAGAAGAAAAAAATTCTACAAATGTATTTATCTACATGCTGGTGATTCATTTATAGATTGTCAGTTCTAACTGTAAGAACTCCTACAAACATGAAAATGTGTTGTTATTATTATTATTATTATAAATAAAAATATTATTTCATAAAATGTTTGTTCATTTTCAATTAAATATTAAATATTGCATATTAAAAATTTTTTCCACTTTCCTGGTCACTTTTTTTATAAATTTAATATCGCACAAAAATAAAGCTGCACATATTTAAATTAAAAATGCTTCAAGTTTAACAGGTTTTTTTTCAGTTAAATGGAAAACAACACATTTTTAACTTGCAATATGTAGTGTAAAGACGAACACTGAACATCAGTATTTATCCTTCTTGATGACATCAAAATGAGCAATCGCGGTATGCCAGTATAGTCCAAATCTCTACCTTGCAATATGTAGTGTAAAGACGAACACTGAACATCAGTATTTATCCTTCTTGATGACATCAAAATGAGCAATCGCGGTATGCCAGTATAGTCCAAATCTCTACCTTTGGCTAAATTTATATCATTTCTACCTTATACCTTTTATATCGCTTACCCCTAATTCCAACTAATATTTGGATGAGTGCCTCTTTTTCACTTAGAGCCAGGTCCGTTTAGTTGTTTGCTTACTTAATCTGTATGTATAATTTCCGACTGTTGATTTAGAAAAAGCAGCCCAAAAGTCAGCCTCAAAGTATTTCAAACTAAAACAAAGCAAAACAGAATATTACATAACTAAGTTGTAGTAAAGCACATATCTGCAAAAGGTTAAATAAATTAGTTGTAGAAAAAGTAACCAGAAACATTATACTTTTATATACTCATTTGTATCATGCCTCAAGAAGTCAAGCGTACAAACGGCACATCACTGCTCTTCATGAGGGCTCTTGCTGTAAGTCGAGATAAAGCTGCTGTCCGGAATAATTAGATTATTTTTAACCTTGAAACTCAGACAACTGAAACTGCTTAATATATTCACAAAGAATAAATATTTTTTTTGTTCTTGTTTTGAACCAAGACAACTCTGTGATCCATGTGTTAGATTTATTTTCCTATTTCTTTATTTTTTGTGTGTGCCTTTTTTACTTTTTACTCTTGATTACAGAGTACATTATAATTCCTAACCATTTTAAATTTAGTAAGTATACAATATTAACAAAGAAATCTAAGGAGTAGAGTATCTGTTTACAATGGTAGTTAGGTCTTTTGTGCTTCCAAATCCGCCATGACCTGTTGAGTCATAGAAAGGACCTCTCTTTGTGTGTCCTGTGGTGTCTGGCACAAAGTCAATGGACTTTATGGATCATTTGAGTGTTGGGAAGCGGATTGTTCAGCTGTAAACACGGATGCTCAATTGGATTGAGATCTGGTGGGATTTCGACGTCAAGTTGGTGCTATTCTGGCTCCAAGTGTATTTTTACTTCTTTTGCAATGACTACTCAGAGTCTGAGGTCTGCAGCCATTGTCTAATATCTAATTGGTTTAGGTGAGGGTCAGGACAGCTGGTAATGACCTTGGGAGATGTAGGAATCATCTCAGAAACCATGGAATAGTGTTCAATGAAACGAGTTACAAAGCTATTTTTTCTTTTTTTATGTCAACCAATCAAAAACACTGGAATCTCTGCATTTCTTTAAAAAAACTGCTAAACATTTTTTGTGTGAAGAAATATATATGATGATAAATGAGGTTAGCGCCCCCCTTAAACCACTGTTTAGAGAAATATATTAGGAACTGTTTCTAATTAAAAATGTACGCATACATAAAGTATTTTAGCTTTTGGAGTCGTTTGTGTTAGAAGATTTAACCTCCGCCAGACCAGAAATGATCTAGCAGAAGAGAGTCCTGTCAGCTCGATTAATAGAAAACTATGGACTTTAATGCCGGCTCTGACACAGAAAAAACTTTAAACCTTTACAACTACACATATGATGGATCACAACCATACAGCTATGAGCCTGCTGCATGCCCCAGAGAGATACCAGGGGGAGATCAGAAGTATGGGTTCAATATCATGCCACAGACGATTTGTGCGTGCAAAAAGATTTAGCATGTGTGCGCAAAGATTTTGCATGTGAAAAAATGGTTTGTAGTTGTATAAAACAAGTCGTGCTTGTAAAAAAAAATCTGAACGCGCAGAAACCTTTTATGGCTGTGCAAGAAACCTTTGTCTGCAGAAATATTATTTGCAAACATGTAGATCAGTTTCGTAGTTGTGTTTTTTTCTGTGTGTGTGCAAATTAAATTTGTACATGTAAAAGTTTCGCCATACAAAAAATCTGTACAAGTGAGACATCTCGGGCTCGTGTGCAACACTGCACCTACGAGCTCGCAAAACAAAAACCTACAACCACAAAACGGTTTTACGGATTGAAGGCCAGTCAAATTCGTGCCACTAACGGCCAACCAGGAGACTGCATACTGGCGAGCCAAACAGCCAATGACAGATGACGATGTCTTTAGGGGGAAAAAGAAGAAGAAGGTCCAATAAGTTAGAAAAGTATTCACAGATTCGGCTTTTGCGGATCAATAACTTATCATCGGAACATTCATCAGTGCAATCACAGCAAGGTAGACTGCGAGCTACAGTCGTATTTTACTCAAAACGAGCCGTCCTCCGCGCGGGGAGACTTGCATTGGCCTCAATGCAGAGCCTGCTGGTGCGCGACTGCACAGGGAACGTCTACAAATTGCAACACCGAAAAAATACGACGTCGGTTTTGTAAAAGCAATGCTCCAATGATAAGTGGCGGATTCCCCTGCCTACTGGTGCGTCGGTGGTCAATCCGGTTCAGACCTGGTGCGTGCCTGGCCGGGCCAGGGGGGGCCTGTGTGTCGGTCGGCCAATGCGCTGGTCTGATATCTTCCTTTGGTTGGTTGGGGCACCTCTTTTAGGGGTGCCAGGTTTGGGATTGTTGGGTGGTGCCTGCTCAGTGGCTCGGCGGGATACGGATCCAGCGTCTCTGCTCATTCAATCACCTGTTCTGTGCGCACCGTGCGTGGTCGGTTCATTGGCGGGTTGGACCGGCCCTGGTCTTTGTTGGATGCCTGGTCTCGGCGCTCTGCGTTGCGTTGCGTGGGATCAGGACTCGGGAGCTGGTACAACTTGGTGTCCAGGTGCTGGCTGAGCTCGGCCTGGGGATGCTGTCCATCCGCTGCGGCTATTGGTGGGGCGCCCTGACATGGGGCAGGGGTGGGGCGCTGGGATGTTGGCGGTGGGGATTGGCCCGGGGTGGTGGTGGCGCATGGCGGCCGGCTGTGGCCCCTGCAGTGCCGGGGGCCCCTCGTCGGCCGGTCCCTTGTCGGGTCCCTGCTGGGGGGTGGGGCGCCCCGGGCCCCAGCTCTCCCGGTCCATGGACCGGCCCGCCCATGCGCGGCTGGTTGCCGGCGGGGCCCGTGAGCTGGTCACTGCTGCCCCCCGGGCCCCTGCATAGTAGCCGCTGGACGTTCCCCTGGGGTTCTCCTTTGCTCCTCTCTTGGGGGATGCGGTCGGCCCCGCCCGGGTCCGCCTGGGGCTCTGGGGGTCCTTTGGACGTCTTGGCTCCGATCTCCTTCATGTCTGCATCGATTCCTGGGAGACGGATTGATGCCTGCTCACACCAGCTATCGAACACTCTTATGGAGAAACCTTATATGCACCAGCATGCTCACACACACACATAGATGTGGGGTCTCTGGTGTTTACAGATATATTATTGGGCTGAGGTTATCATTACTAGAGCTTGATTAATCGGTACCATGAGTTTTTCTGTGACATTGCTGTTGTATTTTTATATCCATTTTGTGTGATGTGGTTGTTTAGGTCTTAGTTCACGATGTTTGGTTTGTTTTGTTGATGTTCGTTTTTCCTTTTTTGTTTTGTATTGTTTTTTCCCCTCTCTCTGCTGTCGTTTGGGTATGGAGGCAGACTTCAATGATTTCCTGTGTTTTCTTTGTTCCCCTTCCTCTCTTGTATTTTCAACTCACCCTCTCTCATGACTTTTTGTTTCCTACCTCTCTTCTTCATCTTCTTTCTTTCTTCCCCTTAATTTTCCGTCTCCGGGTCCATAACATCAGGAAATATACCCCCCAGCAATTCATAATAAAGATTTTTCTCACATATATCAAGTGGAGTACTATAGCAAAAGCTGTTCAGCTCCGCTTGTGAAAGTAAATCTGTTGGGCTTCTACTTGGTACTTGGACACAAATTCTGAGCTCCATACTGCCAAACAGGACCAAAAAAACCCCCCAAAAAAACTATGGACTTTAATGCCACGGAGCATTGCTTTTACAAAACTGACACATCAGTGCAATCACAGCAAGGTAGACTGCGAGCTACAGTCGTATTTTACTCAAAACGAACCGTCCTCCCGCGGGGAGACTTGCATTGGCCTCTATGCAGAGCCTGCTGGTGCACGACTGCGCAGGGAATGTCTACAAATTGCAACACCGAAAAAATACGACGTCGGTTTTGTAAAAGCAATGCTCCAATGATAAGGTATTGATCCACAAAAGCCGAATCTGTGAATACTTTTCTAACTTATCGGACCTTCTTCTTCTTTTTCCCCCTAAAGACATTGTCATCTGTCATTGGCTGTTTGGCTCGCCAGTATGCAGTCTCCTGGTTGGCCGTTAGTGGCATGAATTTGACTGGCCTTCAATCCATAAAAACGTTTTGTGGTTGTAGGTTTTTGTTTTGCGAGCTCGTAGGTGCAGTGTTGCACACGAGCCCGAGATGTCTCACTCGTACAGATTTTTTGTATGCCGAAACTTTTACGGGTACAAATTATATTTGCACACACACAGAAAAAAAACACAACTACGAAACTGATCTACATGTTTGCAATTAATATTTCTGCAGACAAAGGTTTCTTGCACAGCCACAAAATGTTTCTGCGGGTTCATATTTTTTTTACAAGCACGACTTGTTTTATACAACTACAAACCATCTTTTCTTTCTAAATCTTTGTGCACACATGCAAAATCTTTTTGCACGCACAAATTGTCTTTGGCATGATATTGAACCCATACAGAAGGATCAATTGCCAAAACAAAACCTTGCTAAGCAAAGCTAACGTTATTAGCCTGGGCGCTGTAAGCTGTCAAACAAAGCTGTAATTAACAGTTATTAGACAACAAGACTTAAAATTCACAGATCACGTCTGCGTAGAGCTGAGCCTCTGATCAATCCGTGATCGTGTCTCTCGTCTGCAGCAGGTCCAGAAGCAGCTGCTGACAGCGGTCCTGATGAAGCTGTTTGCACCTGAACTTTGCTTTGATATTCCGCGTAATGTTCCATCACATTGCTACGATTTTAACCCTCCGATCTAAAGTGAGCCCCTCAAACGACCTCATTTTTAAAGCCAAAGCAGAAGTTTAGTCCAGTATGGTAGACAGTGGCGTTTTGGTTTTTTTTTATTTAGATACCTGTGGACTCAATGTCCTGACAAGCTAGTGTTGTACAGCAAAAACAATAATTTACAGTTTTACAGAAAATGAATGCAATCCAAGTCTAGTGAACAAACTGACTCTCGATAAAATGACCGCTCGATCTGATATCTCCCTGCTGAGCTTAGGTAACGCATAGCATGACTCCCCCCTCTTACGTCACAGGTCAAGACTATGAAGAGTTTTTAATTAAAATTTGTGGCGTTATGCTTTGTGAAATTTAAAATAACCTCAATAAATGTTTCAAATAGTTATTTTTGGACAACATTTTATATGCATTTCAGAACATATTTAAGCTACAATATTTCTAGATACATCTGGGCGAACCACTAACTCTTAACTGCGGTTCATGCTTTGTGAATCTTTCCCAAACTCTTAAATAGCCTTTGCTTCACAATCCTCTAAAGGCTACAATTGTTGCTTGCACAGTTTTTTTCTGCAACCTTTTACTGAATGTTCTATTATTATGCTTGGAATCAGCACAGTGTGCACGGCCAACTTACTAAGCAATGACCTTCTGTTGCCGAGACCCTATGTTGAGGGTGTCAATGACTGCTGGTCTTCCCAGAACATTTTAGTTTTTTGCATCCTTTTTGTATTGGTCTTACTTAATACTTTACCCTTCAGATAAATAGAATTTTTGGTTTTTATTAGCCGCAAACTGTGATCTTAAAAATTAACTGAAATATATGCTTGTTAGTTCCAATTTTTTTAATTTGTTGACTTTCACCTACATTAAAACTGGATCTCCAAGTTGCCATTTTGATGTTCTATGTAATAAAAATGAATTTAGCTGTACTCAGTGTAAAATATGATGATAATTCAATATGTTGGTCCCAAGATCACTGAATTGTTGAGCTACGGAACATGTTGGGAGATCCTCTTCGTTCTCAGCATCAACTTTGTCAGGCTGCCGTAATGCAATTGTCTCTTGATGCGAATGACAGTGGTCGTATTATGATGTCGTCATAAGCAAGCCGTTTGTCCATCCCTATTCTACCTCCCTGCTAAAGCCAGCCTCAGCTGATAATAGGATTTGGAGCGTGGAGAGACAGCTTAGCGACCTGGCCTAAGAAACAGTGATCATTTATCTGTAAAGCTGTTGCAGATTGACACGAGTGGGTAGGAGGTCTGAGAGCGGAGAGTGGGTGTGAGGCTGCCAGGGCTAAAGGAAAGAAGAAGCCATGCAGTCACACTACAAATGCATCTAAACAAATCAGTGTGTGGATCTAAAAGCTAAAAACTACAATGGGAGTGGGATTAATTCTCTAAAGCCCCTCACGGAAGCATTTGCAGCTAAACAACACAAAAACTGAGAAGCTCCACTTCATGTTCAGACAAATGATTTGTTTACGTCTTCGTCACACCAACGGTAGCTTTCACCTCCATTAGCGGCCTCATTCATCTAAACTAATCAATGCTCTGAGCTGTGGCAGAATTAAAGGCTTAACTCTGCTGCCAAATGTCCACAAAGATCTACAGAAGGTGATTTAATACTCATTGTGAAACATAAGGTACCTTTGTTATTGTTCGGATACAGGGATTCCAATATTTAGTATATCTGTTATTTGCTGAATTGTTGTGATTTTAATAAGAAAAGCGCCAAATTCAGGGGTTTGTGGTATGTTTTTAATGTGACCTTAAAGAAAATCTATGCAGGAATTTTCAGGAAATCACGTGAAAGTATATCTTATTAACACTCTCTACATGCATCGTTTAGACTTCTACTGCCCAGTACCAATTTCTTTTGGCAATTCTGATTTTATTTTCTAGGGATTAAAACACGTGAACTCAATCATGTCAAACTTATATAAATAATAATAATAATAAAAGCAAAAATGGGCTTCAGGTTCCTTGATCGAGGCAATTTTGAATCCAACAGAGAATATCCGCATCTATGATTAAAAGTTTATGTCTCTAATCTTTTTTACGAAAGAACAGAAAATAGCAGCAGTCTGATGCAGTTCCTTATTTTGTGCAATTACTAATAGACCAAATAAGACCAAAATAAGTGAAACACTTTGTAATAATACTGTCACTATTCATGGATTTTGTTAAACTAGAAGCTCCCATGTTCATACAGTGCAAAAATGTTCACATCCCGTGAACTTTTTCAACATTTTGTCATATTACAAGGATAAACTTCATATATTATTGGGGTTTTATGTAGTACTATATACCAACACAAAATTGCACATAATTGTGAAATACAAGGACAATTATACACTGGTTTCATTTTTGTTACAGATAAATATATGAAAAGTGTGACATGCATTTGTATTCACCACCTCTGGGTCAATACTATGTAAAGCCACTTTGCAAGTCAAAATCTTTTGTAGTATATCTCTGCCAGTTTTGCACATGTAGAGATGGATGTTCTAGATGTGTATTTTTAATAATAATAATAATAATAATGGCTTGCATTTATATAGCGCTTTTTGAGACCCTTAAAGCGCTTTACAACAACAACTCCATTATTCATTCACTCTCACATTCATACACTGGTGGAAGCAAGCTATAATTATAGCCATAGCTGCCCTGGGGCAGACTGACAGAAGCGAGGCAGCCATATCGCGCCATCGGCCCCTCTGGCCAACACCAGTAGGCGGGTAGGTGAAGTGTCTTGCCCAAGGACACAACGACATGTAGCAAGTGGAAGCTGGAATCGAACCCATTTAAAAACCATTAATTACCAATAAAATACATAGAATTTCGCGGTTGTAACATTACGAAGCGGGAAAACGTTTATGGGTAATTCATAGGTTTGCCAGGGATTATTTTACCAAAAACGGACAACAAAGTTAAGTTGATTCTAATTATTTCTCATTTGGTCTTCTAATCTTGTAACAAAGGATGTTGGCGGTTTTTGCCCCCTGCATAATCTAAAAAATACATTTTCAGATAATGAATCCCATTCCAGTATTAGTTCAAATTAATCCCTCATACTTGCTTGAAAAGTCTCAAGTTTTGAAAGTGCAGTAAAAAATAATAAAACTAGGGGTGTCAAATGATCGCGTTAATTGCGATCAATTAATTACAGCCATATTTAGTGCGCTTTGTTTTTTAATCGCTTTAATCTAACTTTTTAATCTTTAATTTCACAGTTTCTGCATGCGAGTTCCCTTTAAATAAAACCTGTTTTATGCACCGGGCTTCTTGTGCTTGAGTTGTTCGGGGATAACCACACCCTAAAGTGGACATCGGTTGGCTGTAAACTCATCACAAGATGACTGGCTTCCATCGTAGTGGGGAGGGCGAGGTGAGAAGGAAAGGTGAGTTGCCCTCTAGCGATTCTTTAAAAAAAAAAAACAACTAGCGGCAAATCTAGCAAATTTTTATGGGGTTATTGGAAACTTTTGGGTGAAGCATGTAACGATGTTCCTCTTCTCACCGAGCAGCGGGGCGCTCTCCCGTCTCAGAGCTCACAGCAGGCAACCAGTCTGCACAGCACACTGCAGCTCACCTCCACCTGGCCGCCCAGGTCCACCGGTATGACTAGCCATCGGCATTAAAAATAATGCGCATATTACGTGTTGTTTTAACCTGTAATACAGCTGGACTTAGAGAAGATATTTACCCCACTGCGTCCAGAACACTTATAAATCTTGCATGCTTAAAGCAGAAGGTCGCAGGCGCCACTTGGGACTAGTCACAAAAACAGCGGAATGCAAATGGCTGGGACCGCGTCTGTTCAAGTCTGTTAAATACAATAAATCAGTGGTCCCCAAACTTTTTCTCGCCACGGACCGGTTTAATATAAGACAATATTTTTACGGACCGGGCTTTAAGGTGTGGCGGATAAATGAAACCCGTATAAAACGGGTTATTTTTAAAATTATAACAATAGATGTAAATCCAATGTGTATTTGCAGCTTTATTAACAGCGTCCTCCTAACATCGAGCAGACAACATAACACGAGTAACACTCAGCCCCCTAACGATCTCTGGTCGCCATGGTAACATGTAAACATACCTTTAATAATTCAAGATTTACCACAAAAACAAATACAAAGTGCATGAAAAATCTAACTCACCACAACGCTGAATCAGTGAGAGCCTTGGGCCTTTTCCCCTTTCCAAAGAAACGTTTGTTTTCTATCCATCTTGCTACCTTGTGGGATTACGTGTCAAGACTGAGCTATGTAACGAGGATATCCGGTTATTTTTCAAAATAAAACAGCAGTCACCCTCAGATAATAAATAAAACGGAAATACTGGAAGTTATTTATTCTTTATGTGTGGCTCGCGGCCCGGTACCACATGACCCACGGCCCGGTACCGGGGGTTGGGGATCACTGCAATAAAAGACTTCATAAAGCCAGTTTTTTTAAATGTGTCAAACTTTTGTTCTACCACAATAATGTAATAAATTTAAACGAAAATACCTCAAGATGAGGGCTTTTCTCAGCTATTATTAGGTGAGATTAAAAAAGAGATTAATTAGATTAATTATCTACAGATCATAATTAATTAAAGTGTTTTTAATATCATGACAGCACTAAATAAAACACCATTTTACACCTGTGTTACATGATCTACATTTGTAATGTGTTTCCATCTTACTTAACTTACTAACCAATGACTTCCAAGACTCTGTTAGTCTTGACAGCAACAGATATCTTGTCCAAGCACGAGTTTAAAGGCTATTTGGGTAAATTAAATTAAACCTATTTTTTTAGATAAAAAATACTATTATTATTTTCTGACAACACATCACTTAAAACATGCTGTTTCTTTCTAAAAAATATATCAGACCTAACACATATTGCAACAGTTTTCAGTAAACTCACTTTAATAAAGTGGTTGAATGGCAAACTCTGTTGTGATATGACTCATTGATTAGTCTCCTCCTAATACTGTATATTCATGGGCTGACTAAGAAATACCAGGCGAAAAAAATTATGTCTGGCTTCGAAAACGTAATGCCTTACTTTGAATATCTTAAGATTTAGTGACATGCTTAAAATAATAGACAAAATTAATGCTTACACTATATTATAACATGAAATCTTTACATGTATCTCTTTTTTTTGTATTTTGTGGTGCAAGACACTTTAAGATAATATTGGAAATATTGGAGCCAAGCAGGTCACTTTAAATTAAAGCAAAAACATGGTCAGTTAGAGCTTAAATGCCAGTTGTATTTGTTTAACTTGTTTGTTTTCTTTATCAAAAATGCTAATATAATTTCATCTTCATCATCTTTTTGTTCTTTTCTTTGCAACGTGCAACAAGTATTTTATAACTTGCTCAAATTTACTACCAAACATATTTGTAAATGTACCCTTTTATTTTATCTGAACCACTTCAAACACACTCCACCCATTTCCTCTAGACTTGAACAAAACAACAAAAAGCAACTGGCAAACCTGATGCCTATTAAGGAAGAAGCTTTTTATCACTTACCTTTGCATTAGATAATGGTAAAGTAGCTAAAGAGGATTACACATAAATCTCTTTCATATGTCTTTTACCAACACACAGTCAATCTCTAGGTAACAACTTTTCTCCATCTAATCCTAGAACTGAGGGGAGCACTGTTTTAAAATCACAGATTTTAATGCAGTCATAATCTGTGGACCCTCAAGAGGCCTTATAAACCTCTCCCTAACCCTTAATCTGTCCTATCAGGATGTGGTGGGCCATTGAATCATTTTACACTTTGATATAATCCATGTTGATTACAGTCTTCTCTCTTGTTATGTCAAGCATAGACAAAAAAGTATCTTTATGTTGTATAATCCATTTTTTCCCTGTATCACTCACACTTTTTGAAAATTAGAAATTGAGAGTTTAAAGCTGTATTACACGCTTTGTTGCTTGTTGCAATTTCTGTCTGTTGGGTTTACAGATCTATTTATTACTCTGTGGCATCTTATGATGGTGGGGAAAAGGCATTTTTCATCCCTTTCAACTTAATCACCCAATCCATCCCCATCTCTCTCACAAGTGATCAGTGGCTGTGAGTAATGGACACTCATCTCTGTTATCAATTTAAAAGAAGTGAATGGTTTCAACAGCCTTGAGGAAGAAGCTGCCACCAGCAGAACATTTGCCACCTAACAACACATTTAGAACTTGAACAAATCACTTTTTTTGTGTTGTTTCCTAAGCTTCTAAGTTTTTTATCGTTGATTGATGTAACGAATGTGGTAAAAAAAAACCATACCTTTAGATGTCTTTAGTACAAAAGTAGGTATTTTCTTTTAGGAAATTAATAGTTTCTTCCAGCTCTACAATAGGGCTGAAAAGTATAAGAGAAATTACACATAGTCAACAGCTTTAATTTCTACATGAGAAAAGTTGTGCTATGGAAAATCAGTTGTTCATGGCTGATGGCTGAAAACACTGCTTGAGGTTTTTTTTCCTGTTAAAAGGGAGTTTACTTTCCGCTGTTGCTACAAGGATGCTGAGCATGATGGATTGCTGCAAAATCATCTACTCGATGCAGTCAGCTTTCCACTATAACTGCTTGCTCTTTCAGGAGGAGTGATTGCTGCAAAATCAGTGAGTCATTGCACTAGGCTGCGATTCCTTAGATAGAAAACCTTTTACCAGTTGGTGTAATAATCTGACCTTGACAGGAGGTTTTTCTAGGCTTGAATTGGAACTTTTAATCTGTCAATGATTGGAATGAATGTATTATATTTTTTGGAAATTTATTATATTTTTGTGGACGGAGGGACGGACGGATGGATGGATTTTTTGAGATATTTGTTGTGATTTGGTGCTATAGAAATAAACTGAATTTAACTGAACTGGAAAATGCTATAAATACCTTGAAAAAATATTCTATACAAAGTATGCATTACAAATCATCAAGTTGATTTATGTTTTATAAGACTGCACAACATAAGGAAAATTAAAATAAAAAATCTAAGAAAAGATCGTTTTTTTCTTGTTGTTTTCAGGAGCAAGTTAGGTTTCTTACAGCAAAATCATGTCAATTTGGAAGCATTTGAGTTTTCATTGTTTTATAAACCGTTTAATCCTCAAACCAAAAATTTGTTTTAAATGAGTACAACCTTAAGAAAATCTGTCCGTGGTTACGGAAAAAAAAGTTATATATTTTGTCAATTTTCCCAGTAGGTGAGAAGGTTAAATAGTGTCATTACTAAACAGCCAAATTACAAGACCCCCACCTCAACTAATTGAGAAATGTAGTGGGGGTGAACTCCAGGCAGTCTTTAAGCAACAAAATGAGTTTGCCGGTCGTCCTTCAACTCCAAGGCCACAAGCCCGAACACCTCATGTCTGTAACACATCCCTCAACATGACATTGAACCTTTACTAGCTGCGGGGCAACTCTCCTATTACTGACCCTGAACTTACACCTGGCTGTGAAGAGAAAATTTCCCTCCCGGGATCAATAAAGTGTCACATTAGCACAGTAATGCACAGCAAGGGAGTGAAGCAAGACTGAAATTACCTACACAAATCACTGCGCCACATCAGTCATGCTGTGATTTCCGGGCATGTCAAACAGCCCTCGAAAAGTCTTTTCACTCTGCAGGAAAACGGTGTTCACTGCTGACTGCAACTGAGGAAACTACTACTGATACACAGACCTGCATTTTAGTGCATTTTACTGTGGAGTAAAAAACATTTTAAGAAGTGCAAACAGCCACCCAATTTTTTTTTAAAGACGTGTATTTCTTTTAATTTAAAAAAAGCAGTTAACATTGCAATGTATTACATACAGTGCACATAGATTGGATGCTGCAGACTGTTACAGAGATATGCTTTTTTTCCATCCTCTATACTGATCTCAGTCATTTAAGAACAAGCCTATTAGTCCCAGTCTTCTACATTAGAATAAATGTCACATTTATGCAGTAAAATAGCACTTATCTTCCTTCAGAATTAGGTTTCTTGGTCTGCATTAGTATTTTCTAGCTTTTAACTCACTTGATCAATAAAATTCATGAGTCTACAGTTTTTTTTTTATATTTGTCTTGACAGTGACACATATGTTGACCCGATAAGAGTCTCTGCAGGTCAGCTTCGAAGTTTTGCTCCAACATGGGGTCAAATAGGCTCAGAAAATTGCTTTAAGGTCCTGACGTGTCTTCTGAAACATGCATAGCTATATCAATTATTTTCCACACATACTGGGACTGTCATATATAGATGCGTTGCTGAGGTGAAGCAAAAATCTTAGAGAACTTTGTAAAAACTTTAATACGTCTTTAATACAACTTTTCACATTTTGTCATACAAAGATTATGAACTACAATACATTTTATTGAGATTTTATATGTTACATCAACTCAAATTAGTGCATAATGTTGAAATGGAAGAACATTACACTTTTTTTGTAAATAAAAATCAAATCGGTTTAGCATACATTTTATTTAGCCCCTCGATTTAAGACTTCATACCACATTTTTCGGCTGCTAGTGCTGCAAGTCTTTTTGGGTATGATGGTGACATTTTTCCCCATCCTTTTTTCAGAATAGCTCAGTTTGATGGAGAGATATATTCTATATAGAGAGTTACATTCAAGTCTTGCCAAAAGAATTCAATTATATTTAACAGGATTATGTTTTCACATAGCCCATTCCAATGGGTCATTGTCCTGCTGAAAGATAAACTTTTGCCCCAGTTTCAAGTCTTTTTGCAGTCTCTTCCAGGCTTTCTTGTAAGATCTCCTTGTATTTAGCTCCATCTGTCCTCCCATCTACTCTGACCAGCATGGTGACGATTAGTGTGTTTAGCATGTTGGGTTTAATATTATTCTCATCTGACCAGAGCACTTTCTTCCACTCGTTTAAGCCAATGGCTTGTGGGAAACTCCAAGACTTTTATTACTTTTTTTTCAACTGCATCTATCTTGTTGCTGGGCTTCATTAAAGGGTAGATTTGTGGAGTACACAACTAACAGTTGTCCTGTCAAATAATTTTCTCAATTGAGCTGAGGATCTCTGTAGCTTCTCCAGAGTTACCATGGCTGGATCTTGGCTGCTTCTCCTTTATTCCTGACCTGTCTGCTCGGTTTATTTGTCTTCATGATGTTGTTTACCGCTGATGCCTTTACAGAACAGCTGTATTTATACTATGATTAATTTACATGTTGGTGGACTCTATTTACCAAATGGGAGACTAATGAATGGACTGAATTTTATTTAGGGGTATAAGGTTAAAGTTGGCTGATTAATAATGCTAGCCACACTTTTTTAAGTCATATACTAATTTCCTTCCACTTGACAATGACGTAGGGTACTATTCTGTCCTGTTGTTTGATATAAAATCCCAGTAAAATACACCGAACCTGTAGTTTAAATATGACAAAATGTGAAACAGTTCATAAGGAGTGAATATTTTGCTAAGCATTTTATAATCCTAGTCGGAGCAGGATTTAGTGAAACAGCAATGCTGGATACAGAAGATGTAGCTGGCCTGTATCTGCTAGAAATGTGAAGTTTTAGATGCTAATTTTGATATACAAATCTCCATGTGAGTTCAACTTATCTGGTATGGATTTGGTCAGAGATGATTCATTTGCACAATCTCCTCAGTCAGTATGAGAGCAAAGAATGGCTTCGTTACAATGAGAAAGTAAAGATGCTAAACTCTTTTACAGAAAAAAAAAGTTTCCATTATTTAAACTAATATTCTTTAAGGGAGCACAATAATTGCTATAGCATTATTTTTTTATTATATGTATTTCTTAACCAAGGATCTCAGACTATATTCAGTGCTCTCAGCTGGTTCTGTTTCATCTTTGGCTCAGTCCTGCAGCTGTGCTGTAGGTGGACATGTGGGTGGGTGGGCCCAAGGGTCAACGGGGTTCATCTGTATCTGTCAGCCAGCTGGATATAATGAATAGTAGGATGAAGGCCAACAGAAACATCACTACTAATCATCTGAGCCCACATCTGAAACTGCCACGTCCAGCAGCTCAGATGCAGCTAGGTTTTCACAACTTGCCTCCATGAAACACACAGCCGACTTTTCAAAGGTAATTTATTCCTCTACACATATCACAATTTTATTCTTGTTACTAGTTTCCTCCGTCCAGTTCCTATTCTATGTGAATTTGTAAAGGGTTTTTTTGTCTGCTATGTCCTTAATGCATGGTAAAATGGCCAGCTATTATTAGACCTTTTCTAAAATATTGATTCTGGCTATGTAATGGATTGTGCACCTAGAAATTTTAATAATTTATCATCTCATTTCTCTGCTTAAGGTAAAGATGGACATTGAGGTAAAAATCTAGATGACCACCGACCTCTTGGGCTTAAGTTAGAACACGTGTAGGTAGATTACACAGTAGGAATTTTGCTCCAATCTGATTAATTTGTAGTTTTTTGCAAGACAACTGAATGATTGTTGATTTGTAAGTCTTTATTGGTGCTTTTTAAAATGATAATGTTAAATGTAGTAGTTGTTGTTAAAGAGTAACTCACACCCAAGCTCACCCCCAGTTGCTGATGAACTGTATAAATTAGTGTCTAATAATGCTATCTAAATGTGTAGTCACTATTTTTGGCATTTTAGTGCATCTTATTTAAAATATAATTTTTTTGGCTTAAAACCGTCAGTGTGGTGGCTTCTTCAGGTTAAAAGCCTGCACAACATTTGAATTTGAATCAGCCATCGCTATTTGCTCTGCTGTGATATGTGACTTTGACCGGAATGTGTGATGTCAGCTGCTCTGCCGCTGTCGGGTATAAATGCAGCCGAGTCTTGACCACGCCTCTGTAGCGAGTTGGAGTTGGAAGAGCAGGCGTTTACACCCTGCCCTCTCCTCCCGCACGTCCCTTGGTCCGCTAGGCAATGCCTCTTTGTGGCTCTGGTAAGGGGTGGAGTTACTCTTTAATCTTTCTTTGAAAAACTAGCAGCTTTTAATGAGTCTTATTATAATGAAGAAACAATTACTGATATTCTTTTTCCGTACAAATTACCATGATTGCCGACAGCTAGTCTATAGAGTCTTTAAGAGAAAAATTACCAAAGATGCACTGAACATCATATTTCTTACGATTGCCGCTTTCCAGTTTTCATTGGGGTCCGACCTGCCAATTTGACTAATTCGATTTTGTTTTACTTAAACACAAAATAATTAATAATGCTGCAGGTTCTTTGATGGAGGTAGTAGCTTAGAATGCATTAGAAAAGTGAGAAATTACAGGATCTCCACCATTTATGCATCAAAGCTTATGTCCCTTTTCTAAATTTGTATTTTTGTTAAACCCAGAAAATGTGCAAGAAAAAAATAGTCTTCTGTTAGTTGATGTGTTTGACCAACAATGATGATAATTTGAATCTTTGATGCATTTATTATGAATAAATAGGGGGGGATTTCTATTTTTTTTGTATTTGACCAGCTGATTACAAGGTAAGGTAGGGCATTTTTATTTGTATAGCACATTTCAGCAGCAGGGCAATTCAAAATGTTTTACATCTGATAAAAACTAAATCATGCTAAACATTTGTTATTATTTTGGGGTACCATTATATAGTTAAGCTGGTTGTCATGTTTGGACTCAAAAACTTCATGCAGCAAATTATCAGTTTAAAATGTTTATTTTGTGAGCAGGTGGGAATGAGAAAGTGAGAAGGAGATTTATGGTAGCGGTGGGAGAATCCGAACTGCAGGACTGGGCTGGAGAGAAACAGGTGAGCGGTGACTATATTTCCAGAAGTGAAGCTCTGGTGAGGCGTAGGAGGGTGGACAGGCAGGCGACTGAGGAGGACGGCTAAGGTGGTGAATATTGTGGTTAGTTTCCAACAGGGAGTGGTGGGAACAAAGATGAGGAAATCCAAGACAGGCGTCTGCAAGAAGACAAGGAGGTAAGTACAAAACTTCTTAAAAGATTCAAAAATAGGAATACTACGGAGGAGCAGGAATGAGGAATGCGGTTTAGCCTTGTACCACGCTAGGAGCAAGAACCATCTGGCGTCAGCTCCTCTTTTGAGCAGTGGAAATAATGAGGCTGATTGGAAACACCTGCTGGAGCACCTGTCGGTCACACCCTGCAGAGAGAGGTAAGGAAACCAAGACACACCCAGCACACAGCCACTGAAACCAAACAGTACTTTCCCCCACCGGACACCACCGAGCGGACGACCAGAGATGGAGGAGGCCTCAAAGTTGGCGATGAGGGAAGAGTCTAGAATGAATGAACGAAAGACCCACTTGCATTCCTCAAGACCATACCCCTCGCAATCGACCAGGAACCTGCGGCCCTGGCCCCGAGGACGCACATCAATTATGTAGTGGACAGTGTAAACTGGATGGCCATCGATGATCTGGGCGGGTGGAGGGGGTTTGGCTGGAGGGAATCAATGGGAAAAGAACCGAGGAATCTGGGAGACAGTTTTTTGGAATATGACTTGAGTGGGAAGTCTTTTGAGGATAAACAAACCTGTTGACTTGGGATGTAGGTAGGGGCTGGAAGGCGTTTACGGTCATCAATTCTCTTGTTTTGGGCAGAGGTGCATTGAAGGGCTGCCTGAGTTTGATTCCAGATGCAGCGAAAAAGACTAGATCTGAGCATGGACCAAGGGGACAGCAGGATCGGGGAGTGGCGATGAGAGGAGTGCAGGTTGGTAGGCAAGTGATATTTCAAAGGGTGAGAGTCCTGTGGCTGAGGAGATATGAGAATTGATGGCATTTTTGATCCAGAGTAGATACATACTCCGGGTGGTCGGGTTATTGAAACAAGGACAACGGAGGGTGTTTTCAATTTCCTGGTTGAGTCATTCGCATTTATCATTTGTTTGTGGGTGGAAACCAGATGAAAGACGTGGTTTGGCCCCCAGGGCAAGACAGAATTCCTTCCAAACCTGTGAGATGAACTGTGGGCCTTGATCAGAAAGAACTTCGACTGGGATGCCATGTAGACGGAAAATGTAACGGATGAGAAGTTTGGATGTTTCAGAGGATGAGGCTAGCTTAGTGGGGCGACAAGGTGACAAGCTTTGGAAAATCAGTCGATGATGGTTAAGATGATACTTTCCTTTAGATGTGGGGAGACTCGTGATAAAATCGAGCGCTATGTGGAACCAGGGGCGAGAAGCAACGGAGAGTGTTCGAAGCAGTCCAGAGGGTGATTTATTAGAAGTCTTGTCTTGGTTGTAGGTGGGACAGGTGCAAACATACTCAATTACATCTTTATTTTCAGGACGGCCAGCAGAAGTAACGGCGAAAGAGACCTATGGTTCGACTGATATAGGGGTGGCAGGAGAATTTTGAGGCGTTTCCCCAGTAGATGGTCCATGCTCTGAGGGAGGATGGGACGTACAACCAGTTGGGTGGTCCCCCACCTGCGTCAGGCTCGGACTTCTGGGCTTCTTGAATAGCCCGGTCAAGATCCCAGGTGAGGGACCCTACAAAACAAGAAGATGGGAGGATGGGTATTCAATTCAATTCAATTCAAAAATACTTTATTGATCCCAGAGGGAAATTAAGTGTTGGTTGTAGCTCATATAATTAATTCTTTAAGGAGTTGTTGTAGATGATGATAGCTGTGGGCAGGAATGATTTCCTGTAGCGGTCTGTATTGCAGCGAAACTGAAGAAGCCTCCGACTGAAGACGCTCTGTTGTTGTATGACTGTCTCATGAAGAGGATGCTCAGGGTTGTCCATAATCTTTTTGATTTTATGAAGAATCCTTCTTTGCATTATCATCTCCAGATTTTCCGCAGTTGTCCCAAGAACAGAACCAGCCTTCTTTATCAGGTTGTTTAGCCTTTTTAAATCCCTGGCTCTGATGCTGCCACTCCAACAGATGACGGCTGAAGAGATTACACTCTCCACAACAGACCACAACTGCAGCATCTTGCTGCAAACCTTGAAGGACCTAAGCTTCCTCAAGAAGTACAGTCTGCTCTGTCCCTTCTTGTAGACGGCTTCACTGTTGCGCTTCCAGTCCAGTCTGTTGTCAAGGTGAACTCCGAGGTATTTATACACCTCAACCACCTCCACTTCTTCTCCCATGATGGAAACAGTGTTTGACTTATCCCTGTTTCTTCTGAAATCTACAATCATCTCCTTTGTTTTGTTCACATTCAAGGTGAGACGATTGTTTCCACACCATGTCACAAAGCGGTCCACCAGCTCTCTGTATTCAGCTTCTTGTTCATCTCTGATACACCCGACAATTGCAGAGTCATCTGAGTATTTCCGCAGATGACAGGTCTCTGATTTGTACTGGAAGTCTGAGGTGTACAGAGTGAAAAGGAATGGTGAGAGTACAGTACACACAATTCTTCAGTCTCACAAATTGTGGTCTGTTGGTCAGGTAGTCATTGATCCAGGCTATTGTTGAGGGCTCCACCTGTGTCTTCGGGAGTTTCTGACAAAGCAAATCAGGCTGAATTGTGTTAAATGCACTAGAGAAATCAAAGAACATGATCCTCACAGTGCTGCCTGCTTTGTCCAGATGACAGTGGGTTGGTTGAAGTAGGTGGATGATGGCATCTTCAACTCCAACTCCACAGCGATAAGCAAACTGCAGTGGGTCCTGATACGTTCTTGTTTGCTTACTCAGGGGTGCCAACAGGAGTCTCTCCAGGACCTTCATGATGTGGGATGTCAGGGCAACGGGTATATAGTCATTGATGACTGATGGGTGAGTTCTTTTGGGTACTGGAACAAGGCAGGATGTCTTCCACAACACTGGAACCTTCTCCTGAGTTAGGGTAAGGTTGAAGATGTGCTGCAGAATCCCACAGAGTATGATCTGGTCCATAAATTCATCGGAATGATATTGACGGGAGAGTGCGTCTGGTTTCTGATTAATAGTTCCTGGACGGTAGGAGATGGCGAGGTTAAACCGGAAGAAGAAAAGCAACCATCGGTACTGGTGTGGATTAAGATGTTTAGCTGACTGTAGGTAAGACAGGGTTTTATGGTCTGTCCAGACAGTTACCGGGAGCTCTGTTCCCTCAAGCCAATGTCTCCACTCCTCTAGGGGTAACTTGATTGCCAGGAGCGTAGTTGCGTTCTGCGGGAGAAAATGTTTTGGAGTAGAATGCACATGAATGAAGTTTATGGTCTTGGGTAGAACAGGGACAGGACAGGACAGCACCCACAGTAGTAGCCGAGGCATCAACTTCCTAGATACACTGGGATGATGTATCTTGGTAAATGAGGGCTGGAGCCTGAACAAACCGTAGCTTGAGATTTTTAAATGCCTGGTCAGCCTTTGGGGTTCAATGGAAGGGCCTCTTGATGGAAGTAAAAGCGATAAGGGGAGCAGCAATGGTACTGAAGTTTCTGATGAATCTCCTGTAGAAGTTGATGAACCCCAGGAAAAGCTGTAGTTGTTTCCTGGAATCCGGTACAGGCCAATCCTCCACAGCCTTGGTTTTCGCCGGATCTGCTCGGACCTGCCCACCCTGAATTGACTCAGAGTGTTGGTTAATGTGGTATGCTGACGAGAAATTTCCTGGAGGGCCGACTCGTGTTGACGGAGCAGATTACCCTGTTGAAAGAGAGCTGTCTGGAATTACGCCGTAGAGTCACATTGGCCAGATGGTTCTGTCATGTTTGGACTCAAAAACTCTAATTCAGGCAGCAACTCCAGACAGCAAATGATCAGTTTAAAATGTTTATTTTGTGAGCAGGTGGGAATAAGAAAATGAGAAGGAGACTTGATAGCAGTGGTGGGAGAATCCGAACTGCAGGACTGTGCTGGAGAGAAACAGGTGAGCGGTGAGTATATTTTCAGGAGTGAAGATCTTCTAGAATAAATCTTGTAACCAAATAGGAATGGTCTTGCTTGGAGGATGGTTTCAGGTTGCTTGGAGGAGGTAAGTTGGAGACAGTGGGCTGAGGCTGGCTAGGGATGGGTGGCTTAGAAAGGTGGTGATCCGGTTTCCTTTTCTCTGCAAATTATGCGTTGGATGATCCGTTTTCATTTTCTCTGCAGGTGAGGCATAGGAGGGTGGACAGGCAGGCGACTAGTGAAGAGGACCGATAAGGTGGTGAGCATGGTGATTAGTTTCCAACAGGGATCGGCGGGAATGAAGACAAGGAAATCCAGGTCTGTTGTCTGCGAAAGGCAAGAAGGGAAACTTCTTAAAATAATCAAAAATACAAATACTACGGAGGAGCAGGAATGAGGTTTGGCTTTGTACGATGCTGGGAGCGAGAACCATCTGTCTCCAGGAGCCGCTCCTCTTTTGAGCAATGGAGATAATGAGGCTGATTGGAAACACCTGCTTGAGCACCTGCCTGTCGCAACCTGCAGAGAAAGGTAAGGAAACCAAGACACACCCAGCACACAGCCACTGAAACCTAACACTGGTTTTTTCACACAGTATTATCACATCACATTATCACATGATGTTTGAATATCACCCCTGCCTCGTGTCCACTGTGAGGAGTGCTTAGTGATATGTCTCATAATTTAGCAGTTGCATCATGGCCATTTTGAAAAGAAAGAATCTGTATTACTGTCGGTGCATCCTGATTATAATAATGTATTTCTCTCTCTCCAATCGTTTCACTTCATACTAGTGCACAGCTGTACACACACACACACGATAAATATATCATAGCTATTAAAATCAGTTCAGCAAGCTTACAGCATTTTTCTTTGACATAAATAAAATGAATTATGCAAATAAAAATGTCTGTATGGAAACCAGTTAATTCTGCAAAAAAAAAATTTTCCTTTCCTTGCATATCAGCATCAACTAAATTCAATAAAACTTAAATTATACATAAATTCAGAATGACAAAAAAAGAAGAATCTAAAACAAAACTTGAAATGAAAAATACCTGCCTTATGTATTTTATAAAACCAAGGATAGTAAATTAATGCTTAAAGAATTTTTGACTCTTTGTAATGCAAAATATGAATTCAAATTACATTCTCATCCTGAGACTTTCATGATTAACTCAGAAGGCGTCGGATGATGTTTACAGATCATTAACTGCAACCTGTAATTCCTCTCTAGCGAGAGCTCAGTGGAAGTCTGAAATCAGATCACCCAGCTTCTTAGTTACAGTCTCCCTACATTAAACCCTCCCCACGTCCCAAAAGACACAAAAGTGGGAAGGCCTCATCCGGACCCTGGACAGAAGCAGTAGTGGCTCCATCAGCTCTCACTGTCACTCTTGTCAGCACAGCTTGCCTCATGTTGGTAACACATGACAGATCTGGAAGATAAAACAGCCATCTCCATCTTGCCTGCCACACTAATGGTTTATAAATATCTCCTTCAAAGAGCCAAGAGGATGGGAGGGGTGGCATAGTGCTTTTGGGCCCTGTTGTGGTGTAACATTGCAAACCCATTTAAGACCTCAGTTGGCTTTTCATTTCAAGCTACTATGACCCAGGAGCTAGTTGGAAGAGAGGATTGAAATGTCCCAATGGGACTTGTGATGGACAGCTCCTCAGTTCACTAGCCTGACTCAGACTGACCAAATTATCAGAACTACCAAAAGAAATCACTACTGCAGTCATGTCCACACTGAGTATCAGAGCACCTCCACAGCTAACCATGAGGTATCGACTCTGGAAGCAAGGAAATATATGGCGGATATTATTATCATTTTTAAAATAATTTAATTGAAGTCAATCTACTGATCACTTCATGACATATAAACACTATTTTGTCATGTGTTAAAGAGGAAGAGCAAGAGGAAGCAGGATCATGGTAAAAAGTGATTGTTTATTGAAAAGAACAGAGTTCCAGAATTTATTCAAACTATGAGTCAATACAATAGAAAAAATGTTAGGAGCACAGAAAGCACAAAAACCTGACAATAACAAAAGGAGAATCCAATGAAGTGTGGTGAAAAATGGAGAGCTTCAATACTAGGACAACAATTAGAGTCAGGAATAGGTTCTGCTGCTGTGGGGGGGAACATGAACTGGAGCAACTAAAGGAGGTTGAGCTGCTGGAAAAAAACAGAATATAATAAAACACAAGTGGGCACTGAGAAAAAGCACAAAATAACTAACATGAACCAGAGAAATAACACACAAAACAGATCAAACTAAACTGAAAGTCCAGCAGATCTAGACAAAGTATTTTGTCCCTTTGCATGTTTGAAGCATTTTCATTTGCTCAAATCCTCATTCCACAGCATCCTTCTTTCTTACTTGCTTTGTTAAAGTTTTGTTCCATTTCCTTCAGCTCAGAGATCATTGTATTTGAACGTGCCAGATGTCAGGAGGCCATATAAGCCATTAAGCATAAACACAACCACCCCTTCATCCTTAAGTGCATAATCTTGCTTTACAATGAACACTGTAAGGATAGTCCAGAGCACAAGCAAGTAGCATGTAAAAAGGCTTAAAGGAGGCTGAACTCTTGTAAGCCCCTGTTATAGAGAAAGGGAAAGGACTGAAGTGGTCAGGGATGTTAGCATCAGCTGTTGTGACCCAAGAAATCTAGTCCTCCTGAAATTAGAAATATAAACAGTTTTTACGGAGAACAATTAGAGGGTTTGTTGTGTTTATTTTTGCTTAGATGGTAGGATGTATTGAGCATCGTTTGCCTGAGGCATTGATATCAGAATTAATGATAAAGTCTAATCTGTCCCCTTCAGAAAAAAGCTAGTTCTGTCAGAAACTAAAGTGTCAGTGGGAAGGTAGGGTTTCCTTACTTTTTAAAGTGCTTGTGTTAAGAATAACAATATTTTATTTATTCCACACCTTTCCTGCCCTTTACAAAACAAGTGTGACAAGTGGCAGGCTGTTATAGGAATTAAAATCAAATAAATCTTGCTTTGCAGAATAAAGATTTAACTCAGGGGCAAAGTAGAGTAAAATGCTGGAGTGTGGATTTATCAAGTGCTTTTGTAGAGGTTGAAGAAAGGGTTTATAGTGTTTTTGCGTGTGTTGACGGTAATAAATGTGATTAGCTAAGCTATTCTTTCAACTAGAAACAACACAGTAGCTCTGTCTGAGGTAGGTATAGTTTTGAAGCCTTATTTGGTCTGATCAGAAGCAGAAATCGGAAAGGTCACCCTGTGGACTTCAGGCATGTTTTAACATTTTCTTGGCAAACTACAGCTTGTTAACCTATTTGTTGCTATGCAACCAATTCCAAAGCCAAAGATTTTCAGAAGTACTGTTAAAATGGAGAAAGGGTTTTAGCCAGGCAAGTGTTGGCATTAAAACATTTCTTTGGAATGATTTAAAGCATATAAGATTGATATGTAACATTAGGCCCCAGACTGTTAAGTATCATAAATGAAAGAACCTAAGATAAACAATTGGCAGCAGTAAATTTCCATTTGGACGCCACTGAACAGCCATGAGAGTGAGGTAATGTAATCAAAGTCCTATCAAACAGTGGAACAAGCCTAAATAGATTTTTAGCACAGAATAATGACAGTCATCCAAAATAATGACTACAGTTATACAAATATCCCATGATTCAGCACACTGATCAGATCATAACATGAACCTAACATTATGATCACGCCTAACCTTATAATGTGTGCTGGTCCCCCTTTTTGAGGCAAAACAGCCCCATATCTTTCGAAGTGAGGGCTCCTCTAGACCCCGAACGTGTGCTGTGGTATGTGGCTCCAAGAAGTTGGCAACAGATTTTGTACAGATTAGACTTGTTTGTCCAGAACATGCTACAAATACTTGATTAAGCTGAGATATCCAAAATGGAGAGGACAAGTCAACACCACAAGTTCACTGTTGTGCTAAAAAAAAGGGGGCATAGCCAATAGAGGGTCACAGTTCGAAAGAGGGAGTATATGTGGTGTGAAAAAGTGCTTTGGTAGGTGGTGCGTGTTCAAGTAACATTCACATAGATTGAGTCTTATATTCCCTCCACAAGTTTGCTTTCTTCCTGTGGTTCTCCCTGATCCCATGTGTTCCTCTGGTGTCGGATGCACACTCAAAATCCAAACAACTACATGATTAATCAGATTAGGCCACTTTCTTCCATTGCTCTGTGGTCTCAGTACTGCTTTTGTTGGATCAGACTAAATGGGACAGCCTTCACTTCCCATGTACATAAATTAACCTTGACCACCGTGAACATGTTCTTCATTTTTTATTTGATCACCTTTGATAGATTCTGACCTCTGCAGTCCAGGAACACCACACCAGAGCTCCAGTTTTGGTAATGTTCTGATCCGGTCCTCTGACCATCACAATTTCTCTCACTTTCTCATTTTTTTCCTGCCTGTACCACATTTGCTTTGAAAATAAATTGTTTACAGTCTGCCTAATGTATCCTAACTTCTATCCGTGTTATTCACTTCCTGTGTTAATGGTTAATCTGTTATCAATACTCAATTTTATAACTTACTCTGATATAAATAAAAAGACAAACACTTGAGGTAGGGCTGGGTGACATGGCCTCAAATTAATATAGCGATATATTGAGCAGTTCACCTCAATAACAATAAATGGACAATAACTACTCCACCGCCAACAAGTTTTTTCTCTAGGTGGTACTGCGGCTTCTCCTCTTCCTCCTTGCTCTTAGCTTTTTCCCCAAAGTTTCAATATTTGAGTCCTCCATTTGCTCAGCGTCTTTCTCTTCTAGTGTTACCAACTCCTCAGCATAGAAAGTAGCCATTGGCTGTCCCAACAGTCATTTGAAGTCGCTAAATTACGTCATCGTCTTATTTGCTATGGAGGACTACGGGGGTCATTGGAAAAGCAATACAGCATTTTGACGAGGAGTGCTTAATTGTGAATTAAAAATATAGATGGCTAAATATAATTTCAAATTCAACAATTAATTTATACAAAGAAAAGACAAATTTGAAAAGCATTTTGTAATTACACATTTTAAATTGAAATACTAAAGAGGAATTGCAAATTGTATTTATTATTTGATTATTAAATACTGTGATTTGAAAACGTTTTTCAAATCCTATTTCAAAATGGAGAATTAAATAACACAATTAATAAATGAGATTGTAAATATCTTTCCTTTTCATACATTTAAAAAAGTTATTCCCTTTTCTACATCCGTTTTCTCTTTCCAGCTCTCATTTTCAAATCCTTTTTGCAATTGCATTTCCTAAATGGTT